>CP092882.1:35004374-35360362 GCA_030710605.1 Cordylochernes scorpioides | reverse complement strand
TTAAAAATAATTTCTTGATTTTTCTAGAAAACGGGTTGGCCAAATTTCAGGGAACAGGTTATATCAATGTTTATTGATTTCCGTTCCATTAGATGGCGCTCTGCCATTTAAAAAGCACATGTGCTCTTGGTCAGGAAATGCCTTCATTATATATATATATATATATATATAATTTGTATGATTGAGGCTTATTTTCTATCAGAAATATTTATTTTAACTTCCAATATTTCGACGAGGCAGTTCGCCTATCTTCTTCGACAAATCATCCACGCGATGCACCTTAAATGAAAATAAATCGAAAATAATGGTCTTCAAGAATGGCGTTCGACTAAAGCACACTGATAGATGGTTCTGGGGTCAACAGTCATTAATAGTTTTCCCGAAATATTTATATCTGGATGCCCTCTCACAACCACTAATTCATTGAACCAAGCTGCGATTTACTATAAAGGAAAAGCACTGGCAGTGATAGTTGCGATCTGGGAGATACTGACAAACTCAAGGATGAACTCTTTCCAGTCAGTAATGAAAATGTTGATAGAATAGTTCTGTCAACTTTATTCTACACCGCTCCAATCTGGGCAAATAAGCAATGCACGATCTTAGACAAGATCCAAGATAATTTTCTTCGCAGATACTTAAATCTCCCGATATATATTCCTAGATATAACCTAAGGACTGAAACTGCAAGAGTCACTTGCAGTTACATCAAATAAATTAGCTAAAATTTAGTTAAGATACTACAAATGGACGAATCAAGGTTACCATCTATATGTTTAAGACAACTGTGGGAAATATCTACAAAAAATAGGTTTCTCTGAAAGCATAACAAACATTTTAAATGTTATAGGATTCTCATCGCTTACAAACTTTTCGGATTATTTAAAGAGTGAATACTCAAAATGATCAGGACTGCTACCGACCAGGCTTGCCAAGAAGACCTAGTAAGAATACCGATTTAAAAATTTTATTCACACTATAAAAAATCTACTCCCTTCTATAAAAGCAGAACAATATTTGATCGGAGATCTCCCATTACAAGTCAAAAGATATATTGCACAAGTGAGAATACTCTTTAGACTGTTGAAAAACACACGTTAAAATATTTAGCTCAACTGTCTTAACATGACCATTATGTAATTTTAAAAAACGACTCGGAACTGGAGCACCATATGTTTTTCTGTTCAAATTTAAGAAGTGTAAAGGAACTACTTTTACAAAAAAAAAAAAAAGGATCATATCAACTTGCTCTGGAGGCTCTGCTGTCTAGGACTACAAAAAATAAATTCAATGAATTTTATAGGGCAGCGCAAGAGAAGAAACACTGAGGAAAGAGAGTCATGTGTAAATAAATATATAAACGAACGATCTTTTCTGGCGGGTATCAACAGGGCGAATCCTTTTTAGAGCATAGGTCCCCAATAAAAGGCTTGTTGTTGTAAAAATAACGACAAATAATTTCTGCAGATTTAAACTCCGTTGGTCCATCTCAGCACGAATTTCGGCTGCTATAATGCCCATTGACCATATCACAGCGCTTTTTTCCCGATGTGACACCTCCTGTCATTTACCATCGCAGATTTCTGCTTATATGACGTCTGTTAATTATATCCTTGCAGATTTGGTGTCTTTGAGGCATATTAATATATTACCTCTGCATATGTGACGGAGGTTAACACATCTGAGCTCAAATTTGTTGAAATGAAATTATTTGACACACCCAAAAAGATATCCATAACTATGTCATCTATTCCTGTAGATGCGATGTCCATTGACATACCCAAGTGAAGATTTCAGCAGATATGACATTCGTTCGTATACTAAAGTACAGATTTCAAGAAATATGACGTCCGTTGACATATATAAGAGCATATTGCAATAGATTTAACTTCAGTTAGCATATTTTAGAATAGATATCAGCAGATGTGACGTTAATTGATATATCCCAACTCAGATTTAGGCAAATGGGTTTCTCACCGATACATCCCCTAGATAATGTTTATATATGATGCCTATTCGACATCGCCTATATAACATCGCGCTCTCCCATTAATTTTTCCATTGCAGTAAGGGCAGTATAAATAGTTTTTTTTTTAATAATCATACGCGTCTATGATGGTTTCGAATTTTGATATTTAAATTTCACTAGTGGAGTATAAATTGCTAATTCAATTCAGTGCTTTACACAACGAGTTTTTGGTCGGCCATATAGACAATTATAGAATGTAAATAGTGTTTTCCAGGCAAATATGATATGTTTGAAAATTCAAATAAGTGTATATGGTAATTTAAACAAACAACCCCATATTGTAATCAACTTATAACAAGATTTACATGTTGTATAATAGAAACACATCTGTAAATGATTATACGCATGATTGACACGTGTCATTACATCATCATATGTAATGTACTTTGTACAAACTGAGGATAAATAAATAAAACTCTGTAATATATTAAGAGTTGAGCTAACGCAAAAGGTCTAAATTCGAGATAGATGTAAGTCACAAAACAACTTCTAAAGATAGATTGGAAGCTGTCAGAACGGCGCCAGTTTAGATTTTCACCAGACGATCCACACTCTTCACATCTGGTGAAATGCAACACTCCCTTTCTCGGAAAATATATAAAAGCCCCCCCCCCCCCAATCTATAGCCAAAAATACAGTCACCTGAAAGTTAGTTTACCATCTGCGCGAGCCCTCGTCGGTTGTACCTCAGGTCCACCTCATCCATCATGTAGACCAGTAAGAAATCTTCTATCTCACCATCTTTCGCTCCTAGCTCAACTTTTATCTGTTCACGGAACTTTCTTAGTGCAACTGTGTCTTCCTTTTTGTGTGTACATTCCCAAGCTTTCCACTCTGCCTCGACCACGACTGCCTGTACTTTGTGAGAACTTTTAAAGGTCTTCCAAGGTGCAGAGAGGTACTGGAAAACTCCCATCCTGACTTTTCCTCTCGGTCAACACAGTATAGCGAGAGTTGACCAGGACTTCACCACATTTTGAGTCGACAGGATCTCATCATTACATTTATAGTCGACAGTATGACCAAAACGAAGAATGACACAACGAAGAAGGTTAGAAGACTGTCCAGATAGAAGCGAGAAATAGCGAAGATGGAGGAACAAACCGGCCTTTCCAACGAAACGACCCGGCAAAATTTTCCCCCAAAAAGAGATATTTACGGAAGACACGACGCCCCAAGGGACCTCCGCAGACCCGCTAATAGATCGACAACGCCTGGACCATGCTGACCACCCCAACAACACAGTCGAAATTCCCGCAAGTCATGGAAATCGAAAAGCAGAATGACGCAAATCCGGTGAGAAGTTCTCCACCTTCGACCTGACATCATCGAGACAATGCTCAAAGCGACAAACCGCAATCAACGTTGGAGAACCTACAAGCTTCTACAAGCCCTGCATGGAGCGATTTCCACGTCAGCAGTAAAACAAGCCAAGACCAAGTTTCCTGACTGAACAATCATCACACAATTGTAAGTTTTTAAAAACCTACCTTAACTTTATCCTCAAGTTCACAACTTGATTCCCCATAAATTTCGTATTTATATTTTCACTTTAAGCATTTTAAAATCAATTATTACCTTTTTTATATCATTATTTATTCAATTTTTAAAACTTTCACACTCTTATCATTTTTACTTTATTTTAATCAAATTATAAATTTTAATTTATCATTTTCAATTATATTATTAAAAATCTTCAATCACGCATTTTTACCAATTTACTAATCTCACATCCTTTTCCTAAATTCACCTAAAATAGCATTATCCATATCTACAACATAAAAAAATAATTATTATTATTTTTATATTAAAAAATATCTCATCATATCATAACTCAAAACTTATTTTGTTCACACAAAATTTCTAATTCATCATAATTCTAAACTTTTTTTTTGTTTTCCATAATATCTTATTTTCATACTAAAATGGTAATATATTAATCAAATGTTCAAATGTTAATCAAATGTTAAAATCATTCTCATAATTACCATTTTATGTGAGCGCATCAATTGAAAATATTTTTGTCACTATCACGACATTGCCCTTTTAAAAGAGAGAGAGAATCATTCTAACTACCATAATCAACGATTTAAAAAATATAATCAAATTTTAAATATAAATCAACTTAGGTGAAACGCATTTCCCCTAATTTCAAAATCGAAGGAGACAATATCTTCAAAATCACAACTAGAAATATAACATATCTCCCCAAAACAAGTTAAAAATAAAGATTCCCACCACTTCACCGCTAGTAGCTAAATTAGGTCACCGCCCGCCAAACCTATTACAATCGTTAATATTTGAGGATAAATACACTCCCTCGTCCTTTCCTTTACATGCATATTTAATCATCGAAAAATCTCTCTCAACAAAAAAAACAACACCCTCTCACATCACTTTCTCCAATTGCCAACAATATAGCGCGCGACTTAGCAACAAAACCCATTTCGAGCCACACAAGCTCCATATCGTCGCAACAAAATTTCGCACTGAACGTGCCACATCCACTAACAATATAAAAACTTATCGATATGTGTTCGTACAACCACCAGCCATGACTCTAGTAAATTTGTTATTTATGGTGAAACAGGTTAGATTTTGTACCAAACTATAACTTCACGAGACACCTTTCCATTCAATTCACTTCAAAAGTGTCACAAGGCAACACAACAATTTTTTCTCACTTTTCAGGTCAAAGACGCCTTCATGCCTGTGGCACCTCTCAACCTAAAGCGTGTCCACGTCGAAAGTCGCACTTTCACCACACTACTAATCTGAAATCATCGAATAACATTTTTACTAAGTCAAAACTAACGTCGAAACACAGACACGAACATCGAGAAAACACATCTTTCACATATACCAGTAATATGCCAATCTCTCTCTCTCTCAACAAAAGACAAAGTCAGTTTCAAGTAAATCTCAAATATAACAAACCGTGCCCATGATTGACCACCCCAAAAATATAATTTTCGTTAAAAAAAGAAGTGGACGCCCTTTATGACGTCACTCCCCTAAGACACTGCTATCTTTGGAAATATCTTCTCTCCCCTCACAAGGCAGATCTTCATGATCGCCATCTTTTTTAAACACATGTTTCACACTAACCATTTAGGTTTTCTTACAAATCTCACCAACGCCTTAATCACACCACAACATACATTAAACATTTTACATGTTAATTGCTATCATCAATTAAAACAATTTGGTTAAGTCTTATATAGACTTTATGACGCAAAAGAGAAATCATTCTCTACACATCACCATTTTGGACAAATGAAAATGTCATTTCACATATTCCCAGTTTCAGAGAGTCATAGAAACACCGATGTTTACCAATGGGATATGATCTACGCACCACAATTGTAACTTCTCTTCAAGAGAAATTCTTTTTGTTCAATTTTCTACTACCCAACATTTATCCAATCATTAATAACCTTTAATTACATTCAATTTTTTGTATAAAATCTTTAAATATCATTTTTTTTACCTTTCAATTATATATTCAAAATTTTAATCCAACATGATTTTCAAAAAAAAAAAAAACTTTAATCAAATTTACTTTAATTTTTCATGATATTATTTTAGCATTATAAAACATTTAATTGTTTCAAAAATCATTTTCAATTCATTATTATATATTTTTTTATATATTACGTTTGATTTTGTCCACTTACACTTTTTTTTTACCCGCAATCATATTTCTATATTTTTATTCAGTATATTTTATACTTGTTTAAATAGCTTTATTATATGACATTGTTCATAATCAACTATCGGGCATCTAAAACAATCGTTTTCAACAATCATATTCTTTAACCACTTCTCTATTCTTTTCATCACCATCTTTTCAGCCATTGCTCCAAACCATCGTAGAAAAACCACAGTACTGCTTGAAAAAATTTTTTTTTTTAATTTCGTATTTAAACAAACTCTTTGAACACAATTCCCCAGATTTAAAAATTCCAACTTCTGGCCTGAACACGCTTCAAGAGTTCATTTCAATCATCTGCAGAGCACATCACCAACGCATGCACAAAGCGCTCAATTTTTTCAATTTTCAATTTTTTTTTCAGCTCTAGAGGACCACAATCAACCTTTGATTTCGAGTCAAGTCAGACCACCTACTGTCGCTACAACAATTCTTCTTATCGCATGGCTCTATTTCGTACTTTCCCAATCATATTAATTATTTTCCTCAACAACCTTTAACCCAATACAAAACCCTAAAATTGTGACAAAACACTGTAACCCTTATATAGAATCGCAAGTGAAACATTGCAAAGGAAGACGCTCAATTCTATTTCCTCGCTTTGCACCTTGATCTGATTATTTGGTTGCATGTGCAATGCTTACAATTGCATATTCTTCAACTACTAACCCTTTCCAACGCCTGCCAATATTCTCTTAGAATGTGAATTTTTAAGTCCTTTTATTTTAATCATCATTTTTTTAAATCAAACAAAAATGTCATTTTTATTTCACTTTTATATATCCAAACAAATCATCTCGTTATAGCCCTTTTTAACCCTCACAGTTTAAATTAATTAAAATAAATTTTAATTACTTACCTGTGTTAGAGAGGCATTACCCGCTTAAACCCGGATAAACCCTTTTACTCCCGGGGCCCATCTATGATAATTTAAAACAACAACCCCATATTGTATATAACGTATAACAAGATTTTCATGTTGTATAATAGAAACACATCTGTAAATGATTATACGCATGATTGACATGTGATTACATCATCATATGTAATGTACTTTGTACAAACTGAGGATAAATAAATAAAACTCTGTAATAGATTAAGAGTTGAGCTAACGCAAAAGGTCAAAAATGTCTAAATTCGAGATAGATGTAAGTCACAAAACAACTTCTAAAGATAGATTGGAAGCTGTCAGGACGGCGCCAGTTTAGATTTTCACCAGACGATCCACACTCTTCACATCTGGTGAAATGCAACACTCCCTTTCTCGGAAAATATATAGAAGCCCCCCCCCCCATCTTTAGCCAAAAATGCAGTCACTTCACAGTCACTTGACAGTTAGTTTACCATCTGCGCGAGCGCTCGTCGGTTGTACCTGAGGTCCACCTCATCCATCATGTAGATCAGTAAGAAATCTTCTATCTCTCTATCTTTCGCTCCTAGCTCAACTTTTATCTGTTCACGGAACTTTCTTAGTGCAACTGTGTCTTCGTTTTTGTGTGTACATTCCCAAGCTTTCCACTCTGCCTCGACCACGACTGCTTGTACTTTGTGAGAACTTTTATACGTCTTCCAAGGTGCAGAGAGGTACTGGAAAACATCATCCTGACTGTTCCTCTCGGTCAACACAGTATAACGAGAGTTAACCAGGACTTCACCACATTTTGAGTCGACAGGATCTCATCATTACATGTATTTAATAGCTTAATTATCTTCATTAATAATAATACTTTAAGTATACCACCCCCCTTTAATAAGTATAGCTTTGAATTTAGGTTCTATTTTTCTTGGGGATTCTCGAAAATATCATATATTCGAAATTCCGCGAATAAACATAAGGCGTTCAAACTAAATACAAAGACAATATTAAAATTCTCTTCCTAAGATTTTAAAATAATAATATAGAGGTCAAAGTGTGTATAATTGCCGCTCTGAAAATGTAATAAAGTAGCTCGATTTCATGTGCGAGATATCGGCTTTATTTTTTCGGGATTACTCAATTAACTCCGTCTCCAATTAAAGAGGGAAGGCCTAAGGACGAGATATGGATTCTATATTCCAAAATAAGTACTTCTCACTATTAAAACGCATTAAAACAATGCACTTTTGTTTTTTATCCATTAAAGAAAAAAGGTTGATAAGGCAGATACTTGAAAGATGCGTCGCCAGTACTAAGACGGTGCGATCCGCCAAAGTTATTCAGAGTCACCACGACTATCAGAATTTCTCCCGTTTAGTCTTGGTCTAATAAAAACATCCTCCCCCTAAAAGGGACGAGGGCTCAATTGCATGTATTAGCTCTAGAATTACCAGAATTAGCCAAGTTAATGTGTACAATATAAGATATCATAAATGATCTAATGAGTCATTCGCAGCTTCGCCTTTCTAGGGCGCGTGTATTTAGACATGCATAGCTTAATTTTTGAGACAAGGATGTGACTACTGGCAGGATCAACCAGGTATCTCGTAGGATATTGTGAAATACAAGCCACCTCTATGCTGATAGAGCCAAAGCCCCTTGTACACCATTGTTGACTGATTATGATCTGAATTAGCCAAATCTCTTTATCATAAATAGTACGTTCCGCACAGAAATAATACACAAAAAAGCATTGCTTTAATGTATTTCAAAGGGAGAGTTGCCGTTTTGTATATTAATGCCATCCTCCGCGCATCATAAAGTTGCAAGAAGATAGTATTAGGTATCAAAAGTGAAATTTCTCTGTTTAAGATGCATTAAAACAATGCATTTGACTTATCTTCCCAGTACAAAATGTAATGGTGGTGATAGAAAATGAGCCACAAATCCGGTTTTGACAAATTCCTACAAAAAAGCCGAGTTATATACTATGTTTCGAGCTTTAGCCTTCATTAGTACAGAAGCGGCTTAGATTTCATAACATCCAACAAGAAGAGTTATGAAATCGGTCGAATTGGCCAATAAAGTGTTTAACCTGACGAAATGGCGAGGCCGATTTTGAGGTTAGAATACAACATAAATTTGGTGAGGGTGGTTTTCATGTGCCAAAAGTGAAACCTCTCCCTTTAAAAAATATATTAAACCATTACATGCGCATCACCCAAGTAAAAAACGTCCCCAACACCATCCTCCCGTAACACATTCTAACCAATTGAACTTCTTTCATTTTGAAATTAAAGCATCCTCTGTACTGTTGAATGCCAAAGCCCGAAACCGTAGTATACAGGTTGGCATTTTGTCTGAATTTTTTCTAAACTGGTGGTGAGTTTCATTCTTCATTAGGACCATCTTGTTTTGTACTAGGATGGTAAACCAAATGTTTGTTTAAATGCATTTTTAAAAAGAGAGGCCAATTTTGGTTCATACGGTGCACTATAATGTATGCGCGTGTTTGTTGTGCGTGCGTGTTTGTGCGTTAGCATACGTGTGTGTATGTGTGTATACGTGCGTGTAAATGTGTGTGCGTATGTGCGAGCGCGAGTGTGTGCGCGTGTGTATGTAGGTATGCGTGTTTACACGTGGTTAGTTTGTACGCGCATGGTTGTGTGTGCGTGTGTGTTTGTACCCGCGTGGTTGTGTATGAGTGCGTGTTCGTGCGTGAGTGTTTGTGTAGGTGTGTGTATGTAAGTTTGTGTGTGTTTTATTGCTCATTATAGTAGACGAATGCCTGTTTTAAGAACGGATCTAGAACGACCGCCAGTCTGTTAGAGTTTTGCAATATAATTGCACACTACCTCAAAGGCCAAGACCAAGATTTTAAAGAACTGAATACTCCGAACTATATTCTAACTGATTTTTATAATATACTAGCCCAATGACCAAGGCAACACCCTGGGTTTTACCAGATTAAATATATTTATTCAAATACTATTCGTTACATTTATAAATTGGCGCCTTGGATGTCACTCTTGTGAAACGTCCCGCTCCAAACTTTGTGTGCTTTTAAAATATAAAAATAAAAAATTAAATTTTCACAACAATATTTGAAAATTATATCATTTTGATTTTCAAATACTATTCGTTACAATTATAAATTGGCGCCGTGGATATCACTCTTGTGAAACGTCCCGCTCCAAACTTTACATGTACATTAGGTCAGCTGATATTACCTCCCATCTTCACCACTAGAGGCGCTGCTCGCGAACGAAAGGGCAAATTTGCGATAACTCGACGAATATTCGGGATAGAGACCTGATATCTTCTCTATAAGTTTTTCCAGATTCTATTTTATCTACTGTTAAAATTTCACACAGATTAGTTACGTATTTTGAACGTGTATAGCCGACAAACAGACATACATACATACACTGACTTATATATATATAGGGATTGTAAATTTGACAAACACTTATAAAGAGCCATTTTCTGAAAATAACCGGGGGTGCCCTTTATTAGCATCCTATCTAATAAAATTATTTTGATTTGGAACTGGAACCTTATTATTATTATCATTAGCCTCCTCACATCGCTATTATCGATATCTTCATAAAATAATTATTAGTGTCAACTCAGATTCTAACCGAGTTAAACCTTATAATTATTTGCTAAGGCATAGTAAAAATCGCGTATGAATAACCTTTAACCAATTCTTGAATTATGTGATAATATATAATCATACAGAACAGACATCGAACAGACAGAAATTGGTTTTTCATGTTATGAGATATACGAGGGCTATTCCATAAGTAATGTGGAAAATAAATAAAGACAACTTGTTTTTGGAAATTTACACACGTGAGCCAGTGATATTCTGATTTTTTATCCCCTCGTAAAAGTATGATGTTTCGAGGTCGCACTCACGCTATAGCGATTGATTCCAGAATGGACAAAAATTAATTTCAAGCTGTTCAAATGAAATCTGTTTTGAAAAAAGCTGAACAATGGTATAAAAATTCATTGAATCGTTATATAGGATCAACCAGTGGAGATATGTGAGATATACGAGACCACGGGAATTTCATTAGACAGCGTACACCATCCTTCATGTAATATTACAGATGAAAAAGTTGTGTACTAGAAGGGTGTCGTGATTGCTTACGATCGACCAAAAACGCATGCGGACAGACATTAATCACTCTTAATCCTTGAAACTTTTGGCTTAGTTTCGTAACGGTAGGCGAGACCTGGATACACCACTACCCACCAAAATCCAAACAGCAGTAAAAGCAGAGGATAGGTCCGGGTGAAGGGGCTCCAAAGAAGGCAAAGACTTGTGTCAGCCTGAAAGGTGATGTCTTTTGTGATATTCCTAAAGAATAATTCTAATTGAATACTTGAAAATGAAAATTTTATAACAGGATAATAATATGCTACACTTATGGATGATTAATGGAAGGATTGCTGGGTCAAACGTCGGCGCAAAACTTACACCTACAAAACACTGAATTAATTCACCAAAGGTCACAAGGCATTAGATTTATTTTAAAAAGGCTGTTAACTTTTAATTTTTATTTTATAAAAGATAGATACTATAAAAAACCCTAATATATAGAGGTTGAATTAATTTTTCAATTAATATGTATATATACCTTCATTTTTTCCCCTATAGTCAAATCAATATTTCCCCATTAATTTTAAAAAATAAGATTCCCCATTATTGATAAACAATAAAAGTAATTTTCTCACCCACACACAGATAGAAAGTGGCAGATTTCTTCAAAAGAAATTAATTGAGTATTGATTCATTATTCTTGGCATTGATCCATATTGAGATGGCCGTTGTTAGCCAATAAACACACTATGGAGCTGTATATGTTCCAAATGTACTGTTTAGAATCAAACATTTAATGTATTTTTGGATAGAACATTAATCAACCTTAGGGGGGAAGAACTTACTGAATATTCATTTAAAATATCCATCAATATATCATATACTCTCACACCTGAAACTATTATTTTCACTATAAAATTTTAATAATATTTGAACTCTTTTGGGAAATAAATTCCTTTCAAATTTTCAAATAGGATCTTAGAACTCTGAGTAAGTCACGGTATAACCATGAATCCTATCAGAAAAAAAAGGAATTTTAAAGATATAAAGATATACAACAGCAACAAAGCCTTTCGATGTGAAATTTCTACTGTCCTCTATGTTTATGTGTACATATATTAATTAAATACCTTGACTAAGAATTACTTTCTAGTGCCGATTATAAAATCAGAATATTCCAATATCATATTAGTTGCAGGCATGCAATATTACAACGACCTACTGTATTAAAATGTTGAAATCGCTGGAAAGGTTCATCACTAGGGTAAGCCATGCACTTCCAATATACCTTTCATTGCAGTATGGGCAGTAGAAATATTTTTTATACAAGGTATGTCCCATAAGTTCCCGGACTGGGTCCATAAAAAAAAGGTAAGATTTTTTTAATTTTTTTTATTAAAACTTTTCAAAGTAATCCCCCCTTGCTTCAACGCACCATCGCCATCGTTTCTCCCAATTGTCGAAACAGTTTTTATAAGCCTCTTTTGGAATGCTCTTCAATGCTAACGGCGATTTTTCTATTATGTCATCCCTGGTGTCAAAATGTCTTCCTTTTAGAACTGCTTTAAGTTTGGGGAACAGGAAAAAGTCATTTGGTGCGATGTCTGGGAAATAGGGTGGTTGAAGTAGGATTTGTGTCCCGTTTTTCGCCAAAAAGCTAGTCATCAAGTGCGCTGTGTGAGGGCGAGCATTGTCATGGTGTAGGATCCAGCCACCATTAGTCCATTTTTCTGGCCTTTTTTTTCGAATCGCTTCCCTTAGACGGCGAAGAATGCCCAAATACATTTCCTTAATAACTGTTTGGCCTGCAGGAAGATACTCGTGATGAACAATGCCCTTGTTATCCGAAAAAGCGACCAGCAACACCTTGTTTCTGGATTTTTTGGGTCTAGGCTCACCCTAACCTCTCCACTCGGCAGATTGACGCTTGGTTTCAGGGTCATAGCCATAGACCCATGTCTCGTCGCCTGTGATTATCTTGTCTTTCCATTCTGGATCCGTTCTTGTCATTTCCATCATGTCCTCACAGGTTGCAAGCCGACACAGTTTTTGCTCATTGGTGAGGAATCTCGGGATGAATTTTGCAGGAGTCATTTTGAGCTTCAAATCTTCGGTTACGATCCTTCCAATCGTTGTTTTAGAGATGCCTGTGTCTTGCTCTAGCTCCAGAAAAGTGGTTCGAGGATTTTCTTTCATCAAATCGGTGATTTTTTGCACATTTTCATCAGTCCTTTGAAATTTTGGGCGTCCTTGATGAGGATCATCTTCAATGGAAATTCTGCCAGCTTTAAATCTAGAGTGCCATTCAAAAACAGTTGTTCTCTTTGGGGCGTCATTGGGGAATGCTTTATTAAGCATTTCAGAAGTTTCGGTTGCTGATATTTGAAGTTTCACACAAAATTCTATGCAAATCCTCTGCTTCAATTTTTGTTCCATCGTAAAATCGCCGCAGCGCTAGGTGTGACCTTTAAATAAATTAGAATAACCTTGGCGCGCGCGCAAGTACCGCCTCGATATTGGTATCACCGTGTAGCCAGATATTTTTTCTATAATAAACAGTCAAATTCATTTTCATTTTTCATTTATTTATTTTTTTTATGGACCCAGTCCGGGAACTTATGGGACATACCTTGTATATAAAGGAAAATCTTACTAATATTTCACGCAATCTTTGAATAAGGCCTTTATTGGGATCCATTGTCCTACACAGAAAAGATGAGCGACATTGCTTCCAGATCGGTCGAAGCCCTTAGGGAGCAACTGGACTGAGCCAACCTCGTAGATGCCGCAGTTATCTTCGACGCCGCGCACCTACCAACAAGAATCTCCAGTTGCGGAAACCGTGTGGATGCGAGCAGACTGGATCGAGTGCTCTTACCATCAAGACTCTCCAACGACGTCACCCGATACTGGAGCCTATACTACAATAACTCTGACCACCGTGCGGTCCTTCTTCAAATTCAGAACCCAGAACCTCGTCCACTATGCATTGCTAGCATGCTCCGATCGAGGTTAATCGTTGGGATAGTGGAAACACTTCTTTACGAGGCCTTTAAAAACATCGAGGACATACCGAATAGGGAAATCTGGAGAATATGGGGTCATATCAAGGCGCATCTGGCCTCCGCTATCAAGTCCCTCCACTACCTGCGCAATAAGGATATCGACTACATCTCGAGGGCGAGAAATTATTTTCCAAATCAAGCTCGAGGATGTGTTCATCAACTCTGAATACCCCTCCCTGCCGGACCTCGGGGGCGCTCTTCGACTTCGTTGCAGGGGAACGTCGACGAGAACATTCTCCGAAAGCGCAAGCCGAATGATTACGGGGCCAGCGATGAGAGACTTGACCTTCACCAATCTAAAGGAAAAATTTTAACACACCTCGTGCTCACCGGAGGACTCGATAACTTTTTGCATGGATTCACACAAGGGTCACCATTGAGGGAAGCGATTCACTCCACCGCTACGGGGTCGGGATACTTGAAAAACGGCCGGATGAGATGACTTGCCCTACGAGTTTTTCCGATGTTTCGAAGATTTATTCACCAGTGAGCTCATTCGGGTCTTCGAGGCGTACCAACTTTGCGGAGCTATACTTCCTTCCAAGCGGCGCAGCGAAATGTGCCTGATTCCAAAACCACACGATGGTCTAGGCCTAACTGGACCTCCACCTTTCTCCTTGTCAACGACGAACTACAGAGTCATCAGCGGAATCCTCTACTGGCGAATGCGACCTCATCTCGGGGACATCGTATTTTAATGTCAGAGGTACGCTTTTCGAGGTAGAACACTAGCCTGGAACATAGCCCGCGTAGGTGATGAAGTTGCTACTGCCTGCAGAGATGAAACACCGCTGGCAGTCAACGCTACTGCCTTGAAGTGTGGGTGTCCTCTCTTTTCTCCATCGATACCGCCAGTCTTCGTTAGGGATGGTGCTTCTGCTCTATGCTGAGGCTGAGGCGACAGCGAAAATTAAAGGAGTTGAGAAAACTCCTCTGTTCCACATTCTCAACGGAGTGAAGAATGCTTCGCCTGGAGCAGCTATTCGGCCGGGATAATGTCCTAGCGTACGCCAACGATATCTTACTGCTTATCTACGAGGAAATTGGAAGCTAGAGGTCGTCAAGAAAATCTTCGAGGACATCATGCGAGGGTTAGGAAAGCGTGAAAAGTCAGGGCAAGCCAGGGCCTCTGGTGCGGGAGATGAAGGAACCGCACCGACTACCGTTGGGAATAATTTGGAACAGACAGAAAATCACCATCTTAGGGACAATAGTGACGCCTGGAATGGGAACTTTCGCCCAAGACCAACACCTACAAGAGTTACTAGAGCAAGTCATTGCTAAGAGGTCCCTCTTTGTCCTCGGTCTCTCACTTAAAGAAGTTGAGAAAACTCCTCTGTTCCACATTCTCAACGGAGTGAATGAAGGCAGCGCAGCGTTTTTTACCATACCTAGACTAGTGCTCTAGGCCATCTTCTATAATCTCCAGGCCTACCTGCCCCGCGAGACTACCATCGCAAGATTGGCTCGGTTTTTATGGGGATTCGATCGCATTTCATGGCTTCCCGGCTGCGTTTTGGCGCGACAGATCTACGTGTAAGGAATGTGATTCCTTGACGTCGACACTCAGCACCGGCTGTCGTGTCTCAAGGACGTCCAGGCAGCACTGCGTGGAGTCCGCAACGCTCACTCTTGGCTTGCCGAGAGCGGGATGCGGCTGTCTTCTACGTCCACACCTGGCACCTGGCTCCCCCGCGGCACCGTCGGAGTCTTTACTTCTTCGAAGCTGCCGCAGATCCGACGCAGAAACTACAACCGGCACTTCTCCAGGCTCTTCAAGTCGTGGGTGACTGCTGCTTCCTTCGACCTCCTGAGCTTCTGGATCCTACAAGATGGCTGGGCTGGCGCATTAGAGACCTAACTGGATCTTTTCCAAACATCACAATCGCTTCACGTGGCGTCCTCGTGGACGTCGCTGTTCTGGGAAGCTTCTGCTCGCATCTGGTCACTCAGAACGCTCAGGGACATTATCGCGAGGCTAGCCTGGCGGACGAAATCGTGGTGCGCGGGACGGCCACCGCCTTCCAGCGCCTAACCACTCACATTGCCCACCGCATGCGGGAGCGTTCTCGCCTGGCTATACTGCCCATCAACCCATAACGTCATATTCCCCATCTCCATTAGCTGTTCTCTCCCGCGGCTATGCCTTCTCGCGGCATAATTCCGACGTTTCCGTGCGGCTGGCTCGCCCTGCATGCCCCCATCGAACACATCCGGCCTCAGCCCAGGATTCCTGCATCACCTGTGATTCCGGTCGGAGACCTGTCAGGGTCTACTGCTACTTGTCATTGTGGAGGCCTTCTCCATCATCCAGCGGCCCCTGACCTGCAGGGATGGATCTTTGGGCATGGCCTGGAGGACGACGGCCTGGCCATCCTGGCGTCTGCCAAGACTCGTATATATAGCACTTCCTGGGCTTGGAGATGCGGAGGGTCCAAGAAGTCCCCTTCCTTGTCTGGAAGAGAACCTTAACAAGGTGGTAGAACCTCCCTAGCTCATAAAATCATTGTATATTCCCATTTTTTCAAATTTAATATTGACTAGTTTTCAAAAAAATATATATTTTTTTAATGTCAATTTTCTCTCTCTCTCTAGAATTACCACAGTTATCCAAGTAAATGCGTACAATCTAAAAATCATAACTGATTCAATTAGCCAATCGCGGTTTCGCTTTTCTAGGGCCTGTACATTTGAGTCAACAATTGGCTACTGGCAGTATCAAACAGGTAACCTTTGCCAGTTCCCGCCTCACAGGACCCACGCTTAGGGACGCAGCGTACGCCTCTTCGTGGCAGCCACCGCACTCTCTACCCCCCCCCCTCCCTCCTCTCCCCTAGAAAGACCGATCCCTTCCCCCGGTCCAAACACTTCCCACGCATTCATCAAGACGCGAATTCACACAGCCCAACAGTACGGCTCCCGCAACCGCGCTGTAAAATAACTACTTTCTCCAGGTTAATAGTCGCTTGGTAAGTCAACAAGGAATACCATTGGTAATAGTTCCGCGCTTTTGGGAGATGGAAGCAAGAGAGATGTATATCTCATACATGTATGTTGTATTGGCGGAGATCTAGAAAAAGCCGAGTAATACGATGGTGATAGTTCCATCGCCTTATTAAAACTGAAATTCGAGATGAATTCGGAAGAAAAAGATGGACATTCAGATTTGTCTGTGAACATCGGCGTAGATGTAAATTAAGCCGCGGCAAAAAGAGAAAATTGGGCCGAGCAGGTTGAGGCCGCCGAAATGGACGATAATACCCTACCTTCCTAATCTGTATACCAAAACTAAAGAGAAAGGTCTGACACTAAAAATCAGCGGGTCAAAATTGCGAGGCCGAACGAGGCTCTCCAAATCTAACTGGGCAGCCTTGAAGAACCTCGAAAGACAAATCTTGTAATAAATTTTAACATACTTTCAGAGCATGTAGATTTCTGAAAATTTGCATTCTTATTAGAACTTGATGACCAGGCAAGTTGAAAAATTTTCAGACTTCAGGGTTGTCATGGTGGCCTGGTACAGACAATTTTCAAAATTTGCTTTCAAATTTTGTAGTTACATTTTAATATACAAAATCCTGGACCTAAATACACTAAGCAGACAACACTTGATTCCAGCCCGGATAAGAATATCCGAGAACTAATTGTTGCCCCCTCTGACAAGATGGAAGATTGGCATGGTAAACTAGAGACAAAGTTATCTTTTGTTGAACAAGGAATAGAAAAATTGGTTCGTCGCATACAACAGTTAGAAACAATGATGGATAACACTGCGAAATCAGTCTCGATGAACTCGGAGAAAATACGAGAATGAGAGAAAATAACCTAATTTTCCATGGAGTAGAAGGAAATGAGGGTGAGGATCCCGAAGAATCCTACTCAACTATAAAACAGATAATTGCCGACAAGATGCAGATCCGGAGAAAATTAATATCTTACAATGCCGTCGGCAGTCCAAAAGGGCTAGTGCTCCACTCCTTGTTAGCATTCCTGACCACAATGAAAGAATAAAACTATTTAAGAATGCATTTAAGCTTAGAAACCTTGAAATATACATAAGTAAAGACTACACTCTTGGGATCAGAGAACAACGTAGAATATTGATCGCCAAAAGAAAAGAACTTTTAACAAGTGGAACTTTTGCGAAATTAAGAGACAACAAGTTGATTTTCGCAGGCATAAAGTACCAAGTCGTAAATGGAAAAATTGTCAGTCCAAATGATGCTGAATTATAGCAGATAAACAAAAATAATTAAACAAAATAAACGAGACAGAAGAGGAGTTTCTTAAATTTAATATTCGCGAGCTTTCGGACCGTGACGTCCTTCAACTGGCTATAGAATGAAAGTGTGAACGACTATATATAGAGAAAAAATAATCTAGAGAAAAAATGCAAATATTTAAAAATAAATAAATCTAACCAACATATACCTTTTGATGGAAATCAAAACAAAGCATGTCCACCCAATAAAACACTTAAACCTAATATAAACTTTACAATTACACACCCACGAATCGATGTTGACAGCTCAGAAACTACACAGCCATTGCAAAATAAAATACATACAAATAAATGTTCACAAAAAGGTTTTGAGAACAAAAAGATAAAAGATTTCACTATAAAATCTAAAAAACCTTATACATGTAATTCTAACTACTTGAAATCTACTAAATGTAAAAATTATATTGACATTTTATATTGGAACATAAATGGATACGTGAGAGCTAGTTCATTGTTTGATCTTCTCGATTATGTAAAACATTATCATATTTTTGCACTTGCAGAAACTTGGCTCGACCGCAATATACAAGTTGACATGCATGAATTTACAATTTATGAATCGCTGGCTACAAGATGCTGCAAGACTGGAAGATCGTCTGGTGGAAAACTGACAATATTAAATGGCAGATCGATAGCAGATCAAAATGGCAATTTTACTTACATCTCAGACCGTGGCTCTTCGGTCTTGGACTACTTTGTGGTGACCCTCTTGCTTTTGGATCTAATTGAGAACTTCCAAGTCGAATGCTCTCCATACTCGGACCATCTCCCTATCACCATTCTGCCCTTATAGTGCCCGGTTCTGATCGCAGAATTACTTCATTACAGTCGATGGTGAATTACTCGAGACATACAAATCCAACACCTTTAACAAGTTATAGATGGACACATGAGAACTCACAGTTTTTCTCGCAGGCACTAAATGAAATACACCTGAATTGGATTCACTCAATATATAGTACAATGAGGCTTTTAACTGATAAATCATTGATACTATGGGCAAAGCGGGGATGCAGAGAAGATCTAAAACATCGAACCCAAATTCAAAGCCCTGGTTTGATCGAGAATGTTATCTAACAAAAAAGAATACAAAATCCCATCTTAAAATCTACATTAAATCAAAAAAAGAAACAGACCGTGTTAACTATATTTCAAAAAAGAAATTCTATGCTGCATTAATTAGAGATGAAAGAAAAAATACTACCAATCATTGCATGTAAACTTATCAAGCAACACTCATGACTCTAAAAACTCTTGGAAAACAATAAGCATTTATAAAAAAAGAAGTTTCATTCAAGGAAACATTTCGCTTCAAGAATGGCACCAATTTTACGACAAACTACTCTCATCCGAAACATCAACAGAATATATCCTTCCTATGTTGAACACGCTTTCAGTGGATACAGGCTTATTGACGGAAATTACAATGAAGGAGATAATAGAAGAAATCTCGCGTTTAAAGAACTGTAAGGCAGCTGGAATCGACGAGGTACCGAACGAAGCAATTAAGCTCCATCCCCACAGTTACTTACTGTTACTAAAGGATCTATACAACAGAATACTAAGATCAGCTGTATTCCCATCCTCCTTCTCGAAGTCTATTATTCATCCGATTTTTAAAAATGGCGATTCTGATAATCCATCCAACTACCGCGGAATCTCACTGCTGAGCAATTTCGCGAAACTATTTATAGCAATACTTAGGTCCCGCCTAGTCAAATGGATTGAAACTATTGATATTATCCCAGAGAATCAGGCGGGCTTTAGATCTGCTCACTCATGTCAAGATCATATTTTCATATTGACATCTGTAATCCAACTTGCCCTAAGGAAGAAAAGAAGTAAATGTTACTCCTTCTTCGTAGACTTAAAAAAAACTTTTGACACGGTTCCTCACGCATTGCTATGGACAAAACTAGTCAAAATAGGACTGAATCACCGATTTGTCAACTTAATTAAATGTTATTATGAAGACATGACCGCTGCGGTTCATTGGAACGATTCTATCACTGAATTCATTGAAATTCGTTCGGGGCTGCTCCAAGGTGACCCACTATCCCCAATGCCTATTCCTACTCTTTATTAATGATTTGATTAAAATATTTGATGACTCGGGGTTGTCAGGAATATACTTACCCAATTTCGGAAACATACACCTCCTCCTATATGCCGACGATATTGTTTTGATCGGTGATTCTAAAATAAACCTTCAATTGAAAATCAATATACTGAAAACCTATCTAGAAACTAACTTACTAACTCTGAACGAAAACAAGTCAAGAATAATGGTTTTCCATAATGGAGGAAAGGTGGCGCGTTCAGAAAGATGGTATTGGGGTCAAAGTCCTTTAAGTGTTACATTAAAATATACGTACCTGGGCTACCCGCTAACCCCTTCGATTTCTTCCACTCAAGTTGCCTTAAATTATAGAGGCAGGACCATGGCCGCGATGGGTGCTGTGGGGGAGATTATTTTGAAGTCCAAGCTCAAATCCTTCCATGCAAGTATGAGATTGTTGGATTCTATGATCTTGACAGTCCTACTCTATGCGGCTCCAATCTGGGCACATGATCAAGCCTTAATCTTAGATATAATCCAGGATACCTTTCTTAGGCGTTTTCTGTGCCTTCCAAGCTATACTCCTGGCTATATTTTGAGGGCCAAAACAGGAAGAAACTCTCTTGATATCACAGTGAAAAAACTAACTTTAAAATTCTGGACTAGAATTCTGAAAATGGACGGCAGCAGGCTACCTTCAATTTGTTTGGCACATTTGTGGGACATTTCAATTTCTTCAAAACAGAATATCGGACTGGTGAAAAGTATAACAGAATTACTTAATAACACCGGCTTCTCATGGCTTGTTGGATGTACAGACTACAATATTCTACAAAGATACATCCCCCTAATTATTAGAACGGCAACCGATTAGTCCTTGCAGCTGGATTATGTAAGAATAAGAAAATCAATACTCTACTCTCACTATAAATACTTTCATTCATCACCTACAATGGAATGCTATCTGAATGACAATATCCCCCTAACCTTAAAGAGAATCATTGTACAAGTAAGAAGCCTTTTTGTAGTACAGGGAATTAATCATGTTTCACTATTGAAAACTAAGACCATAAAATGTACCTTATGGAACGGTGAATTTAGTCTCGATTTTCCACACTACATGTTCTACTGTACGGCAATGGAAGAAGAAAGAGAAATTCTTCGTCAAGAGACCGGCTATAATAGCAATTCGCCTTATGTTTTAATGGCGAAAGTCGTAAAATCCAGACCCTTTGCATTCGCTTTTTATAAATACTGGAAATCAGCTCAATCAAAATATTTAGCACAGACACCGGATCCAACTCGATAATTGGTCGAGGTCAATACGCAATATTTGTATATAACTACGATGCTAATTTGTAATTTATTTATTTTGTTCTACAGGGAGAATCCTGTATGGCACGTGTGCCCAATAAAGGCTATTGTTGTTGTTGTAGTTTTATTTTAATATGCCTTTAGAAAACATATTATGATATTTTGAACATTCGCTTATTCCAATTAACAATGCAAATGTAAGAATTTTCTGACTTCTGGGTGGTCGGAGTAGCAGGGAATGAATCAATTTTTATATTTATTTTTGATTCTTATGTGTTGCATGAAGTTTCTTGGAATCATAAGCAAAAAACTGCAAGAGGTCAAATAATATATTAATTTATCTGTTATTAACTCTTTTAACATCCTATACCGCGATATCCCAAACTCAGGGATATTTGTGCCAATACATTTCTTTACATCATAACAAATTGGCTGTATTATTCTACATAATTATCAAAAGAAATTTGATCAAGGAGAAAAACAAACAATCATACAAAAACAATTTCCTCAAAATTTCCTTCTCTCTCTTTCCAAGTTAAAAATATAGTTATATATGTCATTATTTGCCTAATGACCAAGAGATATAATTTATTTTCGCCATAATTATTATGTTAAAATGTAAAAACAAATTCACCCATCTATAAATCTGTACAAAATCAACGTAGGACCAGCGTAGGGGGAGGGGGGGGGGGGGCGAAGGCTACGGCACGCCGCCGCGTGCGCGCGCGCTTACGAGTGTAGAACAAGTTCTTTTTTGAAGCATACACGCACAACGGCTGCGCCCTTCTATTCGACCACGACGGATAGGACAAGTAAGAGTCGACAGAAAGAAGAACCTCAAGAAAATGGGGAAGGCAAAGAGACAAGCAGGCCAGAAAAAGGCCGAGTTCGCTCAAGAGAAAAAGTCGGTGAAAGAAGCACTAACAGCGGGACGCGCCCACCACCGCAGCCAGATTTAACTATTCAAGTTCCGCGAAGTCGTTCTTGAGGGAGCTTAACAATCTGTTAAGGCGCTCATCCGAAGATGTGCCGCATACCCAGAAGCGACCAGGGGGATCTCTCTCCACCCCGCCTACACCATGCAAGTACTGCCAAGGGCCCCACTGAAACAATCAGTGCCCACAACAGTCCACCTTGCCTGGACAGCGTGCCGATCATCCTCGACTATCGGCACTGCCTCGGTATTTTCGTGACCCAGAGACAGCGCTGCCGAGTAACCAGAGGTACAACCCACACGCCATTAACGGCGTAAGTACCCTGACTCTCAAGTTGCAACTAGCCAACCATTTATGTTCATTTATAATAGATACTGGCGCTAACATTAATATTATTTGTTTGAAACAATTCAAAACATTAGGAACTTAATGTTAACTTTAAATAATGATGTTACTATTGGGACTATGTCTCATGATATCCAGCCTGTGGGATTTGCACTTAATTTGGTTACTATAGGATACATTAAGGAACATTTGCTATTTTATATAATAGATATTAATCTATCATTTGGCATTATTTATTTAAATTCATTGGGTATATTTCGATTAACTATTGATTTCCTTTCAAAAAATAATTATATCAGCATAATATCATGTTAGCACAGTCACAATATTGTTTTGAAGATTATTTCACGCCATCATTAAAAAAACTTACAATTCAACCCGACCCTAATAACCATACCATGCCCCACACTACTCAATCTTTTCCTCATTACAACCTTAATAGTGCCGCAAATGTAGGAAATCATATAGTTGCACATAATATGCACATAAAATGAATTTTACAATCTTATTAAAGAAAATATTGGTTTGTTTCCTATCGATAAGTTTTCAGTACCTGCTTTAAATATCGACCCGGTTAAAATTATACCCAACAGTGATAAGATTATAACACTAAAACCATATAGAATACCATATAGCGATTACCCTGAAATAAAAAATCAAATAGAGAAAATATTAGAAAATGAAATAATAGAACTATCAAATAGCCAATATGCCGCTCCCATAACACTTGTTAGAAAAATGGATGGCTCGAATCGTTTTTGTATAGATTTTAGAAAACTAAACGATTTAATGTCTGTATATAATTATCCCATACAACTAATAGAAACAGTACTATATCAATTATCTGATTACAAATACTTTTCCACCATAGTTATAACCTCCGTCTTCTGGCAAATTCCGATCCATCCTGAATCTAGGCCCCTACTTTTATTTGAAACCCACCTGGGGCAATATCATTTTAATAGATTTCCATTTGGTCTCAAATAGAGTCCCCAAATATTCGAAAGGCAGTTAAATCAATTGATACAGAAACACAAATTAACATTTGCTAATAATTATTTTGATGACTTCATTAACCATTCTAACAGTTTAGAAAAACAATTAGGGCACTTACAGGAATTTTTTTCATTTTTGTAAATTAGAAAATATAGAATTAAATCTTAATAAATGCCAGTTTTTCAGGACATCTATTGACTACCTGGGATATAAGATTAGTTCAGGTACCTGCACTACACATGTTAGGAATATAGATTTACTTAATGCCATAAAACTCCCTACTAACGTAAAAAGTTTGAAATCATTCCTAAGCGCCATTAATGTGTACACCTAATTCATTCCAGAATTAGCGCGCATTAGAAATCCTCTAAATCAACTTTTGAAAAGAACGTTAAATGGGAATGGACGTCAGACTGTCAAAAGGCGTTTGACAAACTCAAACAACTACTTTTATCAGGTCCCATTCTCCATCTTTATAAATAAGATTTGCCCTTTAGAAAGAAGGAATCATATATCGCCGCAACTCTTTTTATTATTATAGCGGTTAAGGAAGCTTTCGGGCAAGCCCTTCTTCAGCTAATTATATTGTACAAACAAAGAGAGATTATATATCGTTTTTAATATAAATCAAAATAAACGAAAAGAAATTTACCACGCCCCTATCGCCCTCGTTTCAATAGCACCGCGTGGCCACGTTATGTCTCAATGAGACATAACGTGGCCACGCGGTGCTATTGAAACGAGGGCGATAGGGGCGTGGTAAATTTCTTTTCGTTTATTTTGATTTATATTAAAAACGATATATAATCTCTCTTTGTTTGTACAATATAATTAGCTGAAGAAGGGCTTGCCCGAAAGCTTCCTTAACCGCTATAATAATAAAAAGAGTTGCGGCGATATATGATTCCTTCTTTCTAAATTGTCGAAATCCGCAATCCGTTTACCATGAAGATTTTCCCTGTCAAGTGTACTCTGAAGCATCTTTGCAAGGGTTAGGAGGAGTACTGAAACAGCTCCATCTCTCTCTCTCCAGATGGAAACTCATATCCAGTACAATATTATAGCCGCATTCTTCGCAAATACGAGTGCAATTATACCATCACCGAATTAGAGTGTCTGGCGATAATTGAAACAGTAGATCGTTTCGAGGTCTATCTGGCGGGGAATTGTTTTACTATTTTCACCGATCATTGCACAATATAGTGACTGAAAAACATCAAAAACCCGACAGGAAGACTCTTTCGATGGAGTTTGAGATTATCAGTTTACGACTATCAGGTGAAGTTCATCAAAGGCACCAAACAACTAGAGTCTGACCTGTTATCCCGAAATCCGTTTTGTGGCCTTCTTGACGCCGCGCAATTAAAAATGTACCAAGTGAGCTTCGGGATAATTCCAAGTATGTTCACCAAACCTCAGGCCAGACTACCGTCACCAGACGTGGTGTGAGAAAAATAGTTGTTTCGCCATCCTTACGACCCACCATCTTTGAGAAGCCCACCAGAAATTCAACCATCCAAGAATTTCTCAATTGACTAGGATCATCTACGCCCAATACCTTTGGAGAGGTAGGTCGATAGACATTCGTGCCTTCGTTAAGAATTGTAACATCTGTCAAATGAGCAAAACCCCAAAAGGGCCAAAGTATGGAGAGTTGGGCGAATTGCCAGAATCCCCACTGCTATTCGATCTGGTCTCTATAGACACTATAGCCGGGTTTGCTAGATATGGGAGTTCAAAAAATTACCTGCATGTAGTAGTAGACCACGCGACTCGATTTGCATGGACATTTCCATCTCGTTCCATCAGTACGACCACATATATTCAAGTAATAAAAAGGATGCTTCAAAGTGGTTTTCCGAGGCGTCTCCTTACAGTTATAGCCCCTGCCTTTACATCACCGAGGTTTAGGAGATTTCTAATCTCCCATAAGATCCAACCAATGCTCACTACCAGAAACCATCCACAAGCAAACGGTTAATCCGAACGTTTGAACGCAACCTTGACCGGAAAGCTTAGGCTCCTCCATCTTCAACATCCTAGAGCTAGTTGGACCATGCTCCAATTCAAAGTAGTTAAGGCATATAAAGATACCCCTCATTCCATCACGGGATTCCCCCCATCATACTTTATAAATGGCACCCTGCCGAAAGAACTG
Organism: Cordylochernes scorpioides; assembly: GCA_030710605.1. NCBI lineage: Eukaryota > Metazoa > Arthropoda > Arachnida > Pseudoscorpiones > Chernetidae > Cordylochernes > Cordylochernes scorpioides. The sequence continues at coordinate 35,334,500 of CP092882.1, read as the reverse complement.
TCACAACTAGGGCCTCCAATCCCGGGATCCCGGGATCCCGGAGCCAAATAATGATCCCGAAATCCCGGGATTCTGCTCGAAAAATCCCGGGATTACTGGTTTGTGCATGAAAACCAGCGCAAAAATATTTTTTTCTCATCTAGCATTTTGGTAATCAAACAGATGATGAGATAGCACACTTTTGACGTTTTGTTTATACAGCTGCATTTCAGGTATTTTTTTTTTCTGAGAGATTTGAAATTATTTTCATTTACTAATAACGAAGGGTTATTCTGCAAGATCTTTCCAAAATGGCAGCCTCTAGAATGAGAGTATGCAGCAGTATACATGGAGAGGGCCCAAGTTTTTGTTGACATGCAAATAGTGGCTTCTTAGATAATAGCGGCATCCCTTTATTTTTGTGGCGGACCTGCGTGTAACATGGACTCGCCACTAACCTCTTATCTGGGCTCCAAATTTTTTTATATATATATTTTTTAAATCTATGTTTATACTCTCCATCCTGTACTCTGTATGCATGGGTCATCAGAAACGCACTGCTCTGCTGTTCATTTTGTGAAACTCTCGCTAACTTTTTTGTCATTTCGTTTAATTTAAATTAAATTTATTTGATGTCATTTCATTAAATGCTTCGTCCCTATCAAGCATCATCCTAATGTAGTTTTCAACTTATACGAACATAAAACAAAGTCTCTAAAACAATATTATCGGACCTTATTATTTCTCAATAGAAAACGCGTCGGACATTTTAGGCAAGCTTATCACTTCTTGATTGTGATGGCGAAGTTTATTCCTTTTACATCAGAATTTTTATCCTCAAAATAAAGTAATTCATGGTTTTTAAAACCGTGCTATCTTCTCTCTAAACATTAATATAAGGTGGGATCAATAAATAAGGTGAATTATAATTTATTTAAAAAAAAATAAGAACGATATTGAAAATTAGGACTTGATTTATTCAAAATAATCACTGTCGTATTTTATTTTTGAATACTCTGTGTGAAAGCTAGATTTGGAATAGGAACTAACCTATAAGTTTTTGTTTTGGCATTCCGTGTTTGTTTTTGTTTTCTTCTTGTCTTGCTAAATGCAATAAATATTTATTTTGTTGCTTTAAAGAGAGTTGTAAATATTTAAAATACTACAATTTGTGGTAGCAGAGCGTGGTTCAATTTAAAACTTGATAAAAAGCGAAAATTTTTTATCAGAAGTTTGATACGTTTATTCTAATCGGTAAACAAAGATCTCTTCTGCATCAAGGTATGTAAATTTTGAAATATGTTTCAATAGAATTTGAATTATATAGATAAAAAAAAGTTTTAAATATAAGGATTGAAAAAAAAACATTTTTGAATTATAAACTACCTTTAAACTATATTGTTTAATTTTAAAAAGTTGAAAATCAAGGCTAAAATGGATTGCAATTTTTCGCCAACGACAAAAATTGAACCTTTAACAGGAACAAATTATCCGATTTGGGCATTAAAAGTCGGGGCACTTTTACTTGGAAAGAAATTATTTAAATGCGCATTTTCGGATCCCGAGCCTGATATAAAAGATGAAGTCGCTTGGCAAATATGGAGTGAAAAGAATGACGAAGCCTTTGGAATTATAGTTACAACTCTATCAGATGAACAAGCAGGAATGTTTCTAGATGAAACTAAAGCGAAGAAAGTATGGGATGAATTAAAGAAAATCTACACAGGCAACCTAGAAGATAAGATCATTGATATTGGACTTGAACTTAAGAATATCAAGATGAAAAATAATGAATCCATAAACGAATATATGGCTAGAGCCAAAAATATTGCCTCTCAAAGTTCTTCACTCGGACACCAAATATCCCAAAGAGAACTAGCGTTTCATGTTGTGCGAGGTATCCATCCAAGATTGGAAAATATCGCTGTTGTTCTGAGAACTAGAAGAGAATTAACTCTTGATGAAATTCGGCAGTCACTTAGAGAGGAAGAGAATCGAATGAATTCTAAGATGAATGGGAGTCATTCTGATGAAAATGAACAGGCTTACTGAAGTAAAGACAGAAGAAATCACTATCAACAGAATCGACAAAAGGAGTGTTTTGTTTGCCATAAAAAAGGACATTTAGCTAAAGATTGCTGGTTCAAAAATAAGCGAACTCAAGAACAACATGGGAAAAGAAATGCTAATTCAAATACGAACTATAACAAACAAAATTTCAGAAATAATGCGAATACCGTCTCAAGCAAGCCTGCGGAACAAACTTTCAATACCAGCACAGATCGAGTTTTTGAAAACTCCTCAAATAATTATAGTCAGATACAAACCTGGTGTCTTGACTCAGGGTGTACTACGCACTTATCCCCGCACTTGGACTGGATGGAAAATGTAATGCCTTATGAAAGTGAGATAAATTTGGCAGAAGAAGGTAAAGTTACACATGCTACAGCTAAAGGTGATATCAAGGTTTCTACTTGTACCGAAAACGGAATTGAGAATGTTCAAATTAAAGGAGTTCTGCATGTACCTAACTTAAGGTCTAATCTTGTATCAATATACGAATTAACTAACAAAGGAAATACTGTAATTTTCAATAGAGATGGAGCAAAGATTTACAATGAACAGGATGATTTAATTGCAGAGGCTCAAATCCAGGATAGGATGTATGTAATGGAAACAAGGTCCAGAGATGAATACTCGGAAAAGACGGAGAATGTCATGACCACAAAAGATGATTTCTCAAATGACAATATCAGCTTGTGGCATAGAAGACTGAATCATTTGAACGAAGCGTACATGAAAGAGATAATTCAACGGAATGTGGTATTAGGGTTTAATGTTAAATTTAAGAACTTGCCAGAATGTGAAGCTTGTATAATGGGGAAATTGATTCGACAACCTTACCATCCCTTTACCACCAACTGTACAACCAAACCCCTTGAATTGGTGCATATGGATTTGTGTGGTCCAATGCCATACCAATCTCTAGGTGGATTAAAATACTTTTTTGTTCTGGTTGGTGACTTCAGCCGAAGAACCTTTATCTACTTTCTGAAAAACAAAGATGAAACTTTGGGGAAGTTTGAAGAATTTAAGGCAAGAGTGGAAAATGAGCTAAACCTGAAATTAAAGGATGTGCGAACTGATAATGGCACAGAGTTCTCTAATCACAGATTCAATAATTTCTTAATTAATATGAAATACACCACCAACTCTTAACCACCTACTCGCCACAAAGTAACGGAGTTGCGGAGAGTAAACCGAAACCTAATTGAAACAGCAAGGACATTATTGTTTTATTCAGGATTACCCATGGCTTTCTGGGCGGAGGCAGTCGCTACTGCATCATATGTCAAAAACTGTACTCCACATAGGTATATCAAGCTTGATACACCAATGGAGAAATGGAAAGGAAGAAAACCCTCCATTCGACATTTCAGAATATTCGGTTGTTTGGCGTTTTGGCCCATTACACAACAACATAGAAGTGAATTTATGCCTAAAAGTCGAAAAGGTAATTTTGTAGGCTATTCTCTGAAAAGAAAGGCTTATCGAGTGTATGACATAATCACTAAGAAAATAGAAGAAGTAAGATCAGTAAAATTTGTCGAAAATGAGAAAGGAATTGATTATGCAAAAAATCTTCAAGAAGACACAAATTACGACCATTTTTATATAAAAAGGAAGAGGAAGATGATATTGAAATCGACCACCGGACGCGTCCAGAAACCTCAGAACTAAATGAAGAAACGATTCCCACGCTAGACGAACCTAACGAGGAAAGAATTGTAAGGTCAGGTCGCAAAAAGGGAGATACACAAAAAGTTTTAGAGCAAAAACACAGAGCAAAACTGAGAGAAGAAGAAATGAAATTGCTTGAACAAGGCGTTCGACGTTCGCAAAGAATAAAAGAAAGAAATAACGTGAATTTTATATTAGAACCAGAAGAACGTATTCCCGAAAATTATGAGGAGGCGATTAACTGCGAAAATAAATATGAATGGCTCGAAGCAATGAAAGAAGAACTTCACTCTATTGACAAGCATAAAGTATGGACTCTCGTTCAAAGAGAAAAGAATATGAAGATCATAAACTGCAAATGGATCTTTAGCATAAAGAGTACGCCTGGTGAGGGTGTTTATAGAAGAAAAGCTAGATTATTTGCTATTGGTTGTAATCAAAAATATGGCGTAGAATATGAGGAATCATTTTCACCAGTGATCAGAAAAGAAAGTCTTCGTGCAATTGTAGCCCTAGCAGCTCAGTTGAATTTGGTTATAACATCATATGATGTGAAGACCGCCTACCTTTACGGGGAATTGAAAGAAACTATTTTTATGAAACAGCCGGAAGGATTTGTTGAAAAAGGTGAAGAAGACAAAGTTTGCAAATTGTTAAAAAGTATATATGGACTTCCACAATTATACGTGGATGATCTAATAATAGCCGGAACGGATAAAACCTTTAATGAAAAACTAGCATCAGAGATAGGAAGATTTGTTGCTTTAAAAGAAAAAGGGGAGAATGAACCTTTCATTGGTATAGAGATAAAGAAAACAGAATACGGTTTTGATCTATCACAAGCCCATTATATCGATAAAATCTTGAAGAAATTTGCACTCGAAGAATGTAACATTGTATAAACTCCGGGAGATCGAGACCAAAGTTTTGATGAATGTCAAGACTCCAAACCAGTAGACAAGACATTGTATCAAGAGATGATCGGGTCCCTGATGTATTTGGCAACCGGAACTCGTCCAGATATTTCTTTTAATGTGAGCAATTTATCCCGATTTTGCAATGATGCAAGAGAAGTACATTTAACAGGAGTTAAGAGAATATATAGATACCTGAAGGTCACCAGAGATAAAATGTTAAGATACAAGCCATCAGAAAATAGCATTCTTGTCAGCACAGATGCAAGCTGGTGTTCAACAAGTGACGCAAAGTCCTATTCCGGATACACAGTTAAACTGGGAAACAACCTGATCAGTTGGAGAAGCAAGAAACAAAGTTTGGTGGCTCTGTCTGCATGCGAAGCCGAACTGATTTCGATATGCGAAGGGATGTGCGAAGTAAAATGGATTAAAGGACTTTTAGAAGAACTATGTAAGGATGCGAACTTTCCTACAACGCTTAAAACAGATAGTCAATCTGCTATCAAGTGGATTAAATCTGAAGAAAATAACTTCCCGGACGAAACATAAACCGAAAATTGTATTTTGTAAAAGATGCTGTGGAAGAAGGAACAATCGACCTTGAATTTGTTAGGAGTGACGAAATGGAAGCGGACCTATTAACAAAGAGTCTTCCCAAGGTGAAACTTAAAAACTGTATAAACTCTCTCGGACTTGTTTGATAGAAGCTTCCACACAGGGGAGGGATTGTCGTATTTTATTTTTGAATACTCTGTGTGAAAGCTAGATTTGGAATTGGAACTAACCTATAAGTTTTTGTTTTGGCATTCCGTGTTTGTTTTTGTTTTATTCTTGTCTTGCTAAATGCAATAAATAACTCTTGTTGATTTAAAGAGAGTTGTAATTATTTAAAATACTACAATCACCTTGGCTTTCTATACATCGTCTCCATCGTTCTGGCAACTTGTAAATACCCTCTTTATAGGCACTCTTAGGAAGCGTGTGAAAAATATTTTGCACCACTTTCTGGACATCTTCATCCGAGTCAAATCGATCTCCCTTTAAACTCCTTCTTTAGTAGTCCAAAAAGGAAATAGTCAGAGGGGTCTAGGTCTGGAGTATATGCAGGATGTTCTAAAACGTCAAAACCTAATTTAATGATTGTAGATACAGTTTTACATGATGTATGCGGCCTTGCATTATCATGAAGGAAGAGAACACCTTTACTAAGCTTCCCTCTTCTTTTTTTTCTTATACCGGGCTTTAGCTTATTTACAAGAATGTCACAATAAAGGTCGCTGTTCATACGTTGCCTTGAGGAGAAAAAATCAAGACAGATTGGTCCATCAACATCCCAAAAAATTGTTAACAAAACTTTACCGGCCGAAGTTTGAGAGCTGATTTCTTTTTTTTTTTTTTTTTTTGGTCTTGGAGAGTCGCCTCGTTTCCATTCCATAGATGCACGTTTTCTCGAAGGATCATAATGATAACACCAACTCTCATCTCCAGTTACAATTTGGTCGAGGAAATGATCACCTTCCTCTTCATAACGCTTTAACAGAGCCTTTGAAACCCGAATACGGTTAAGTTTTTGGTCCAAATTACGGAAATGTGGAATCCATCTGCAGCATATTTTTCTAAATTGCAATTGTTCTTCAATAATGGTGTGCACAGTTCCATAGCTTATATTCAAATTGTCGGCTATGGTAAAAATGGATATTTTTCTATCCTCCAAAATTAAGTTTTCAACCGCATTTATCGTGCTTGGCGTCGTTGTAACACTTGGTCGTCCAGGTCGGTCAATATCGTTACATGTAATTCGTACATTTTTGAACTCGTTAACCCATTTATAGATGTTTTTTAGACAAACAAGACTCACCATAGATATTTTCCATTCTTTGGCATATATGAGATGTTTGAATACCTTCTGCATTCAAGAAACGAACAACTGCACGTTGTTCAACCGTGGTGCAATCCTTCAAGGGAGCTTCTATTTTAGTTTATTTATAAGTCTCGCGCCGCGCGTGGGAAAAAAGAACAGAACACCTTGAATAGTCTCTCGATGTTATATTTTAATATTCTGTGGTTTAAATTATTTTTGCTTTTTTAATTTTTAAGAAATAAGATAATTCACCTTATTTATTGATCCCCCTTTGTACATAGTTGGGCAAAATGCAATAATGATTATATTTTCTATAATCACAATTCCAAATAATCATGATTACATTTGCTATAATTAAAATTACAAGTAATTTTAATCACAATTGCTATCATTATATATAGAATTACGAGTAATTATGTTTACATTCTAATTCAATTAATTTTTTTTGCAAAGTAATCGTAATTACAAGGTAATGTATTATTTTGAATGGATTACTGCCCAACACTGCATTAAGAGATGTGGTCTGAGAGTTCCAAGAACAGTATTTTTTTCCAGATGTGTGTACAGTAATTGACAGATAATTTCAAACTGTAACCCAAAAGCAATGATTTAGTTCATAAACAGGCGCAAAATATATAACTTTATGCTTGTTTTCATCGAAGTATGTGCCACGTCATTGGCACTATATAAAATAATAAAATAAAAATATATCGAACGAAACGATATACCTCTTGGCGTAGTAAGACGAAAATGTTTTTCAATCCCGGGATATCCCAGGATCCCGGGATTGAGAAAAAAGCAATCCCGAATCCCGGGATTGAAAATATGTACCAGGATTGGAGGCCCTAGTCACAACATCTAGATCCTTATCCATCGGTCACTGAATCTAGACGCCTAGCGTTACAAAGAACGAAAGAACGTCATAAGCTAGATAAGATCAGATTTGATTAAAATCACAGGTTTCCGGATTTTGAGGTAGGCGATCTAGTCCTTACCAAAATTTACCAACACCCCAATACAGGCAATTTAGTGTCTTACTTCAGTGGACCATATGAGATAATTGAGGTGATATCCCCCTATACAGTTAGAATCAATAGACCTAATCAAGCACAAAACTTAGACACGGAGATTATCCATGTAAGCAAATTGAAACACTATTCCGAAGACACTAAGTACATCTTCACACCCCACTCAACGAACAACAATAGCGCGCCTAAATCATATTTTATTTACTATCATTTCCCACCTGAAATATTTCATGATGATTATAAGAATTATGCATCTACATTGAGTAACCCATTTAATCATTTGAACCCCGATATTTTCTTAGATAATGACGAACCAACAATAACATCCAGATACATTTCTACTCCTGACACCATCACAAAGATTGATATCCAAATAGAACCTTCCCCTACAACGAAGATAATGCATCCATCCTCACCAACACGTAATCATACTCCGCAAATTAGCTCTCAATTAAGTGCACTCCCTATTAACTGTGAAAATACGAAATTAGAAAATAGGTCCGTTATAAGAAAAAATACGTTAGTACCGTTGTCCGTATTTAAATATTCTAATTGGATTAAACAATTTCTAATATTTTTTATCCTTCCTAACAATAGCGTATATTAACCCAAAAGGCTCCATGACGATTATACATTTGTTGATTTATGTATTGCCGTCATCCGAATAAAACAAATTCAATCAATCTTGATGTAATGTCTTGGAGATCTTTCGATGGTCCTTTGGAACACCTTCAAGGACTTCAATCACTTAATCACTCAGAAAAGGATGATGACCACGACATTAAGATTGATGACCCCCCATAAGTCAGGGAATTCCTTTATAGAATGCCGGAAATCTCTCTATTTTGAATTAGAATAACACCACCTGCGTTGCCCATTGACCACCCCGAACTGATAGTTTTTCCCAAATTCAAAACCTTTTAAGGTGTCATCAAGATTACTGATAGTCCATCCCCGTCTTGAAACGATTCGTTAAGGATGTACGTCACAGAATTTAGTCCTTTGCCCTCTGACCATTTGCAATACACCATTATATTCCCACACCAACATCAAGAGATATTCTCCTTGCACTATTTCATTGACATGACAACCGTCCCCTTTTTCTCTCCATTCCATCCGAAACGAGAAACCTTCCGAGGACTAGAGTGGCCCAATTTGGATCATCATATCAAATTGTTCGCCATTGTCCTCAGTCCTCAAACGTACCCTAACTTATCAGACATTCATTCCTTTTCAACCCTGAGCACCTTTTCAACACCCCTTTTTTAAGTTTCCTATGGAGAGTCGGTACAGAGGAGGAGTCTCAGCCCATCACCAATCCACCAACACTCCAGCGCAAGATATCCTCCCACACACAGAACACTCCCTCAAAAAGATACACAGTCGTAGCCACATCACACAGGTTCGTATCCTGCTACATATAAAACATTTAAAACTTTATATAGTATATATCATATTTAATGTGGTTTTCATCTATACTTGTATATTTTTTTAGTATAATATCACACATTTTTTTTTAATTTGTACCATAGTGACAGAATTCAATTCATAAAATTGCCTACCAATCTTAACTCAATAATTTAAAAATAATTTTAAATTTATTTATCCCACACAGGTTTGGTCCCAGAGACCAAAAATCTTTTTGGTCACAGTAGTACAGGCTATTCCACGCTGACTATAGAATTTCTTTTTTATATATAAATATTACTATTATTAAAAGTTTTAAATATAGTTATATCAATATATAAATCCATCTTAACTCACTCTATAATATCAACTTAATTTAAATTATATTTAAGATTTAAAATTTTATTTGATAAACTTTATTATTTACATTTCATATAAATTCATACGAGCTTGCTCTATGATAATAACATAATTTAAGTTATATTTAAAATTTCAATTTTTAATAGACAAACTCTGTTATTTACATATCCAAAAGGTATAATTTATATCTTAAAGGAAAGATTAAAATATAAAAGTAATTATAATCACATAATACTCACAGAATTTTTTTTTCTCAGTGTTTTAGTCAGTTTAAAGATGTTTTTTATTAGTTATTCTTACAATTACTACAGATATACATACAACAATCTATATTTATTATCAAACAAATTATTAATTATTTCAACTAACATCTATAGCAAATAATTTTTGATAAAAAAAAACGTTTTAAAGAATAACAAACTAAAAAACTTAAAAAAAAAACTACAAACATTTTTGGGTTAGCACCCCTTCTATGTTCTCTAAACTCGCTAAAAATTGTCTAAATAAGAAATGTCAAACTTGCCCAACTTTCAAGAACCATGACACATTTCAAACACCTAGTTGTAAGATAGAAAACACTATTTATAAATTAACTTGCCAAACTTGTCAACTTTCATATATAGGACAAACTTGCAATCCTTTAAACATAAGAATAAATTTACATAGAAACCACTCCAAAAAATCAATTGGTAACACATACATGAAACAACACAATAAAATACATACCTTTAACAATTACATGATAGAAATACTTGACATTTGTCAAGACAAAAAACAACGATTATTATTAGAAAACAATTACATTTATCAACACAACACTTTATACCCTTATGGACTTAACGACGAACTTAACCACACATACACACCACAACCATCTGAAATATCAATCTATGAAATTAGTAATAAATACAAAAAACATAACTCTAATAATAACTCAGTCAAAACCAGAGGTAAAACTACCAACAAATTAGGCTTCATAAACTTTAATAACTTATTAGACACAAACAAAATGTACACAAAAAATTTCATTGAAAATTTTATTAAAACATTATTCAAATTAAATAATAGCAAACTTATAAAACTTGTAGAACACATTAAAATTCACAATCTTTCTAATAGATTAACAGATATCACAAACGACATCTTCAAATACAGAAAAATTAAACAAAAGAATAGCCAAATTAACATTATTATTAAATTCAATAACAAATTATTTGATCATTTCAAATTTAATGATATATTTAATGACCAATCTATTAACAGTTTATTTCCTATAAAAGGTTTAAATTTTAAAACTACCTGGAAATATAACAAGAATATAGGCAGTATATTATGCAATTATAACCCGTTTATTAATAATCTAACAAATTTTAAAAAATCTAAATGTAATTGCCACAATGTTCTAGATAAATATAAATTCACAGGACATATTTTAACTAGCGATTATTCTTTTTTGGAAACAAAACTCCAAAACATTTTAAATAGAGGATATAAATATATACCTCAGATCAAACACAATTTCAATAATACAATTAAATCTATATTGAAAGACATCGATATATTCATTAATAAAACTAGTATAAAACACAGAATTCCTGAATTTACTTTCCTAGAATGGAAATATAAATTAAGTAAAGAAATAAAAAACTATTATAACAACACACTAAAATACACAAACCCTAATGAATCGGAAATTAATTCCTTAAAAGACAATTTTGAAAACTTACAAAAAGATTTTATCATATGTCCAATAGATAAATGTTCAAATAATTTATCTATTATATGTAAAAATATATCATGACCTTCTAAAAAATGAAATTAATAACAACAGTAAATACACTTTCATAAAAACAACTGAAACTAAAATCAAAAAAGATATTAAAAATGTAGAAAACACACTAAAAATCATTAATTACAACAAAAACACAAACATACCGAAATTTTATATTATTCCTAAATTACATAAAACACCAATCTCATTTAGAACAATCACATCAGGTATAAACTCAGTCATAAAAAACATAGATTTAAGACTAGCTTCAACACTTCAATTCATAATAAATTAAATAACTAACAAACATAATTATAAATTCATAGATTCTAATAAAGAAATCATTAACTTCCTAACAAATAACCTACAAAAGATCAATACAGTTCATACATTTGATTTTGAAGATCTTTACTCTAACATACGTTTAGAAGACCTTAATAATAAAATACACAGCTTAATAAATGAATTCATTAATGATAAAACATTCCATATTCAAATTATTCACAACAAATACAAAACATTTAAATTAGATAACAAAACAGCAAAAACATTACTTGAAACCTCCTTAAACTTTAATTATATTAATTTTAAAAACAAAATATACATTCAATCTAAAGGTGTTCCAATGGGAACTTCATCCAGTCCTCTACTAGCCAACTTATTACTTTTTTGGTATGAAAGAGAGTTCTTCCTACAGAATGATGTAAATTGGCATATGTTCCGCTATGTAGATGACATCATTATCTTGAATAACCCACAATTCAATAATGTCATTTACAAAATATACCCTAAATATTTGAAACTTAAAAATAATGAAAATATAACTAATAACAAGGAGGTTAACTTTTTAGACTTAAATATAAACCTTGCAAACAAGTCAATTGGAACATATGACAAAAGAAATTGTTATAATTTTAAAATTATTAAATTCTGTAATGTCAATTCCAACATATCATCAAATTGCTGCAAAGGCATATATTTTGGTCAATTTTTAAGATTTTATAGAATCAACAACATTAAAACAAACTTTATTAAAGACATTAAAAATCTTAATAAAGAGTATTTAAACAATGGTTTTAAATACAAAACAGTAAAGTTTTACAATAGGCTGTCAATACACAAATACCTAAGCAATAATAAATATAATTATAAATTTGAAACTTCAAACTTCTCCAATTAATCTAACCAACAACTTATATTCTACTCTTATACTAAAACAAATGATAGAATTACTGAATATATTTCCTATGACTTTAAATATATTAATTATATGATAACGATTATAAAGCATTAAATTCATTCAATTTGATCTCCAGTTACTGTGGGAGGGAACTGGAAAACAAATATAAATGAATTTGAAGCATAATAAATGTTTTATTATTCAATTAATTTATAATTTTAATAAAAATGTAACTTATATCAATGGAAACAAAATTTGAATACATATTTTCACAATCTTTAAAATTTCTAATGATTCTTTTCTGACAGCTTTTCTAACTTCAAACAATTTTAAAAATAAGATTTCCTAGAAGAGGGAAGGTTACTTTTAGAACAATGTCGGCGGGTCCCTGGCAGACAGATGTTACATCCACACATGTGCGCTGTCTCTAGGGAGCGGCAGACGCCACTTTGAATAAGTAAGTAAACAACCTCCTTCTATGTTATCTAATATTAATTTAATTATACAGTTTAATGGTCGAAGAGAAATCAATCCATAATAAAGTAAGGGTGAAATGGGATGTGGTATTTTCATCTGAAGAGCCCTGGTACCACAGATTTCTCTCTCCAATAGATTTTCCAATCTCCTTTTGTGTAATGTCCTGGTCTACCATTAGGGTTCCAAAAAATAATTTCTAATAGGCAAAGATTTGAAATATGTTTATCTATCCTTAAATAGGCAAAAACATTATATCATATTATTCTTACTCTTAGGAAAAAAAAATCTAAAATTATATAGAAAAAAAAATTATATAAAAAAATTACAAAAACTATTAATTAACTAAAAAAAATACTAACTCCCTTTCAATTCTCTACCTGTTTGAAATAAAAGTGTATGGTTCTTTCTTTATCTCTTTCCTCTCTTTTACTAAAAAATAAATATATAATCATTATAAATCTCTTCTTTATTCCTATTTATTTTAAGAGTATGTCTAAATGACGGGTAAAAGCCGATGTTAAAAGACGTTACGTTGTTAAATCTTCTTTTCTTGTTAAATTTTCTTTTTATTTTTCAATTTTTTTTTCTATCTAAAATAAAAACATATTATTCTAACATATAATTACTTTTATTACATTTTTCTCTCCTAAATAAGATATAAATATAATACATATAAACAACTTTTTAATCTCATCTAACTTAAACACAAAAATAATTATCAACTTTTATCTTATATAATTAATTTAGATTTAGCTTGCTAATCTAATAGAATTTCCTTTTTATATATAAATATTAGTATTATTAAAAGTTTTAAATATAGTTATATCAATATATAAATCCATCTTAACTTACTCTATAATATCAACTTAATTTAAATTATATTTAAGATTTAAAATTTTATATGATAAACTTTATTATTTACATTTTATATATATATATCTATATATATATTGAAAATAAAGATAGCATATCCTGACCACGAGCACATGTGCTTTTTAGAATATATTTATATTTTAAATAAAGAGCAATCCATAATATAAATATTTAAAATATGGCATATTTTGGATTTAAAAAGTTTTTATTCATCCAATATTTCGATGGACCAATCGTCCATCTTTTACGAGGTTTTTGTTATGAAGCACACAGCAGATCGCGTGCTTCAGGTAAGCCACGGACGTTTTACAAGTTTTTTGGGCGATAAACCATTTAATATTTGTACCCCAGAAAATTGAACCAACGTCATATATAAAATACCGTATAAATCATGCCAGGCCATCTATATAGAAGAAACCAGCAAATCCATATTGGAAAGAATTAGCCAGCACAAATCAGCTACTAAATACCATAGCCCGACATCCCTACTCGTAGATCACGCCTTCAACAATAGTCACACCCCAGACTTCGATAATACATCTATAATATATTGTCGCGGCTTAACCCTCAAGTTCTTCGCGACTACGCCGCTTCTTCCGCCGTGGATCACCTACCCGGGTTTCCGTTGCTCTCCCTCTGCAGCTGGACCCTGCAGAGCATCCAAGGACGTCCGAGAACCACTGCTCAAGTGGAACTTCCTTCCTCTGGCTTCACCTATCGGCCTTACCACTGGTGGGGGGGGGGGACACGAAAGACTTACCAGAAGAGTAGTGGCCATGGCGAGAGGAACAACAGCAGGCGGCACGAAGACTTCAAACACTACTCTTTATTGTCATTTACTACCAAACATTACCCATAAACGTGATAACAATCAATGGGTATTTACATTATGTTATCATCTAGGGCCAATATAAAAGTGTATTTACAAACATTTTCCCCAGAAAGCAGGATCACAGCAGTCCGCGATTCCCACACCAGTTTCAGATGGAAACAGGCGAAAGCGCCATCTCTTGGTGGAGGTTGTAGTTATTCCGAGGCCTTATACGTGGCAATATCGAAATATCAAAGAAAAGCATTTCAGATTATTTTAAGAAAGCTGGAGCTCATTAGAAAATAAAAATAGTATTAATAGAAAAATTGACTTACCCGATGTACAGTGTGGTCCAAAAGTATTGCACAACTTTAAAAATTAATAACTCCGCGAATATTTGCGCAAGAGCAATGCGGTAAAAACCATTGTGTTCAGGGTGCAATAGGAATATTTAGGGCAAATAATGAAAATATTGAAATTGATTTTAGTCACAATTTTATTCGCCAGATGGCGCTCTACCAGAATCAGAGATTCAGCGGCCAAATTATTTGATAAATTGAAAAATATAACTGATCGACACGTTTTTTTACTTTTTGTATACCAGGAAAGTACCCTAATAATATCAAATAACAAATTAATAGAACACCACTACGCCAAAAGTAGAAGGTTTGGTTGACGATTTTTAAATGCATTCAGAAATATTTAAAATAGGTAAATGCAAATTTAAACATGTAGCAAAAAAAAAAAAAGATATTTTAGGTGCGGGGTGCTTGAATCCTCTCATTGATTTAAATTTCGAAGATAATAAATTTCTATTTTTTTTAAATTCAATTCTCTCTCAGTTTCGATTATATTTATTCTAATTCATTTGAAAAATATTTAGCTATCTCTGATAATTTATTTTACTCTGGAATGCCGTTGTTGTTATTGTCGTGTCCAATAAAGAGCCTCAGATGTCTCCATACATCTCTATCACAACAGCAGCAATGTCCACTATCTTTGGTGTGTAAAGCTGTTGATCTGAATCTATGTCAATTTTCTGCAAGGCTGCGGCCATTGCTGGGCATGATAATAGGTGGGTAGGTTTTAGTTCCACACCAGGACAGTTGTTGCATGTCCTATAGGTTCTTTTGCCATCTGGATGTATTGTCATTCCTTTATGGTGTTTTGTTCTAAGTCTTGGTATTAGTTTGTCATTTTTCTCTCAGAGTTCAGTTCGCATTTTGATCTTTTCTTATTCATCTGTTTATTTGTCTTGTATTTTTCCAAAAAATTAGCGTCAAATAATGACTTCTTTTTTCTTTGGCTCAACTTTCAGGCTACTTTGCCAATTCAACTACCATTTCATTACCCCCGATCCCAACATGGGCAGGAATCCATTGTAGAATGCAGTTCTTTTCCAATGGTTCCAGTTGGGTAAGTAACGAGTGTATTTTCTGTGTTATTTTATTATTATTCTTCTGAATAGCTTCTAGATCGGATATGGAGTCACTTTATATCAATTTTTTCTGCTTTAGCAGGGATGATTGGTTAAGGCATACATCATGGGCTTTCCAGATTGCTGTCAGTTCACAAGTGAAGTTTGACGAAATCTTTCCTGCTCCTTCTTTGATTTTGATGTGTGTTCCATCTAGCAGTATTATGTTACTTCCGGCCCTCCATTACTCAGGGCAAGGTCTGGTGATCCATCTGTATATGCTGTCAAATAATTTCTCTGATCGTATAAACCAATTGTGTCAAGTTCTTTTTTTTTTAAGTATGTTATGTTTTGTTAAGATTGATGATTACATTTGATGGCAATGGAGGAGGAATTATTGGTTCTTCTTGAATTTGAAAGTCATTGTGTTTCATATTTATGCCCTTTCTAATATAGTTTTTGTACTGAAGTGTTGAAAATCTTTTGTGTCTAGATTAAATAGGTTCTAAGGGATATGTGTTCGGTTTCTTTACTTTTTAAGCTATTAGTGAATTTTATTGTTTTTAATTGTCTTCTGCTTTCGAGTAGGTCTAGACCACATTCTCTCTAAAATTTCTCATTGTTGGTGGATGAAACAGCTACAGTGATTATTTTGGCCGCTTTTTCTTGAACACTATCTAGTTTTCCCTTTAATGATGAACTTGAGGGAGCCCAGACGGGTGTTGCATATTCCATTATTGGCCTTATTAAGGTGGTATATGTTGTTCTGAGAATTTTGGGTTTTGCTCCCCAATTTTTTCCTCATAGCCTTCTCAGAATGTTTAGTTTTCTGGTATCTGTATTTGAGGTACTAATTATGGGTTCTGTAAATCGCAATTCCTCTTCACGTATCACACCTAGGTATTTTGGATTTCTAATTTTATCAATTATTTGGTTGTTTATGCTTATTTTGGGTTTATGGTCATTTTGAGTTCCGTTGCCTCTTCTCCAGTCCTCTAATGGATGTGTTCAGTATTTTTTTCTGTTTTTTTTTTCTATACTGCTACTTGTGTCTTTAATAATCTGCATAACAGACAACTGTTGTATCTTCAGTGAGGTAAGGATGGATGTCGTTAATATATAGCAAGAAGAGTAGAGGACTGAGCATAGATCCCCGAGGTACACCAGCCTATGTTCTTCGGTTCTTGGAAAATGCTCCATTGACCCGAACCTTTATCCTTCGGCCCCTTAAAAAGCCTACAATCCAGATTAAGGTTTCTCCTCTTACCCCGATGTTTTGCAGCCTTTCAAGTAATTTATTCCTCCATTAGTTGTATACTACCGGGATAATTTATTATTGTTAGTGAGCCAGACTATGAGCCTAGAGTGGATAATTCGTTCTGTTATTCTACAAAGTATACAGTGCGGCAAATAATTTTTAAGACTCGCGCTAGATAAAGGCCAATAGCAGAGCCAGTTATGAAATTGCGCATGCGTATATATATTCGAAGCCTTATCTAGCGCGTGGCTTTGTTTCAGCCATTTTGGTTAACTCTTTAAAAACATACAGGCGATTTTTGAAAAGTAAAATATTTTGTTCGTCGGAATTCTGAGATGGAACAGAGAGCGGTCATTAAATTTAATGCAAAACTTGGTAGAAGTGCATCGGAAACATATATTTTGATGAAGCAAGTTTATGGTACGTTATGTTTGAGTAAATCAAATGTTTTCATTTGGCCCAAACGTTTTTCGGATGGAAGAAATACGCTAGAAGATGATAAGCATACTGGACGACCAAGTTCTTCAAAGACACCAGAAAGTATAGAAAAAGTGCGAGAATTTGTTGAAAACAATGATGGCAGAGGTTTCACACATCAACAAAGAAACGATTCGAACCATTCTGCATGAAGATTTAGGTAAAACTAAAGTCTGTACTAAATTTGTTCCACACACTTTAACGGGCGAGCAGAAATCAGTGTGAATTGCACATTGCAGGGACATCATTTCTGCCTATGAAAATAATTCAAACTTCCTGAAATCAATTGTTACGGGTGATGAAACATGGTGTTTTCAGTATGACCCAAAGACAAAGCGCCAAAGTGCCGAATAGAAGTAAAAAAACTCTCCACAAGCCAAAAAAAACGCGAAAAGTGCCATCAAAAATCAAAACAATGCTGATTACCATTTTCGATAGTAGAGGTATTATCCACAAAGAATTTGTTCCCGCTGGACAAACCATTACTGGAGAGTATTATTTAAACTTTTTGAAACGTTTGATTGCCAGAATTCGTCGCATTCGTCCAGAATATCGCGATGAAGACAGTTGGTGTTTGCTGCATGATAATGCACCGAGTCACTCCTCACTCATTGTTCGTCGCTTTTTGGCCAAAAATAACGTCTGTGTGTTGAATCATCCTCCGTACTCGCTTTATTTAGCACCATGTGACTTTTATTTATTTCCAAAAATAAAATTGAAGTTAAAAGGTTGTTTTTTTTATGATATCCCGACCATCCAGAGAGCTGCGACGAGCACTTTGGAGGCGATTCCTCAAAGTGGCCTGCAAGAGGCATTTAATTCCTTATTAAATCGTTGTAACATATGTATTGAATCCAGAGGGGATTATTTTGAATAAAAAAATAGTAGAAATTGAATTATCTTGTTTATGTTTTATTTTACAAACCCATTCTTAAAAATTATTTGCCACACTGTATATGCTGGTGAGAACAATTGGCCGATAGTTCTTGCAATTATTTTCATCTTTGTTCGGTTTCAGTATTGGCACTATAATTGACATATTCCAATTCTTTGGTAGTTTATCAGTTTGCCATGAAATGTTTAGTATTCGTAGGAGTTGATTTTTAGCTTTTTCTCCAAAGTGTTTAATCATTTGACCAAAGATTAAATCATCTCCTGGTGACCTCTTGGATCTAATCTTTCTATTGATGAGTTTAGCTCATTCAGTGTGAAGTCTCTCGAGAAAATATCTTGTTTATTGTAGCTTCTTTCTTGTTTAACTAACTTGTTTATATTATTTTTTTAGAATCCTGTCTTCATTCATATAGCTGAGTCTGGAAGTGCTTGAAAGATATTCAGCAATTATATATGTCAGCCATCTATTTGTTCGTTCTCACTGTTCTATTCATATCGGTTAGAGTATTGGAGGATTGGTGTTGGTTTTGATTGTTTTCTAACACTCTAATTATATTCCAGTGTTGGCTGCCCTTTCTTGGATTCATTTTTTCGCAGTATTGTGCCAATTTTTCTTGTTTGCATATCCAAATTTCTTGTTCTATTTTGTGACTAATTTCAATTTATTCCTTTCTGTTTTCTTCTGTTTTATTTGTTTTAAGAAGTTCATTGATATTGCTTCTCTCTGCAATCATTGCCTCGATGTTCTGGTCTTTTCTGTAAGGTATCCACAGGTATTTACGTCTACCTCTAGGTATCGATGCTTTTGTAGCTTTGGATATGTTAGAAGATTATTTTCCAAGTTTTTGTCAAGCGTTCTGTAATTTAATTCTTTGTTGCACAGTTATTCAAGCTTTTCTGTGAATTTTTACCAGTCGGCTTTCCTAAAGTTCCATGTTTTTTATTCTTTTGGACATTCTCAATTTTGAAGTTCAGGGTTGTTAAAATTGATCTGTGGTCACTGATTGCACTTTTCAGGATTTTCCATTGTGTTGTGGGTGCGATGTTGTAATTTATCTCTTTGATGTCTATCGTGGTTTATGTGCCTGTGGACATAGATAGATAGGTGTTCTCTCTGTTATTTAATGGTGTAAGGTTGAGGTCGGTTAGCATGTCCTCAACCTGCTTACCTTTGTTATACTGGACAGGTGATCCCCAAATTGGACTTTTTGCGGTAAAATTGCCGAGTATGATTATGATATCCGAAGACGCTTCACTTAATGTCTCTATCAGCCTGTATTGATGCTAGTATTATCGGGGTGATGAACATTTTTGATTGATATTGTTTTATCTGGGAGATAGATTTCTATTGCATGAGCTTCTGTCGTGCCTTCTGTAGGCTTAATCTGATTACAGGCGATTTCCTTATATTTGATTTTTGGAGTTTTAATCGAAGCAGCAAGTCCTCCTCCAAACTTTCCCAGTCTGCCCTTTCTTAGTATCGTATAACCTCTGATATTGAATCTCATATTCTGATTCAATTTTGTCTCCTGAAGATAGAAAATATGCACATTATTGTCACGTAGAAGACAAGTCAGCTCTTCAGTTTTCCTCTGGGTGCCATTTATATCAATCTGTAGTAGATTGAATTGTGTCCTCGTAGTATATTTCTCATCAGGAGCCTCAGGATACATACAGGATAAAGCACTCTTGGTGAATTTTTTTATTGCAATTCAGAATCTGCCACTGAAGCCTTACAACTGTTTCGTTCCTTTAAAGGTATTTCGAAGCGGTAAAGGATCCATGAATTGCTACTCTCTGAGGCGAATGAATAAATATTTTGAGGAAACTGAATCTCTGGAATCTCTCGGAGTGGAAGACCATAGACATGCAAGTCAGTGGCTGTTACCGCTTTGCAGAATGTTGAAGCTATTGAAACGTTATCCACGAACGGAGAAGTAAGTGCTTGACAAGTTTCTCGACAAACAGGGATTTCGTATGGAACAGTTTGAAGAGAACACACTTAAAGAATTTTTCTTAAAAAATACCCATACAAAATTCAAAGATTTCACAAGCTGAAAGTCGGTGATTTTGAGAAAAGCGTCAAGAATTCGCTGCATGGGTTTCCGGCAAATTGATACTGATGAAAACAGGCTGGCGAATGTTCTGTGGAACGATGATACTCACTTTTCTCTAAACGGAGAATTTAACATTCAAAATAGCCAAATTTGGGCAATAGAAAACCCTAGGATTTTCACAGAAATGGCACTTCATCAGACCAGAGTTACGGTTTGGTGTGGGTTCACTTTTTCTTTTATTATTGGGCCATTTTTTTTCAAATCAATGGAAGAATTTTAAAACCGATTTTGTAACTGGTGAACGTTATGTTAAACTTTTGAGAGAAAAGGGTATTCTCATATTGTAGGAAAGACAAGCAATAAGCGAAATAACATTCGTAAAAGATGGAGGACCTCCTCATATCTCCCGCGTGCCAAACAATTGCTGAAGGATACGTTCGGTGAAAATCGGGTGATAAGTCGCCACTTTATATACCAGTGGCCTCCTTTGACGCCATAAGATTTTTGGTTATGAGGATACATTAAGTCGCGTTTTTATCGATGCCGGCCTACCACATTAGCCATGTTGAAGGCTTCTATTAGATGGCACGTTTAATTAATTTCAACAGAAATATTATTTAATGCTGTCCATTCTGTTATCTATCGTCTGCAGGCGGTGTTTGAGAATGAAGGGCGCCACATTGAGCAAGGATTGTGACCTAATACAAAAGAGAAGACAGTTACCTCATGTGTTATATTGCATTAGCTGCTATGTATTATATTATCAACCAATATTTTGCAGCTCTTTGTGTAGGGCTTTGGGGATAATAAATGCTGTCCTCACATCTTGATTTTTTTTGTGAACAATAATTTATTTTTTTGTCATTTGCCAACATTTTATATTATGTCGTGCAAACCGAAGTGTTATAACTTCTAGAATAACACTGGTACACACAATTTTACCCCTTATGTTTAGTTTATCGCTTATCGCCCATTAGAAGAAATAGCATAATAAATATTATCTGTACCCCCCCCCCAACTTTAGAAATTTTGCGCAAAAAAATAATACAAAATGATTTTACTACCACGTTTTTCAACGCAAAAGGTCGAGTTAAAATGATTTTTATTTGAGGGGACACATTTTAAAAATTGTGTACAGCATTATAAGCAATGATAAAATTTGACAAGCCCATAGGATATTTGAATAAAGTATGGCAAATATATTTTGTCACTCCCCTCTATATTTTATTTGTTGGATCATGACAAATATCCAGTTAAATAGTCAAGTGTCGCCAATTATTCAAGAAACTACACATTCCTTATAGCAAGAAATCCTATTAGTAGTGCCATCATAATTATTGGTACTATATTAAAATTTCAAAAAAATCGTGTGTTGATATCAGCAGTGTTTTTCAAACATTCACTCTATTTCACAAAACCCCATCTGAAATATAAATATATTTTTGCTACAAGTTTTAATTTGCATTTACCTATTTTACATATCTCGGATTGCATTTTAATATTGTCATCCAATTCTTCTACTTTTGGCGAAATGGTGTTTCATTAATTTATCATTTGATATTATTAAGGTTCTTTCCTGGTATTCAAAAAGGAAATCTACATGTCTATCAGTTATATTTTTCAATTTATTAAACCTTCTTACCGCTGAATCTCTGATTCAGGTAGAGCGCCATCTAGCGAATAAAATTGTAAATAAAATCAATTTCGAATTTTTCATTTTCTGCCATAAAATTCCCATTGCATCCTGAACACAATGGTGTTTACCGTATTGTTCTAGCGCAAATATTCTCAGAGTTATTAATTTTTAAAGTTGTGAAAGACTTTTGGATCACCCTGGATATACTCAGTTTAGAACCTCTTAAATAATTATAATAATATATTTATTTTATTTCATATTTCTTGAATTTTAGATATTTATTATGATATTTATATATTATAAATAAAAATATTTTCCGCTGATTTTGGAATATTAGAGTATAGATTTATTAGCTGTTGCTTGATTTGGTATCCATGAGTATATTACGATATTGTTCTGCAGTCGTGGCAATAAAAATAGTCTTGATCAGATATTTTTTAAATTGAGCTAAGGAATATACATAAAAACATAATTTGATAAAAGTACTGCCTGGCTTAAGGCGTAAGAATCAAAAAATAAAAAACTTATTTACATAATGTACAAAAGATTTGAGCCGGCCAACGGGAAACAACAACAACATCCGCCCCAAAATGTGAACGGGTTACACTTACATCTCCCGCTCAAGTCCATCTGGGAACTTTTCCGGGCTCATCTTAAGAAGGTTCAGAGAAAAGGTGGGTATGGTAAGGAGAGCAAGTCAAGAGGTGAGTCGTTTCCCCCGGATATGTACAGGTTATAGATACTAGAGTGAGCAGATAGTTAAAGAAAGGTTATGAAAGTATAAATTGGAAGGGTACATTAGTGTTATAATACAGTTACAAGTTCATGGGCAGCCAGGGGAATGATTAGGGGATTTAATTATTTTATTTATTTACTTATTCATTTTTAAGTTTTTTTTTCGTTTTTTTTTTTATAATATCTTTATGGTTGAAATTATGACCATATTGCCTTTAGAGTTTTTTTTTTCAATTTATTTCATTTCAGGATTTTTTATTTATATTTTATTTATTTTTATTTATTTTATTTTATTTTTATTTTTATTTTCCAAGGGCTGAAAATGGAGAGGATAGCAAAGGAGACTATATACAGTTAGGGAAGGCATTATTATGTTAAAAGGGAGAAAGTGATTTGATGGAGGAACATATGCGGTTGCAGTGGACAAAGCAAAATGATCTAAGTTAGGTTGAGGTCGAAGCTGTTATATTAGAAGGGACAAATCTACCGCTGACATGTGCAAATCTTAGAATAAATTTCCAAAGTTTGTCCTCCCAAAAAAGGTTCTTCAAGTTTAGGGGTATGTACCCAATGGTCCTGAGGCAGGCTGTATACAGTTGTGATCTTTCAGTAATAAGATTGGGACACTCGAAGAAAATATGTGAAATATTTTCTGAGGAGGAGAGACAGTGGTTGCATGTTGGGGCACGTATATTTTTGGTTTTGTCAAAGGACCCTATCCATGTGTGTCCAGTAACGAGACCTGTGGTTATTACACAATCAGGTATGATGTGTTTGTGGGATGAAGATAAAGAACGAGGAGAGATACCCAGGTTATTGTAGATTTTAGGGTTGGCGGTGATGAATTCCTCCTCCCATGTGTCCCAGAAGGATTTTCTAAGATGATTAAAAAGGGTGCGGCGTGAGGCTAGTTTGTATTGAGCGGGAGAGGCGGTGTTCGCAGAGACAGAGGCGTCCGCACGGCAGTCACCAAAGTTTCCAGAATGACCCTTGACCCAGTGGAGTGTGACTCTATGTGAATCAAGAAATTTGTAAAGGGTAGTTTGGCATCTGTGGATTAGGGATAACGACAATGTAAGTCGGGCAAAGATAGAAGAAGTGAAAGGCAGTCCCAGAAGATTGCCACAGAGAGATGTGGTGGAAGAGAAAAAAATGTCTTTCAAGGCTGAGAGAAGTGCGAAACTCTCCGCTTGTAGAACTGAACTATGGTTTGAGAGAGGGATGGATGCTTCAAAGCAGGGAACAAGGGAAAGAGAAGAAGTCCTGAATATCCCGGCGCCTACGCCTATGGATGTCTTGGAACCATCAGTAAAGTATGTGACGTCAGGATAATCAGGAGGCAGGTGGGAATGGCAGATTCGAGGTAGGGATTGAGGTGGAGGATAGGTGTAGGGACAGGAACGGCGCTAAATTTTGAAAGGTAGAGGTCTTGGTGGAGAGAAGGTGGCAGAAAGTAGGAGTATTTTTAGATCCAGGGGGAGCGTCCTCATCCGTGCAATGGAGGTAAGGGTTGGTGTCGTGCGGAACCTGCGGATGGTGTTGGCGCAGAATTTCCTCTGTGTTGATCAAAGTAGGCTCCTGCCAGCCCTAGATTTAGCGGCCTCACCCCAAATGGCTGCCGCGTATGTAAGAGTAGGTTCGAAAACTGCGGTGTACATTAACCGGCGGGCCTTGAAACCCAGTCCATAGTATGCGTTCGCGCAGGTGTGTAGTCGAGGAAAGAGGTTAGAAATTTTAGAGCAGATATGGTTAAGGTGGGAGGAAAAGGAGAGGGGAGAGTCAAATTTGACCCCGAGGATTGTCATTTCTTCAAGGCAAGGGATCGGGATGAAATTGATATGGAGGGAAGGGTTGTGGCAAAATATTGGGAGGATGGAGGATTTGCTTGGAGAGAAATTAAGTTTGTGATCAAGGCACCAAGTGTTGATGAGATAGAGGGATGTCTGTGCGTATGTACTGTGATAACCAACGGGATATCATCAGCAAAGGCTTGGATATGTACGCCCTGTGGAAATGGAAGAGAAAGAATAGGGTCGAAGAAGATGTTCCAGAGGATAGGACCACTCTTGGATCCCTGTGCACATCCTCTAGATGGGGAGACGGATCGCGAATGACCTCTGTAGGTAAGAGTGGCTGAACGGTTAACCAGGAAGGAGCCATACATGTTGAGTAAGGAGGGAGGAAGGTTCAGGGCATGTAGGTGATGGGATAAGGCGGCGATCCAAAGTTGATCAAAAGCAGAGGTGATGTCCAAGTTGATCAATAGGCAGCATTGGAAGTCGTGTATTGCCTTCTTAATTTTTCCCTTGAGTAGAAAAAGTGCATCGACTGTGGATATCCCCCGGCGGAAACCAAATTGAAGAGGGTTTAAGAGAGAGTTGGTTTCCAGGAAATGTGTGAGGCGAGGGCATAAAAGGCTCTCGAGTATCTTACTAAAGGCGGAAAGTATTAAAATTGGCCTATTTATTGACACAAAATCGGAAGAGGAATTATTCTTTGGAACAAAGGCCAGCCTCCCTTGTTTCCAGAAGGTGGGGAAGTGTCCCAGGCTTAGGCAATTGTTAAATAGTTGCAGAATGAATGAGGGGAAGGAAGAAATGAGCCATTTTGTGAATCTCCCTGGTAGAAGGTCGAGGCCAGGCGCCTTTCTCGGTTTGAGAGACCTTGCGGCGATTTCCAGTTCGAAACTTGTGAAGGAGGGGTCAAAGTGAGGTATCGGATCGAATTTGTTATTTGAAAAAGAAAGGTGTGAGCAGGTCGGGAATCTGGAGGTGGAGGGGAGAAGTAGGACAATAAGAGGGAGTCGAGATAGCTCGGAATGTAATGTGATAGAATATTTCTCTCAGAAGAAAGAGAAGAAAGGGGATTGGGTCTACCAAAGGTAATGAATTTATGAATCAAACCCCAAGGATTGTTAACAAAGGAACCACAGAAAGTCCTGAAAGAGCGGCTCTTAGCTATATCTATTTCTTTGGTGTACCAAGAACGCATGCAAATCAACATTTGGTGTGAAATGTCTCGCCGTGGGGGGAGTGCTGCCTCATAAGCCCTGCGTAGTTTTTTGTTTCAGTTTTTAGTTTTTGGAAGAATGGAGACCACCAAGGAGCTGGTGATGGACGTTTATTCCTAGGGGTGGAAGTGGTAGAGAAAGACGAACAGGTTTTAAAAAGGATAGAGTAGAACTGGAATAAAACAGAGTCGAGTTGTGCTGGGGAGGAACAAGAGTTGAAAGTGGAGTAAAGGGAACCTACGTCTGAGAAGAGCGGAGAGAGAGTGGTGAAAAGACGGCCTGAGGGAAGACTGTTGAAGTAAATTTTAGAGGCAAGGGGGAATGGAGAAGAAAAGAGAGCGTGAGGTGGATTTGAGGAGGGAATAGAGAGGGAGAAGCTGATAGTGTAGTGGTCAGAGAGACTGTTAGCCTCGGCTTTCCAACCATAGAAATCAGTAAGGAGAGAGGAGGTGACACAGGAGATAACAATAGACGAGCTTCGGGTGCCAGAAGCCCATGTAATAGTGCACGGAGAGTTACAGACTCTCAAGTCAAGGTTGTCTAGAATGAAGTTCATTTGTGTGCCCTTATATTGATGTGGACGACTGCTCCAGCGCAAGGATTCCGCATTTACATCGCCCGCAAATACCATTTTAGAGGGATGAGGAGAGCCAAAAAGTTCCGAGAGAGAGTCTACAAGGTTCGAGTATTTGGTGGTAGGATGGATGTAGATGGAAAAAATGGCTAGTTGCAGACCTGGGAGATCTAGGATAGCTATGGCTCGATTGCAAGAAGACAACCCAGGAAGAAAAAGGACTGGCAGATTCTGATTTAGGACAATAATGCATGAGCCTAATTTGTTGTTAAAAACAGGGGCGTGTAGAATGGAGGAAGAGGGGATAGGGGAGATGCTGGGGAGTCTACCTTGCGAGATTGGGAGTTCTTGGAAAAGTATAATATCTACACCTGTCAAGGACGCAGTGTGAAGGATGCAAGAAAGGCAGTGCCGAGAACGGCGGCAGTTGAGTTAAAGAAAAGAGATGGATTTCATATTGATAGTTTAGAAAAATTATCTTCCGCGGTTTTAATAGTAGGGCAAGAGAGCGAGTCAGCCTTGTGCCTGTTGTTGGGGGCAACGCAACGGAAACAAGATGGAGCAAGGTTATTTTGTTTACAATCTGACAACGTGTGGTCACCCCCACAGGCTACCACAGCGGTGGCAGGGGAAAGTAACTCGCGTTCGGGCTATTGAGAGGATTGAATATCCAAATTCATTTTTTTAGGGGTTTAAGAAGCGAGGAAGATGATATATCTGTCTCAAAAATAGCGTGGCGACTCTGGGTCTTACAGATAAATGTGCGGACTAGCTTGCCATCAATTGTGTTATTGTCCAACGAAGAGGAGAAGAGTTGAGATAACTACTCTTCTTTATATATGTCTGAGATGTTGAAAACGGTGTATCTGTGTTTGAGGGAGGGAAGTAATGTAACCTGTATGTCAGTATTCTTGGTGGCAGCCTCGAATTTTTTAAATAGTCTGTCCAGGTTAAGCTTACTACTTGTGTGCATAATTATCTTGTCTCGGGACACCTTGGTGTGCATGATAGGGATGCTTAGAGAATTGGATGGAATTAGGGCGTGAAAACGGGAAGATAGGGGTGATTGGCAGCGGTCGTTTTGATTGAGGGTAAGGTGGAAGGGGTTACATTTTGTATCGAAGTGTTTGGAGTGTGGGCGGTTATTATGGATGGGTAGGGTTTGAGCAGGTGAATGGGATGGGTGGGTGGTGGCAGAAGAATTGGAAATACGAGGGGAGGGCGGCGAGAGGGCTGTGGCAAGTTGCTGAGTAGTGGCAGGAGAATGAGAGGGAGAGTTTTGGGTATTGTTAGGAGGATTGGATGAGGTGTGTGGGGTGTAAATGTTCTCAGTGACAGTAACTGAAGGACCTGTCGGTGGTGGAGCTACTAATTTAGCTATTAAAATGCTTGGGAATCAAACCTTGGTAGGTGTCCATGATGAATTTGAGCTGGTTGTTTTTGTGTCCAAGTAAGGCCTTAAAATTATGGATAATACCATCGACAACCGCATTTGTGTGCTCAGTCATGGTAGGGTCACATTTATTAGATTTAAGGGTGTCAATAAGGGTCCTCTGCGTGTCATTAGCCCATTGGAAACAAATGGAGTCAGCGTCAGAGGAGGACAACAGATCAAGGGATGGGAAAACAGGGCAATATGGAAAGGGACGTTTCTTATAAATTAATTTTGGGTACTGGTTCCAGAATTTTTATCAGGGGGAAAACGATTCACCAATGATGGAGATGTAGAAATATCTGTAGACCGGGGAGGCGGTGGGGAGGTTTCTTGGAGGGCTTGTGTGCAGGGCATCTGGGAAGAAGGCAGCGGAGTGATGGAAGGGTTGTGGCCAGGGTGATAGGTTCTGGAGGGCATCCATCTTGTCCAGGATCGGGTTGGGGATAGTAGAGGAATTTGAAGGATTAGGAGGGTCTAGCGAGGTATGATTCCCGCTTATCAGGTGCATATGGGGCTATTTGTAGCCGTTGCGGCCGCCCAGGAGAGCTTGGGATTATTATTTTTTGGGGGGTGGAGGGGGTTCAGGTTTTTCGCTTTTTTAGGATCCCAAGAGCATATGTTTTAGTCCAGAAGTCTTCTGGGCACTTGCATTTTTGGGCAGGAGAGGAGATCTTCACTGTTATCGAGAGATCAAAGATAAGATAAAATAATTCATCTAATAGTTTTCATCAATGTCAAAAAGATATTCGCAATCTGAGATTACGATCGAGGCAACCTTAAGAATGAGAAGGCGGTTTTTTTTGCAACTAAATGTCTAGCCTGGTTCAGGATGACACAACCACTTTTGAAATATCGACGGGGAAGAGAAACTATCTTTATTTACGGGGCTGCTTACCAAAATAAATTATTTTTGAGCCCCAATGGCCGCGTAAAGCGGAATATATAAAATCACTATGACCAGGGTGGAGAGGCTAAGGACAGGATCACCGTCAGGAAAGAGGCAGGTTAGGCCGGATTGAGTCCGCGGAGGTCAGGAGGCAGGAAGAAAGGGGGAGGACTAGAACTTTGCATCTCTAGCTCTGGCAGTTGGGCAAGACATTGAACTTGCCTCGTGGTCGGAAGAGAGGCCCTTGGCTGAGCAGTTGGCGCACTTGGCCGTGCGCGGGTTGGCAAGAGTTGGACAGCTTCGGTCTTGGTGGTCACCAGAAGCGCAGTGGAAGCAGGTGAATGTAGCCTTGGTGCACCTATCGGCGTTGTGGCCGTAGCCACAGCAGCGTTAGCAGACGCGGACGCGGACAGACTCCTCGTAGTTCAGGATCACTTGGTCCACAATTATCCTGCCGCGTCTTCCAATGGCCTTGTGGGAAGCCAAGTCCAGCTCAATAAAGGCCGTGCAGGTGCCATTTATTGTCGGAGTTCTGTGTGCCACTCGGACAGACTTGTCTTCAGGAAGCTGGCTGAGGGCATCGTTGGAAAGGAAGGCCTTGACAATGTCCTCATCCGCGGTTTCCGCCTCCACGTTGAAGAGGCAGATTCTTTGGAGGATTTGCCTCAGTTTCCGGACTTTCAGGCCTTGGAGCTTGTTGTCCAGGGCAGAGCTGACGGCAGGAATGGCCTCTGGAGTGTTGGAGTGCAGCACCAGTTTTCACCTGGTGCGCAGAGACGCTCAGACGCCTTGGGGCAGAGTGTGGGCGGCGCGGACAGCTTTGAGGATGTCCCGTGGCTCAGCCTGCGGGTTATCTGCAATAACCACGATGTGGGCCGCAGATTTCTTCCTATTGAGGGTGCCTTTGGCAACGGCAGGCTTGGGGGCGCGGGAAGATGCAGGCTTGACTGGAACCAGTGGTTTTCTTCTCTTAGCGGGCGGGTTTGACGCCTCTGGCTGCTTCCTCTTGGTTAGAGCAGGATCTGGCTTCTTGAGAGTAGGTGCTGCCACAGGGACAGCAGCTGGAGCGGGGGTGGCAGGTTTGATGAGCTCGGTCTGAGCGCTAGAATCCTTGCAGGTGGGAGCAGGGCTAGTATAAATGTTAAGAACGGGGTAATTAATAAAGCTCGTGGAGGAAAAGAAAAATTCGGAACGCTCCACAAAACCCCCTTTTTAACAAAATAAAAACTTTAACCTAAAGTTTGATATTGTTTTGGGCTGCCTTGGGTGTTCAAGCAAGAAAAAAGGAAGACAACAAAAGGTTACACATATAAAGTTTTGTTTAATATTAGCAATAAAATAAAGGATAAAAAAAATATATGAAACTGTTGGCTGATATGCCGAAATTGGTACGGGCTGATAGCCCTTCGAAAGCTGACCATGTACCTGAAAGGTACAGCATCGAGCCTTCAACTGTTGCAGTGTTATCTACGAAAATCGATTTTCAGAACAAATTTTCAATTGAAATGCTGGAAACTGCTAAACAATGTAAATTCGCCTACTGGCGGCAACTATGCAATTTTTGCCACGTCGCATAACTTCGCGACTAAGATGCCTTCAATTGGCGCTGTAAATGTTCATACGAACTGGGAAAACCTACCGGAGCATGAAGATCCTGAAATTGGGGACGGCTACACCGTCGTACAGAGCAAGAAAAGTCGTCGCGACTCGGGAGCATCGGGCGTCACGGCCGCATATTCCAACATTGCCAGAAACACTACTCGACGACAGCGATCGTCGGTAGCATGGATACCGCGCGTGCAGGAGGTGAAAGTCACGAGGGCACACATCGCGGAAGCCAGGGCGCAGCAGGCGTCCTCCACACAGGAGCAGTGCGTCTTCATAGAGCACTACCCTGATCTCGCGCCTTACCATTACCTGAAGGCGATCGACAGAGTGGTCGGAGGGGCGAGGTATATAATCCAGCTCACTAGGATGAATGGCCACGTCCTGGTGGGCCTGGCCAGCAAGAACCTAACGGAACGCGTAATTGAGAAAGGCCTCGAAATCGAAGGCTCGATCCACATGACCTTCCCTTTCCGTAAAAGGTCGGAAAAAATTACCATTGGGAACCTCCCCTTCTACGTGGAGGACGCCGTCGTCATCGACGCCCTCTCGCCTTATGGGCGTGTCACTTCCATCGCCCCCAAACAACTCAAGGCTGGCGAGTACGGCTACACTGACGGCCGCCGTGAGGCTTATATTCTCCTCCACGACGGCATGAAACTTGAGAGGCTTCCTACCCGCCTCGATATAAAGACAAAAGGCGATAGCTGGCCGGCGTTCCTGACCTTCGGGATCAGGTGCTCCAAATGCCACAATCAAGGCCATCGCAGAGCCAACTGCCCCATGCTTGCTAGGCAGTCCACCGGCCCCTGGCAAGCTTCACCACCCTCTCACACCGATGTCACATCACCGACCGCGCCTCAGCTGCCCAGACAGCTAGCACCCGCGCCTCCTGCACCAGCACCCCCTACTCCATCTATGGAGGTCTCCAACATCTGTTCCGCGGCCCGGGCTCCGCCTCATCGACCAGCTGCGCCTCGGCCCCCTGCATCAGCACCCCCAGCTTCATCTGTGGAGGTGCCGCCTCCTGCATCAGCGCCCCCTGATCCATCTCTGGAGGTGCCAAGTGATGGTCCCACGGCCCAAATTTCGCCCAGTAGGTTCACTGCGCCTCAGCCTGCTGAATCAGCGCTGCAAACTCCCCATGAAGAGGAGTCAGCTCCAGCCGCAGTAGCCCCACCGCTACTAGTAACTGCCTCGACGACTCATGAGCTCCAGATCGCTTCTACACCCACTGATGATATTGACAATTTATACCTGAAACTCGAGTACCAGATAAACGATATACTCGAACTACTGAACGATACAACTATCCTGAGCCCCCTATATGAAACAAAGTGGGTCAGGCCAGAGATTACGTTCGCGATTCTACACAGCGATGATAGAAATTATCTAAAAAAATATCTCTCGCCTGAACACAAGATTATTCTTGTCGAATTCCTCAACACTGTCATCGAGCATGCTGGGGACATGGATTTCATAATCCGCAACGGTCTGTCCGAACTCAAGACAGTTTCAAGCTCCTGATGAAGTCCAGACGTCCCTCCGGAGGGGGCTCCGTCTGTTGTATATATTTCTCCCTATTTTTAAAATGGCTGTAAATCTTCTCCCTACTGTTGACTAGATGTCAATAAACTATTTTAATGGTTAATTGTCCAGTGCCTTGTAGAAAAGCAAAAGATCATTAACTATGTCTCGGCAATTTTCAACCTTGACACCCCTAAGAAGTTCTTGCAAACGTTTCTAAAGGAATTCCATGCTGCTGCTTCAACTTAATTCGAACTATTCTGAAAATTTCCATCCTGCAGCAATTCTCGAATCTGAGGTCCAACAAAAATGCCTTCTTTAATCACTTATGCTAGAAAATATTTGTTTTAGCTAGGCAAATCCACTGCCATTTCGATCCATTGCCTTGACAAAGTTCCTCATTAATCCCAGTTTAATATGTAATGGTGGTAAGTTAATATTTTCTGAATCGATCAGGAGAGAATTTACAATTTTTTTATGTCCTGGAGTAAAGATTTCACGGTTTGGCCAGCTTTTTTAAATCTAATACCTTTCCTTATCTCTGCTATCCCACTCACACAGAAAAACAACAAAATTTGTATAACCAAGCTGTTATCAACGCAAGAGAGCAATGACTTTCAAATCGCTGCATATTTTCCAACCGTATCTTTCATATTATATTTTTTCAAAGCAGTTTCATGTTTTCGTAATTCTCTTTAATGTTGGATGCATGTGCTATCGGCACTGATCGGAACTTATTTCCGTTGTGAAGGAGAACAGCTTTCAAACTAATTTTTGAAGAATCAACGAATAAGCGCCACTCTTCTGTATCATGATCATGACCAAGCGCTTCCAATAGACTAACATCATAATTGCAATATACTAAATCATTCTCTAGTGAAAAAATAAGTCTTGAAATTCATCTTGACGCTTGCGAAAAAAAAAAGCATACTTTTGTGCCTTTATGCAGCAGATTCCAGCCTTTTAACCTAGAGCCTAAAAGTTCACTCTGTTTTTTGGATAAATCTTAATCACGTACGAGGTCGTTCAAATCTCCTTGGGTTAACAAATGAGGTTCAGATGAAACACCTTCTTTAAAATTTGCGTCATCCGACTGTTGCTCTCGTCTATCTGAATCATCGTCACTAAATATTAAATTTTCTGGAGGCTGTGGCACAGGTAAAATATCACTAAAAGGAACAGGTCTCATAGCAGAAGGGAAATCTGAATATTCAACTGTATGTCTCGATTTGGGATTTGGATGTAATACCTGTAGTCTTTGTTAAACAAAAATAACAGTCTGAAGAATGGTTTTAGGTTCCCTCCATATCATTGGAACCGCAAAAGGCATATGACGTTCACCTTTAATCCACCCGGTAAGACGTCGAGCACAAATTTCACAACAATGATAAGGAGCCCAAAGTCTTATCGTGGTCACCGACTTTACGGCCAAAATAAAGTTGATAGCACTTTTTGATGAGTGGTGTAAAGTTTCGCCTTTGAACTTTGAAAGTTAATTCCCCCAAATGTGACAGAAAATATAAGGAGTATTAATGCAACGCCTCGGTATATTGACACAGTCTAGTGCACACGATTTATAAAAGCAAATCGATAGAGAAGAATAAACTGATCACTTCAAATTTACCTGTCACTTCTGATCAAAATCTATTAAACAAATCGTTAGATTCAATTTAAATATATGTCATAATTTGTATATAATTAAATGCAACCCCGACCCACTATGTATGTACCATGTATGATTCTCAAAGACTTAATAAAGAACAAGGTAACTGGAGGAAAGAAAGTAACAAAAGATATAGGAAGTAAGACTAAAGCTGGCACGACTATTTTGGCACCCCTGTGTCAACATTGCAGGGGCAGAGACCGGACGTCTCTAGTGACCGCAGAAGTTATTTTAGCCAAGATGCACTCAATACTTCCGGCAAAAACAGGACGTATCTAATATCCGTCGAAGCTATAAGCGTCAAGATACCCAATACTTCCTGACGAAATCGGATATACCAGGCAGGCCATCTTTCATCAAGGAGAGCCGCCGGCCAATTAGGGAGGAACCACTAAGTAGGTCAACCAATAGGAAAACACCATGTGATCATATCTCAACCAATCAGAGAGACACTGAGGCTTGGTGTTAAATCGAAAAGCAAGAATGGTCAGTTAGGTTTTCGCTCTCATAGGAACAACACCTGCAGTAGCGACTTGGCTCCCACCGAGTTCGGATCAGCCTTCGACTTGCTCCCACCAAGGTAACATCTGTTCTAGAGATCTCTCTCTCAGCTCAGCTCATAGCTATGTCAATCACCGCCATGTGATCAGATAAGGAACAATCAAACCCGCTCCTTCTCAAACCTTCTTCCCTCCAATCCAGTTGCCTTTTATTTTCAAACAATCACGTGTCCTGATTATTCCTAACTGTATGCTGCAACTTCCACTCAAACGGCTGCGCTTCAATCAAATATCACCATTCGCATCCAACAACAAGAAATTCCGCAACGATATTGCCACAGAACGGTTAAGTCGACAGGATAAAGATTATGGAACTTAATCAGGATAAAGATTATAGAGCTTAATCAGGATAAAGATTATGGAAATTAGCCCAGGCACCAGCAAAACAAAAGGCAATGACAAACCAAGAAAGAACAAACTGGCAACGAGCGGAAAGAAACTGACAACGAACGAAGCGACAAGACACACCCTGGCGACGGTAATTTTAGAACTGACCGCCGCGCTACAAGGGGAAAGATCCACGCAACTGGAAGCGGTCTTCCGGAGCGCCACCCTCGGGGCAACCGACACCCGCACCGCCGGTACGTGTCCGAACAACCTGACGCCCACCGAGGAATCGCCACCCGCCATGCCGTACCAGTACACACGGAAGCAACCCACGCGACACGGACCCAGTGTACCGACAACGCGATCCACTCGAATGGAAGCAGTACAAATGACTAGATTTCCCTTTCAATCGCGCGGACAGTGCAAAAGGTCCCGATCCGGTCCAACAGATATTCCAAGCCAGCCACACCAAGCCGAAGACGCCACAATGGAGACTTTTCGAGACTAAGGTAGGCAATCCACCCAATGACACCATCAAATTAACTTTGGACTTGTATCTGACCCAGGACCTACCATGTACCTTTCTCATTGAACCAGACGCAGGTTCGAACATATTGCCGTATCATTTATACAATAGATTAAAAGCACAACTTCCCAATTTAAGTATTAAAAAACCTTCCCTTGATCTATCCACCCTAAATAGTTTTACGAAAATAATAGGACATTTAACTTTCCCTCTGACAATAGGCCAAATAACCCGTAGAGAGAACTTCCACGTGGTAAATGCATCCTTGCCATTTGGAGTTCTTACCTTAAAAACCCTTTATCAATATAAATTAAAACTAAATTATAATCGCGGCACTATTTTCCAACTTGGCGTCCCATTGTCTAATACTATCTACCACTTTAAACATGTATCAAATGAATGCAAGCACGGGCTAGGCCAAAACCTGTCCCAAAGGACTCGCACAGCACCCAAAGCTTTCACACATGGAAAACCTTGCCTGCATTCATTGCCAAAACCCCAAATATTTACATGCCACCATTATAATCTCACACCACACAACTTTTCACTCAACCCAATTACCAGTACTATATGCCCACAACATGTAAAACCACCACGACTCCAACCTACAATTCCAATAATGCCCAAAAAAGTGTCCGTACACCGACACAGCTCACCCACTTACCACACAAAATCCACACATGACCATACTTCGCAACGCCATAAACACGCAAATGTACCTCACAACACGCGCACCCATACGTCGTCACACAACGGTAACACACACAATCCGCACAACACACGCAACACGCACGCCAAAAGACAACAACAACGACAAACAAGCGCATGCACAACCGTTAAGAATAATACAATCATCCCGTCTACACAAAACATAGAAAAAATTCACGCCACCAAACAACCACACAATCGAAAAGCCTTGCGATCTTTCCTAAAAGCTGTGAACGCCTATAAAGAGTTCATTCCGGACCACGCCCGCTTGCGGACGCCACTTATCAACCTTCTAAAAAAGGATATCATGTGGGTCTGGGATGACGAATGCCAGAAAGCGTTCACTAACCTGAAAGAAAACCTTACCACACACCCCACATTACACCTTTACCAGGAAGGTCTGCCATGCCAGGTGTACTGTAACACCTCAACATTCAGCATTACAGGCGTTCTTAAACAAGTCTACCCTGATGGGAAGACATACACCGTTCAACATTTCAGCCGATCTCTGCGTAGTCACGAGCGAAATTATTCAGACTTGGAACTACAATGCCTAGCCATTGTGGAAAGTGTGGATAATTTCCGCACCTGTCTAATGGACAGAAAGTTTACAATATTTTCTGACCATCCCGCATTGCAGTGGTTGAAAGAGATCAAAGCTCCGTCAGGCAGATTGTTTCGATGGAGGTTAAGATTGTCAAGATACGAATATGAGGTCCGTAGCATAAATGGAGTACAACAATATGAAACGGGCATTGGAACTCGTATCCCATTTTGTGGCTTTCTAGATGCGCCACTCATACAGAGCCAACAGTCTTCTCCACCGGGAAAATCTCGCGTGACTATAGATCACAATAAACTGCGCACCGTCTCCCGAAAAGGAGTACTTAAAACTATAGTCCCAAGTTCACTTACAACCAGACTCCTTAAATCCGTACACACTCAACACCACCATCCAAACATCTCCAAGATGACGAGGCTCATCTCAGCACAATATTATTGGCAGAACATGACACAAGACATCGCAAAACAGGTAAAAACCTGCCCCACCTGCCGATTCGCTAGAAGAATCGATGAATACAAACAACCTGCACGTAAAAATACCGACACAGGTACCCAAACAAAACAAAATTCGTACATAAAGCACAGCGTACACACAACACAAATAATGCCAAAATTACCACATCCACGTCAGAGAAAAGATCACACATCTCAACCTAAACCAATTACCGCCGACATATCTCTAATAAAACCATTGACGATCAAGCAGGAGAACTGTAAACCTGACAACCAGCTCAATCATATCACAACACTCCCTAAAGATATCAAACAGGAAAACTGCGAACCTACCAATCATTCAAATTCTACAACTCACAAGGTTCAAGCAAATATTTCAGAGTCCCCAGTTACAAAAATGTGGACGAACATGGGACAATATCCTATCTTTCATCTGATTTTTATCCTGTGTTTGTTACTTCTGCCATACAACTGTATTCCAATTTTATTCATCAATTACTTGTTTATCTATGCTATGCCCGATCAGAAAATCTTCGAACTACAAGAGGTAGTTTTTAATTTAGGACAAGCATTTTTTAATTTTGGACAAACAGTTTTTCATTGTGGACAAGCAATTCTTCATTGTGGACAAGTATTTATAAAACTTCTCATAATTTTAGGAACCATCTTCGCAGAAAATCTAAATAAACTCCGAAGAGATAGCAGTAACTGAAAAGATAACCAACCAGTGTCGGAGAAATCACGCTCCAAAAACAAGCCCTGAGCCGCACCAAAAATAAATAGACGGCAGGAAATGAGATTTGAAACACCACGACAGGAAGTATAGTCCACGGCGGTTAAATTCGGCCTCTGTAAACAAAGCGGAACGCCTTCGTCCGATCTCCAATTTCCCTCCCTCTCGTTTGCCCGACACACCCCACTTCCGTATCTCTAATTACAATGAGAAGATCCCCTATTGAGGTCGACTGGGAACCTCACTATGCCACCGGTTTTGATTCCAGTTCGAGTCTACATATCGATTTTTACCAACCAATTACACATCCACGAAACAACACCTAGAACTAGCTCACACATCTCTTACACAACCGACTTCTAACATTTTTCACAACACACACACAAAGACAAAAAATTACACATAAAGGTTATATAGATTTCCATGTCTCCTGTACACACAGCATAAACGCACTTGAGGGCTAGAATCACGTTTTTCACCTAAGTGTCACTACAGATGAGACAAAAAATTTATAGGGCATAATTGAGCAAGTAAAACATTTATAGGGCAAAATGGAGCAACCAATACATGTAGATCAGGGCATGAAGATACCAAAGGGTTCCAACCAATACACCTTATTTTTCATATCAATCATTTTCATTATTTTCTCTCAATTAAAATTTAAATATTTAATCAATTTAGCAATTTATTCAACTTATTATCAATTTTAATCATTAACTATCATTTTATTTACCAATTAGTTTATATTATCATTTTCATTTATCAATTATCATTCTATTTACCACTTGACTTATATTGCCACAACTCAATTATCAACGAAAACTCACTGACTTTCGATTAAACTAAAAACATTAAATCACCCTTTGTTGTTGAAATCTTTTTATTTTTCATTTTTCTTTTTCCAAGCACTCTACTTTGATTTCGCTCAAAAAACTTTTATTTTATTTTTATTTTTGATTTCTCAAAAGACCTAATAGAATTCCCTCGGTCTCCATTCCCAATTCCGAGCTAGAATATAATTAGGCATTTTTCCTTTTTTTTCTCACCACGCACCAAGCATTCACTTTGATTTCTTCCAACTTTTTATTTTTATTTTACTTTGATTTCTCAAAAGACCTTATGAAATTTCCTCGAATTCCTTTCCAAAATTCAAGCAAAAAAGTAATTAGGCATTTTTCCTTTTTTTTCTCACCACGCACCAAGCATTCACTTTGATTTCTTCCAACTTTTTATTTTTTTTATTTTTGATTTCTCAAAAGACCTAATAGAATTCCTTCGATTTCATTCCCAATTTCGAGCTAGAATATGGTTAGGCATTTTTCCTTTTTTTTTTTCTCACCATTCAACCAAACACATTCAATTTTGATTTCATTCAACTATTTTTATATTATTTTTATTTTGATTTCAAAGCCTAAATAGAACCCCCTCGAATTCATTTCTTAACTCGAGTAGAATTCGTTTAGGCGCATTTTCTTTTCTTTTAATCCACTATGTACCATAACATTCCTTGATTTCTTACAATTAAAAATTTTTGATTTCTATTAATTATACTCAACCTATATCATCAACACCATTCTATTTTACTTTTATATTACCAGCAATGTTTGTATATAGCCCCTCCATACCCACAACTAATTTTCCCACAAAATTATTTTTCACTTTACAGAATTCTCTCAGGCTAACCCCTTCTTGAATTCTTCACATGTAGGGGGCGCATCTGTCATAATTTGTATATAATTAAATGCAACCCCGACCCACTATGTATGTACCATGTATGATTCTCAAAGACTTAATAAAGAACAAGGTAACTGGAGGAAAGAAAGTAACAAAAGATATAGGAAGTAAGACTAAAGCTGGCACGACTATTTTGGCACCCCTGTGTCAACATTGCAGGGGCAGAGACCGGACGTCTCTAGTGACCGCAGAAGTTATTTTAGCCAAGATGCACTCAATACTTCCGGCAAAAACAGGACGTATCTAATATCCGTCGAAGCTATAAGCGTCAAGATACCCAATACTTCCTGACGAAATCGGATATACCAGGCAGGCCATCTTTCATCAAGGAGAGCCGCCGGCCAATTAGGGAGGAACCACTAAGTAGGTCAACCAATAGGAAAACACCATGTGATCATATCTCAACCAATCAGAGAGACACTGAGGCTTGGTGTTAAATCGAAAAGCAAGAATGGTCAGTTAGGTTTTCGCTCTCATAGGAACAACACCTGCAGTAGCGACTTGGCTCCCACCGAGTTCGGATCAGCCTTCGACTTGCTCCCACCAAGGTAACATCTGTTCTAGAGATCTCTCTCTCAGCTCAGCTCATAGCTATGTCAATCACCGCCATGTGATCAGATAAGGAACAATCAAACCCGCTCCTTCTCAAACCTTCTTCCCTCCAATCCAGTTGCCTTTTATTTTCAAACAATCACGTGTCCTGATTATTCCTAACTGTATGCTGCAACTTCCACTCAAACGGCTGCGCTTCAATCAAATATCACCATTCGCATCCAACAACAAGAAATTCCGCAACGATATTGCCACATATATATATTAATAAAACTGTTATTCTGAAAATAGCATTCCAGAGCTTGTCGTTATTTTTGAGTTGAAAGAGAAACAGATTGCACTATAAAATAAACATATTTGATTAAAAATTCAATAATTTGTTATTTAAATTAATATTTATGATTCTTAAAGAGCAAAATTTGATTAATAACAAAAAATTAAAGCTTTTGGTTCCACATATCAACTCTTCTTGTCAAAAATAAAGCGCTAGCTTGTGTAATGATGTTTACACAAAAAATGCTTACGTAACATTTTCTGCATTATTACTGTATATACCAATTTATAGAAAAAATGCTTATCCTGCAAGAACTATGGGTGATGGAAAACTTCTGATTTCATTTTTTAATTTAGCATGAAAAGTTACAGTTGAAACAACATCAGGTTTTCTCCGGCAAAATCAACGCCCAAATTTGTTTGTTTGTTCCTGTAAATGGTTCAATTTTCGTTTGAGATAAAAAAATATAATCAGACATTTTCGCCTTTTGAACGCCTTAAATCTTCTCAGAAGTGCTTCAGTTTACCGATTAAAATAAACTTCTTGCTTAATTTTCTGATTAAAAATATAATCGCTTTTGAGCTTTATATCAAACAACCACGCTCTGCTACCAATTGTTGACTTTGCCTCGAATTTTTAATGAAACTGATTCCAAGAATTATAATCAAAAATTATATTTATTTATTTACAAGAGAGAGAACAAAATATAAAAAAAGAAACATACACACTCTGTGGGAAAAATTAATTAATATAAATAGTGAGATCAATAATTTCCAAGAATGCTAAATTTAAGATATTGAGTCAAATCGACGTCCTTTTAAGACTTTTTTAATTTTAGGGTTAAGGAAAAAGTCGTTGGGAACAAGGTCAGGAGAATAGGGTGGCTGAGGTAGTAAACGTAATTCCGTGTTTAGCCAAATAGAGTTGTACAGTGACGGCCGTATGTGGCCGTCCGTTGTCATGATGCAAGAGCCAATTCTTCTGATGCCATCTTTCGGGCCGTTTCGGACGCACAGCCTCCCTTGAACATCTCAATACATCAAGATAGTAATGTTGATTAATGGTCTGACCCTCGGGCACGAATTCATAGTGTACTAATTCCTTTACACCGAAGAAAGTGATAAAAATACGCTTAAGCTTCGATTTGATCATCCTTGTTTCTTGAATCTTGGTTCTCCAGGCTCTAGCCACTGGCCTGATTGCCTCTTAGTCTCGGGATCATATCCGTACCCTCATGTTTCATCTCCCGTGATAACATTTTTGAGATAATGGGGATCAGAATTGAACATTCGACCATGTTTTCGCAAGTTTCTTTGCGATCTCTTTCTGCTCATTCGTTAAGAGATGTGGGCCAAATTTAGCCGGGGATCGTTTAAGATGCAGATCACTCTTTGTGATGGTTTGGCATGTTCCAAAAGAGATATCCAAGTCTTCTGATAGCTCTATGTTAGTTATTCTTGGGTTTTCTTGATCGTTGACTTGATTTTGAGTGCATTTTCGGGGTTTCATATCGATAAAGGTCTAACACTGTGTATATAATCTTTGATGCTTGTTTGACCAGCTTTAAATCGTGCAAACCATTCTAATGCCCTAGATTGTGATAGGGTATCCTCTTTAAAAGCCTGCTTCAACATTTGAAATGATTCGGAAGCTGTTTTCCCTAAATTAAAGCAAAACTCTATGCAGACACGCTGTTTTTCAATACAGTACATACTGAAGTTAGAAAATGTTCTGATATACTCGAGCTTATAAATTCGAAAAAATGTGAGCTCGTGCGTCTGTGTGATCAAATTTTTCTACGTGTTGATACATATTCTATATTCTATAAGGTCCTTATAGAATTATTTAATTATTTTGTATATTTTACGTGATCCAGTCTCATTCCTGGAAATTATTGATCACACGTTGTATATTCAACACTATTGTATTTTGCAAACTACGTTTATTTTGTTTTCATTTTTCTCAATGTCTGGATGACGTAGGGCCTTTTTAAAATTTAAATATAATTGATAGGTAGTTATGATTTCGCGTTTTTATGACTCTAACGATGCGTTCAGAGCTGTAGC
Organism: Cordylochernes scorpioides; assembly: GCA_030710605.1. Classification (NCBI taxonomy): domain Eukaryota; kingdom Metazoa; phylum Arthropoda; class Arachnida; order Pseudoscorpiones; family Chernetidae; genus Cordylochernes; species Cordylochernes scorpioides. Next base: position 35,292,424 of record CP092882.1, on the reverse strand, counting down.
TGTAGGGGAAGGAGCAGAAAAGCTTTTTTTGATTGATCAACGGCGTTATTTAAAGGTGGATATTTTGGTTCGAAAAAAATGCTTTTAGATTCATTTGCTTGGGTAAATGCGTTTTTTTAAATTCTTTGAAGATTCAATTTATCTCCATTATTGCAGTAATTTTTGATGAGCAATTTGTTTATAATCATTTGGAGATGGCTTTAACCATAGCGATTTTTTATGTACTGGACCGAAAGAATTGAAATTCCCGTGTTGATTGACTTTCTAAAAATACAATTTTCAACTTGGTTTGATTTTCTTTTCAACTGTATATGGAAAAAAATGCCAAATGATTACTATTTTCTTTTTCATGCGTAAATTTTAAAAATGGTCTTAAATTATTCAAATATTTTTAAAATACAGAAATATCTCATTCTGTAATATAAAAAGTGTCATCAATGTATATTTTCCAAAAAATAACTTTTTATTTTTCATTGAACTTTTATAGGAAAAAAAATAAAAAAATAAAAAAAGGTTAGGTGTTGATATTTGAAAAAAATTATGCATATCCTGACATCTAACAATATATTTTGGTCCGAGAGGCTTCTTGAAAATCAAGAAATAGGTATTTAAGGCCAAACTTGCGTAAATACGCTAAATACGCTATAAAAATAATAATAATAAATAAAAAATATAAAGTTCAAGTGTTAATATTAAAAACGAATTAGCTCTATTCTGACCACTAACATGAGCCGTTTTTAGATGGCAGAGCTCCATCTAGTGGAACAGAAATCAACTAAACGTTGATTTAACCTGTTCCTTGATATTTTGCCAATCCATTTTCTTGATAAATCAAGAAAATATGTGCGATATTATAAAATTTGTTTGAATATAAATCTTCAATTTACCTTGAATGTGGTTTATGATTGCTATCTCCGTTTCAGTGATGCCGCGACTTCTCAGCAACGGCTCTCATGATTCAGATCATGATTTCTCTCTGCAACTGTAATGGAGATATGATTGACTTCTCTAAAAAAGGTAGCATGATGTTAATCGCATAAGAATGATGAAATACTTTTAAAAGAACCGTCTTGAAGAGAGTAATTAAAATTTAGAAATATGAAGGTTAAAAACATGTGATAAAATGGGTTTCAACAAACTGTGGATATAAAAGTTGTCATTTATTTGTCATATATGTGTATGTGAACGATACATTAATTAAAACTGAACCAAAAATCTTAAATCGATCGGGATTTGATATCGAATCCAGCGCGACATTTCTTGCATATCGACCCCGAATCTACATATTGACACGAACAATGCTGGGGCTGCTGGTAGCGGTGTTCTGCATGGGGTTAGTTGGGGGACAGGAGTCTGGGGGTAAGTTCTTCATGAATATGTACACACCAATTCATTAACACAGTTTGAAACCAATTTTTGGTATATCGTTTTTTTTAGTCTGAAAGTAAGTTCCCTCCCTATAAATGTACTGATTTGGCATATTCGTTTAAATACATATGAAACGTGTCCCTAGCCACTGCTCACTTCAAACCTTTAAAACAGAAGAGACCCAGAATATCTTAAGAAACATAAAAACTTGTCAATATTCTTTATCAATTATTTTAAGACATTTCATTATCGCCTCTGAAGTACAGAATCCCCCAGTTTACAAATATATTTGCAGCATTCCCTATTCACCAGTATCCATAACAATAGCTCGTCATCTGAAAAAATTCGGCATAAAACCTTCTTCTACAACTCACCCAGTTTAAGTTCGCTATTAAGAAACCCTATAACAAAAAACAATAACCTTAATTATCTTTCCAATATTAAGAATGTCATATACTCCATAGAATGCAACGAATGCAAAACCAAATACTTAGGTGAAATCACTATAAATATAAATATAAAAATATCAAAACATCAACGAAATATCGGAAACCAAGACAATAGTTCACTAGTATATCATGATGTAAGAAAAACAGGTTATTCCTTTGCACTATCACAACCAAAAACTCATTACTTCAAAATTCGCAATAAACAACAGAGACACATCATAGAATCCATAATATCAAGAAAGCACAATAGTATTAACAGAAGAATAGACATTCCGGAAATTTAAAATATACTATTCTCTGATCTCACCCCAAATCATCCAAATACAGGAATCGCCTTTGAAAATCAGCGGTGGGAACCAAATAGACATCTACTAATGATAACTACAGCTTAATATGTATTCCTTGTTCCCTTAGTATTCCCTAGAGGCCTATATTAATTTATTTGCCCTCTTATTAGAGATACTTTTTAAATATTTTGTCTCCATTTATATAGTTAATATGACAAAATGTTTTTATCTACAGAATTTTATAAAATTATGTAAAATAGTATTCAATTATATTTGACTCGTGTTCTATTGGCGAATTATTATAACATGTTTACCATGTTTTCTCCTGTAGAAGGGCGTTCGTGCCCGAAAGCTAAAAAAAATGTTTTGAAAATATACTTTTCCCTGGAGGCCTTATATATTTTCTCAATATATAATAATATATATATATATATTACCATATATATATGGTAATTTAAACCAACAACCCCATATTGTATATAACTTATAATAATATTTTAATGTTGTATAATAGAAACACATCTGTAAATGATTATACGTATTATTGACATGTGTCTTTACATCATCATATGTAATGCAATTTGTACAAACAGGATAAATAAATAAAAATCTGTAATAGATTTAAGAGTTGAGCTAAGCAAGAGATGGAAGTCATAACGTCAAAATCGAGATAGATTTAGAATGCCCACAACAAGGTCTAAAAATGGACTAGACCACCCACACTGTTCACATGTGGTGGAATGCAGAGCCCCCTCTTACACCTGGTGACATGCAAAGCCCCCTTTCTCAGAAACGGCCCCCTGTCACATAAGGCCCCCCCGTCTTTAACCTATAAATACAATCAGTTTACAGTTATTTGACAGTGAGTTCACCCTCAGTGCAAGCCCGCGTCGGTCGTACCTCATGTCGATCTCATCCATCATGTAGACGAGTAAGAAACTTCTATCTCCATATTTCGCTCCTAGCTCAACTTTTATCTGTGCACGGAACTTTCTTAGCGCAACTGTGTCTTCGTTTTTTGTGTGGACATTCCCAAGCTTTCCACTCTGCCTCGACCACGACTGCCTGTATTTTGTGAGAACTTTTAAAGGTCTTCCAAGGTGCAGAGAGGTACTGGAAAACTCTACATCCTGACTGTTCCTCTCGGTTAACACAGTATAGCGAGAGTCAACACTTCATCATCAAAAGTTAGTTGACAGGATTCTCTACAAGAGTCAACAACCAAACCTTCCACTTATTACAGTGATTCGACAGGACATCAACTTATTTCAGTAGTCGACAGGATCTCTCATTACATTAGCCGACAGGATGACCAAAACGAAGGATGACACAACGAAGAAGGTAAGAAGACTGTTCAGATAGGAAGCGAGAAAGAGCAAAGATGGAGGAACAACCCGACCATTCCAACGAAACGACCAAACAATCTCTCCCCCAACAAGAGACGATATTTTAGGAGGAAACGCCGTCCCAAGGGACCTCCGCACACCTGCTACAGATCGTCAACGCCAGGAGCAAACTGACCACCCCAACGACACAGCCGAAAATCCCACAAGACATGGAAACCGAGCAGCGATGTGGCCCAAACCCTGTGACAAGTTCTCCACCTTCGACCTGACAACGAAACAATGTTCAAGGCGACAAGCCGCAATCAAATTTGGAGAAGTTACAAGCTTCTACAAGTCCAACATGGAGCGACTTCCACGTCAGCAGGAAAACAACCAAAGAACACGTCTCCTGATTGAACTATCTTCAAAACTGTAAGTTTTAAAACCTACCTTAACTTTATCCTCAAGTTCAAAACTTGATGCCCTATAAATTTTGTACTTTTATTTTCACTTTAAACATTTTAAAATCAATTTTTACCTTTTTTATATCATTTTTATTAAATTTTTAAAACTTTCACACTCAACTTTATCAAATTTACTTTAATTTTTAATCAGATTATAAATTTCAAGTTATTACTCTCAATTTTACTTAAAAAAAAAATTTCGCCCATCACGCATTTTTACTAATTTACTAATCTTACATGCCTTTCCTAAATTTACCTAAAATGGCATTATCCAAAGCTACGACTTGAAAAAAAAAAAATCATTATTATTATTTTAAAAAAAAATCTCATTCATCATAATTCACAACTTATTTTTGTTTTACTTATTAGTTATCTTTATACCAAAAGATCAATATCTTTATCAATTCTTAAAATTTGGTAATGTTCACCCTTTTAAAGTAAGCGCCCAATTCAAATTATTTGTAACTCTCACGACATTGCCCTTTCACAAGAATCATTTTAACTGCCATAATCAACGATTTAAAAATATATTCAAATTTTAAATAAAAATTAACATAGGTGAAACACATTTTTTTTAATTGCAAAAATCGGAAGATACAATATCTTAAAAAAAAAACACTAGGGAAAACAACTATCTTTCCCAAAACAAGTTAAAAATAAAGATCACTCCAATTCACCGCCAGTAGCTAATTTAAGTCACACCTTCCAAAACGATTACAATCGTTAATATTCGAGGATAAATACACTCCCTCATCTTTCCTTTTACATGCATTTTTAATCATCAACAAATCTCTCTCAACAAACGTTACAACACTCACACATCACTTTATCCAATTGGCAACAATTTTTAGTGCGCGATTTAACACACAAATCCAAATCTTGAGCCACACAAGCTCCACTTAGCTCTATATCTCGTCGCCACAATAAAATAATTTCACATTAAACGTGCCACATCCACTAACAGTCAAATATTCTCTCGATGTGTTTCATACAACAACCACCCATGACTTTATTAAATTTGTTATTCACGGTGAAACAGGTTAGATTTGTACCAAACTAAGACTTCACGTGACACCTTTTCATTCACATTTCTCACTTCGTGTCACAGTGCCACACCACAAAACTTTTTCACTTTTCAGGCCAAAGACGCCTTCACGCCTGTGACACCACATCTCACCTCAAAGCGTGTCCACGTCGAAAGTCATATCTTTCACTCACTTCTAGCCTGAAATCATCGTATAACAATCTTATTAAGTCTAAACAACTACGAAAACACAAACACTTACGAACATCGAGAAAACTATATTTTCAAATATACCAAAAATATGGCAATCTCTACAAAAGAGAAAGTCAGTTTCAAGTAAATCTCAAATATAACAAACACCCCCCATGATTGACCACCCACGACGATCCCGTGAAAAACAGGAGGAGTGACCGCCAGTAATAGGATCCCCCAAATCTATATCAGTTACATCTCCCCGCTCAAGGCAGATGTAAATGACCGTTATCTTCATGATCGCCATTTTCTTTTTAAAACACATTTTCACACCAACCATTTAGATTTCTTCGAGAATCTCACACATCTCACCAACGCCTTAATCACACACACACAACATACATTAAACATTTTACATGTTAATTGATATCACCTATTAAAACAATTTGGTTAAGTCTTATATAGACTTTATAACGCGAACGAGAAATCATTCTCTAAATACCAGCATTTTGGACAAACGAAGGGATCATTTCACATATTCCCGCTTCAGAGAGTCAAAAACACCAATGTTTACCAATGGGATATGATCTACACACAACAGTTGTAACTTTTCTTAAAAAGAGACATTTTTTGTTCAATTTTACACTACTTAAAATTTATCCAATCATTAATAACCTTTAATTAGATTCTCATTTTTGTATAAAATCTTGAATAATTATTTTTATTTTTTATCTTTCAATTATATGATCAAATTTTTAATCCAACATGATTTTCGAAAAAAAAAAACTTTAATCAAATTTACTTTTATTTTTCATGATATTATTTTAGTAATGCAAAACATCTAATTGTTTCAAAAATTATTTTTATTTTATTATTTATTATATATTTTATATATTACATGTTTAATTTTGTCCACTTACACTTTTTGTACCCGCAATCATATTTCTATATTTTTATTCACTATATTTCATTTGTTTAAATACCTTTATTATCTGACAATGTTTATCATCCACTATCGGGCATCTACAACAATCGTTTTCAACAATCATATTCTTTAACCAATTCCCTATATTTTTCATCACTATCTTTTCAGTCATTGCGTCCAATCAACGTAGAAAAACGACAGCACTGCTTGACAATTTATTTTTTGATTTCGTAATTCAACAAACTCTTTGAAAACACAGTTCCCCAGTTTTAAAAATCCCAACTTCTGGCCTGAACACGCTTCAAGAGTTCATTTCATTTCATCCGCAGAGCAAATCACCAACGCATTCACAAAGCGTTCACTTTTTTCAACTTTCAACTTTTTTTTCAGCTCTAGCGGACCACAATCAACATTTGATTTCGAGTCAAGTCAGACTACCTACTGTCACTACAATTCTACTTCACGCATGGCTCTATTTCACCCCTTTCTCAATCATATAAATAAATAACTTTTCTCCAGCAACTTTTAACCCAATAATCCTAAAATTGTGACAAAGCACTGTAACCCTTATATAGGATTGCAAGTGAAACATTGCCAAGGAAGACAGCTCAAGTCTATATCCTCGCTTTGTACCTAGATCTAAGTATTTGGTTTACATGTGCACTTCTAACAATTGCATATTCTTCAACTTCTAACCCTTTCCAACGCCCGCCAATATTCTCTTAGAATGTGAATTTTTATGTCATTATTTTATTTTAATCATCTTTTTTTTTTTTAAATCAAACAAAAATGTCATTTTTATTTCACTTTTATATATCCAAACAAATCATCTTGTTATAGCCCTTTTTAGCCCTCTCACAGTTTAAATTAAGAAATTTTAATTACTTACCTGTGTTAGAGAGGCTTTACCCGCTTAAACCCGGATAAACCCTTTCACTCCCGGGGCCCATCTATGGTAATTTAAACCAACAACCCCATATTGTATATAACTTATAATAAGATTTTAATGTTGTATAATATAAACACATCTGTAAATGATTATACGTATTATTGACATGTGTCTTTACATCAACATATGTAATGCAATTTGTACAAACAGGATAAATAAATAAAAATCTGTAATAGATTTAAGAGTTGAGCTAAGCAAGAGATGGAAGTCATAACGTCAAAATCGAGATAGATTTAGAATGCCCACAACAAGGTCTAAAAATGGACCAGACCACCCACACTGTTCACATGTGGTGGAATGCAGAGCCCTCTCTCACACCTGGTGACATGCAAAGCCCCCTTTCTCAGAAACGGCCTCCTGTCACATAAGGCCCCCCTGTCTTTAACCTATAAATACAATCACTTTACAGTCATTTGACAGTGAGTTCACCCTCAGTGCAAACCCGCGTCGGTCGTACCTCATGTCGAACTCATCCATCATGTAGACGAGTAAGAAACTTCTATCTCCATCTTTCGCTCCTAGCTCAACTTTTATCTGTGCACGGAACTTTCTTAGCGCAACTGTGTCTTCGTTTTTTGTGGGGACATTCCCAAGCTTTCCACTCTGCCTCGACCACGACTGTCTGTATTTTGTGAGAACTTTTAAAGGTCTTCCACGGTGCAGAGAGGTACTGGAAAACTCTACATCCTGACTGTTCCTCTCGGTTAACACAGTATAGCGAGAGTCAATGGATGAACTGGCAGTCGTGTACGTGAGGCGAGTGTTGATGTTCTTCCCACACGCGGATAACAAGAAGCAGAGGCAGGGCTAGATGTTAGCACCGAGAGAGATCGGGGACAGCCCACGGGACAGAGGTAGAGGCCATGACACAAACTTGAATGCTTATCCCCGAGACATGGAGGGAGAGACCGTGTGAGAGAGACAGGCTGAAGCGGACTGTCGATGGCCACCCTCTAGAACATCTGCTGCTGACCCCCTGCCAAAATCTATCCTGTTTTCAGGGGTCGTCTATAATGAGTTCCTGGGGGCCGGCCCCACATGGGCGTTGGCATTTTCCTCCCCTCTGTTCTCAGCTGTCCCCAGCTGACCGCTCTTTGGATTTTTATTTAGACGTCACCATTTTTAGTTTAAATACAAATAAGGGTGTACAGGTTATATTAATAAAAAAGATATAGTATATATACAAAATATGGGGGTTGAGCAAATAGAAACTATACATTTTAATAGAAGGTAGGATATTTTAAGGCATCGGCTCTAACTAATTGGGAGATATAGAATATGATGAAAGAGAAATACACAAGAATAAATGATGAAATTGAGAAAATATGCAAAATAAAATTAGAAGGGCCGTAAAAGTAATTTATTTATAGAAAAAAATTAGAGAACCTATTGAATGAAAAAATAACTAAAAGAAAAGTATAAAGCTATTAAGTTGAACTAAGATTATAAGTTGACGCAGAGGGTTGATGAGGGTATATGGGATGTCTGAGTATGTTCCTGCAAAGAAATAGCTTAATGAGTTCTGCAATGCAGTACGAACTTGTGTTAGTGAGGTACTGTTTTCATTAACAGAACGTTCAAGATATTCAGTCTGCATTATTAGTTCAGACTAGAAGGAAGAGGTATGTAGGTTGAAGAATGTGTAAAGGTAAAGGTAAACGCAAGAGATGTACTGCTGCCAATGATGATGGTACCCAGCTTGTATGATTCGGAAAAAAAGATAAAAAGGATAAAATGATAAAAATGATGAACCGGGTAATAAAAAAAGGAATCTAGCTGGGTATCCTGAACTCACTATTGGGAAGGATATAGCGAGGAAGAGTGTTTCCAGTTGGATTAAAAAAAAATTCTGGCGAACAAAAATCTCTTGGGGGAAGTATATAAGATTGGGGAATGAAGAAAGTGAAGGTAGCTGAAAGAGTTGTTCTGTTGCCAATGACGATTTCACCCGACTTGAATGGTAATAAAAAAAAAAGAAAAAATATGATTGGTAATGATGAGCCGGGTGATAAGAAAAATAATCTAGCTGGGTATCCTGAACTCACTATTGGGAATGATATAGCGAGGAAGGATTTCTCAGTTGGATAAATCAATGAAAAAAAAAAAATTGGCGAACAGGAAGCCTTTGGGGTAATGCATGAGAAGGTATGGGCAGGGGAGGTTAGGATACGTCGACGATAAAATTAGAAAAAGGAAATAGATAAAATATATAAATTCAAAAATATCTTGAACTATTAAAAATATTATTAACGTTGTCAATATATTAAAAGTTTCAAAATGATGAGAAAGATGATTGAAGTTATAATATGTGTGTAATAAGCCTAGAGATGATGAAGATTACGATTTAAAGAAAAAAAAATATTTGTTGTTGATGGCTGACGGCATTGCTAATGATGGTTAAATGAAAAACAAAATAATAATAAAGATTAATATAATTGGTTAATGTTAAAATGTTTTATACAGATCTAAGGTTGAATTAATTAAAATGTAATGGGGCAGGTGAAATGAAGAACTTAATGAATTTACAATTATAATGCTATTGTTATAAACAGGGTATTGATTGAGTAGCTAATTTAGTGGGCGAAAAAAAAAACGGAGATAGTGTAACACTAATAGATAAAATTCACCTACCAGATGGATTGCTGTCTTGGATGAGTCTTGTGGAGTCGCTTGCGATGAGGCTTGGTGATCACTTTTTGCGGTGGTTGCCATGGGACATCGTCGATGCTGGTTGGTGGGGCAATGCCAGAATTTCTCGATGAATCTTGTCTGCCTGTTTGAGCCGATGGAGGAAGATGTTCGTGGCGCAGGAGATATCGATGGGGGCGATGATGACCTGCTCGATGCGAGGTACAGCTAGTCCTAGCATGGCGTATTTGAGATGGTCCACTGGATCGTCAAGGTGGAGGACAAGTAGAAGGAGCATCCACACGAATGCGCCGTTGACCACAGTTGCCTCTGTCATCCTCTGCATGTCGATGTCCTCAGTTATCCTGTCGACTTCTGTAATATTGTTGCAAATGTGCCGACGAATGGATGAACTAGAAGTCGTGTACGTGAGGCGAGTGTTGGTGTTCTCCCCACACGCGGACAACAAGAAGCAGAGGCAGGGCTAGATGTTAGCACCGAGAGAGATCGGGGACAGCCCACGCGACAGAGGTAGAGGCCATGACACAAACTTGAATGCTTATCCCCGAGACATGGAGGGAGAGACCGTGTGAGAGAGACAGGCTGAAGCGGACTGTCGATGGCCACCCTCTAGAACATCTGCTGCTGACCCCCTGCCAAAATCTGTCCTGTTTTCAGGGGTCGTCTATAATGAGTCCCTGGGGGACGGCCCCACATGGGCGTTGGCATTTTCCTCCCTTCTGTCCTCAGCTGTCCCCAGCTGACTGCTCTTTGGATTTTTATATTTAGACGTCACCATTTTTAGTTTAAATACAAATAAGGGGGTGTACAGGTTATATTAATAAAAATATTTAGCATATATACAAAATATGGGGGTGGTAGCAAATAGAAACTATACATTTTAATAGAAGGTAGGATATTTTAAGGCATCGGCTCTAACTAATTGGGAGATATGTGGCATATACTTAAAGTGTTATTATTATACAGTTTTAAAATATACGATATATATAGTAATTCAAACCAACAACCTCATGTTGTGTGTAATATAACAAGATTTTTATGTTGTTTAATAAATATTTCGGTAAATAATTATACGCATGATTGACATGTGTCATTACATCATCATAAATAATATACTTTGTACAAACTGAAGATAAATAAATAAAACTCTGTAATATATTAAAAGTTTAGCTAAAGAAGAGATCAAAGAGAAGAAGTCCCACAACTTTAAAAATGAGGCCTAGAAGATAGGGCGTTGCCAGGAGTGTAGAATGACATCTCTTCCAATCTACGCCCTTATAGCATCCACTGAAACCCAGTACTTCCTCTCGCAAAGATATATAAGACCTCCGTCCTAGCCAAAAATAATAGTCATTTCACCATCAGCAGAAGCCCTCGTCATTTCATCTTCTGTTGCTCGACCATGTAGCCCAGTAAGAAACTTGTTCTTAACCATCTCCATCATTCTAGCTCGACTTTAATCTGTTCACGGAACTTTCCTAGTACAACTGTGTCCCTTCCTTTTTTGTGTGAAAATTCCCAAGTCTTTCACTCTGTCCTCCAAGGTGCAGAGAAGTATTGGAAAACTCTCCACACTTTGACTGTCCCTCTCGGTTACTACAGGTTTGCTCTCTCGGTTACCACAGTAAAGAGAGTTGGCCCTCAAGATATCACAAATATGTCATAATATTCGGAAATATATAAATAAAATAGTCTGTGTGGAGGAAAGAGGGAAGATAGCCGGGTTCAAAAACAACCCCCTTGGTTAACAAGTGTCAAGTCTCCATTCTCCCATAGGCTATTTATCTTACTCAAATCGGTTTAAAAGCGGCTAGATGTGATCAGGGGACAGTTCTTACCGAGGCGGTCTCGCCAGTTTTTCTAGGGGTTGTTCTCGGAACTTCTATGTTCCCTCGATCCATTTCTCACGGATTTTTGCCTCTGGATTCTGTTTCCTGTGTGCCCTTGCCACCCATCACTCAACCACCACGACTGCTTCCTATCAACATGCCACACTACAGTCATCCAACAGGATAAAACTCATCACAAAATATGACACATTCTGATTATAAATTATTAATAGATGTAAATTTTTACGCGCGCCCTGAAAGGAATTATGTAAATATTTGTAACTATAAATAAAAGGCGTGTGATTGAAATAAAGTTAGTTAGTCAGACGGTTGATTGTTCTCTTTTCTTTACGCAAAACAATATCATCTGCATATTGCCGTGTACAGATCATCATAGAAACGTTACAGAAGTCGACAGGATCACGAGGGTGAGTCACCAGCCTCTATCAGGAGGCCCGAACGAAGCGATTGACTTCTCCCCAGTCTTCACGTATTGTTAGGGGATCGTGAGGACGGGGTGGATTTTAAGTTACTTTTTGTTTTAGACTCCGGATCAGAAATAAATATCCTTCCGAGGCATCTATTGCCGGCGGAAATCATGACATTAATTAAGGAACCCAAACGTAAATCTATAAAATCGGTTAGCCATTGTATAGCCATTGTTGGCGAGAGGGAGTTAAATACTACCATAGGAGCCAAGTCGCTCAATCTTTTGTTCCATATAGTTCAAAGTGGAAGTCTTAATTTTGGTATTTTATCTGGCAAATACTTACCCTATTTTAAGGTGAAAATATATCTTAATAATAGTTACATTAAACAGAATAATAGAAAAATTAATCCAGTTTAATTAGTTTTTCAGACAGAAAATTAGAAGCCATTCAGAAATTTTATAAAATTCAAAACTATATAATAAAATTAGTAGAAGCAAATATTGCAATCATCATGTAAATTGTTTAAAGGTAAATAGAAAATGTCTTAGGATTAGAGATTCTTTATTCTATATAAATGTTGCAAACTTGCTTGAAGATGATGTTTGTAATTTTGTTTGTTCCGTGCTAGAAAGTGGAGCAGTTCTTTATGTATTAAAATCTAAGCCAGGGTATCAACCAGATGCAAAACCTCTGCCACTGCCTGACACAAATGATTGTAATTTACATGATAATATAGAACTTTTCATTATGGTGAAAATATTATTAGATAATTATTCAGAGATCTTTGGGGAAAACAAATTTAATATAAAACCATTGAACATACAGCCTCCAAGACTGAACCTGAGTGACAAAAAGCCTGTCTGTGTTCGACCGTATCGTCTTACCTTGAGAGATCGGGATTTAATAAAACAACAAATTGAGCAATTGTTAAAGTACGGCTTAATCAAACCTGCGTCTTCCCCATACTGCGCACCTGTAACGCTCGCACCCAAGAAGGGCGAGGGAAGGGTTAGGCTTTGTATCGACTATAGACTCCTAAACAGGAAAATAATTGCGGATTCGTTCCTCATTCCATTAATGGAGGATATAGTTCAGAAGGTACAGGACGCCAGAGTATTTTCATGTCTAGATATCTTAAGCGCTTACTGGACAATCCCTCTTCATCCAAAAGATCGGGAGGTGACATGTTTCTGAGGGCTCTTATGTCTGATGTAGATTGCCGTTTGGATTAAAGACCGCCCTTGCAATATTTAATAGAAAGCTCTCTGCCATTCTGCAAAAATATAAACTTGATAATGTAACATCTTATTTTGATGATATTTCAGTATTTTCAAAAAACGAGGAATCTCATTTAAAACACCTCGGAAAAATATTCGAGATTTAAAAAAAAGAAGGCATACAGTTGAGGAGAGATAAATGTCTACTATTTATGAAAATGATAACTTACCTCGGCTATGCAATTTCGCAGGACCAGATCTCGCCTTCGGGCGTTAATGTCGATGTCATCAAATGATTGCCCCCACCTCGTGATTTGCGATGTTTAAGATCTTTTTTTGGGAAGCATGACACATTACGCGAAATTTATAAAGAATTTTAACAACCTAAGAGCCCCTTTGAATGTGCTTCTCCAGAAAAACTTATGGTTTATCTGGACGGAGGAATGTCAGAGAAGCTTTCAAGATTTAAAGGAAGCGTTATGCTCCAAACCAATACTTCAACTTTTTAACCCTTCTTTTGCTACACATATTTATTGTGATGCCAGTATCTCTGGTATAGGTGCGGTGCTTAAACAGGAATATCCTGATGGCACGCAGAAGCCGTTCGCCTATTTCAGTAGGGCTTTGCGAGGTGCCGAGTCTAAATATACAAAAACAGAACTAGAACTGCTCGCGGTGTTCGAGACTTGTAAGCGCTACCACCCTTACATATCCGGCAGTCACGTTATAGTTCACACGGATCATAAAGCGCTGATATGGCTAAATAGCTTCAAACACACCAATGGGAGACTGTTCCGATGGCCCTTGAAGTTGTCCGAATATGACTTGGATTTTAATCATAACAAGGGTTGTGAAACTCACGAAGCCGATATTCTCTCCAGACTTCCATACTCTTATTTTTTGTCAGCTCAAGTCTTGAAACAAAACCAGGTTGATTTTTCGATACCACCTCCAAATTTATACTCTATGGTGGATGGTAATACTTATATAAGACTTAATAGCAAGGATAGGATAGTTGTTCCCCTGGAGCTCCAAGATAACCTGATTCAGAAAACCCATTAATCTTTAGGACACCCAGGCATCAGTGCTATTATCAGAGCACTTTCCGTTTAATACTATTTTAAGGGGATGATAGGGAATATAAAGAATTATGTTAAGAACTGCAAGGACTGTCAAACAATAAAGAGTAGCACCTAGCCCTCCTATGGACTGATGGGATCATTACCTAGGGCGACAAAACCCTTTGATGGCGTGGTTTAGATACGTTTTTGGGCCTAGGATGTTATAGTAGTGCTAAAAATTGTATCCATACCGTTATCGACCATCATTCACGATATATCTGGGGTTATGCTTTCAAAGGCACATCCATCGCGACCTACATAAATATCATCAACCAATCCCTATATATATAAGAGTCACAGTGTATGTATGTATGTATGTGTTATACAAGTGTAGACAAAAAAGTGCCATATTTATAAGCGAAAATATTTACATATATACGCGCAAGGAAAAAGGAATTTTACATACTGAAGATTGGAAAGAGGAATTTGCATATTTACAAATAAAAATAAAACAAACTCTGTGTGAGAAATAGAGGCAAAAAACGGAGATAAAAATTAAACCTGAAGGCAAAACACGGAGATAAAAATTGAACCGTAAATAACAATAAAACCCAGAAACATATCAGCGAGTGAGGCCGTAAGCGAGTGAGGCTGATATGTTTCTGGGTTTTATTGTTATTTACGGTTCAATTTTTATCTCCGTGTTTTGCCTTCAGGTTTAATTTTTATCTCCGTTTTTTGCCTCTATTTCTCACACAGAGTTTGTTTTATTTTTATTTGTAAATATGCAAATTCCCCTTTCCAATCTTCAGTATGTAAAATTCCTTATTCCTTGCGCGTATATATGTAAATATTTTCGCTTATAAATATGGCACTTTTTTGTCTACACTTGTATAAGACCTGAAGAAGGGCAGTTGCTGCCTGAAAGCTCGTCGTGTTCTATTAAAGAATCTTACCACGTTACCCTGTTTTTCCTTTGAATCTTACAGCGTGGCGATATGATGTATGTATGTGTGTTTGTTCCTATGTCGGCTATACACGTCCACAATGCGTTACTAATCTGACTAGAATTTTAACAATATATAGAGTAGAATCTGAAAAAAACTTATAGTGAAAATTTCAGGTCTCTATTCCGAATATTCGTCGAGTTATTTGCAAATTGCGTTGCAAATTTGCCCTTTCGCTTGCAAGCAGCGCCTCTAGCGGTGAAGATGGAACGTAATATCAGCTGACCTAATGTACATGTAAAAAGGGGTTTTAACAGGATATAGAGAAAAATATGGAAGGGATATTTTTGTCGCATTTTTAGCCAAGAAAAATTAAATTGACAGGTTTTGGGCAAAAATAGTTGTTTTTTTATATTTTTTTAGTCAGAAAATGATGATGACAATATTGCTGTATCATCATTTAATTATCCGGTACAACATGAGCAGAGACCACGGGTGAAGCCAGTTCATTTTTAGTATTCAGGAACAAAATTATAACAGAAAAAAAAATCATTCGAGCAGAAGACACAAAGCCAGATCATCTCTCTATAAAAATATCGCTTCTCAGACACAAATTTGGAGCGGGACGTTTCACAAGAGTGACATCCACGGCGCCAATTTATAATTGTAACGAATAGTATTTGAATAAAAATATTTAATCGGGTAAAACCCGGACGTTGTCCGGGTCATTCGGCTAGTTATTAAATATAGGAGAACCTAGAATCTTAGTCACGGATAGACATCCCTCGTTTGTCTCGAAAATATTTAATAGATTTCTTCAGGAGAGAAGGGTATAAAGCACGTAATGACCTCTCCGTCCCATCCAGAATGTAATGGACTTTTAGAATGGGCTAATGCAACGTTGATTGGAAAGTTAAAAATACAATATCAAGGTAACCTTAGGGCCTCTTGGCCTAAATTGTTACAAAAGACGCTAGAAGAATATCGAAACACACCCCACTCTACGACTACATTCCCTCCGATATACTTGCTGTACGGAAACCTCCCTTCCTACATCTCTGATCTTACGAATCTGTATCCGCCAGTAGAAAAAGCCCGAACCATTGCCAGTGAAAAAAAACGAGGAATTACAAAAAAATGTAGGTTAAAAGATTCAATAGTTCTCATAGATTCCCGAATTTAAAAATTGGAGATAAAGTTTTGTATTGAATCCCTCATCAGGTAGACCATGGCAAACTGTCATCAGTTTTTTTATCCAGTTCCATACACCGTTCTTTCTACCCCATAACCTCAATAGTCGAAATAATTAAACCATGCCAGCCTGAGAATAAGCCCAGCACAATATTTAATGTATCTAAATTAAAACTATGGGACCAATTTCAACTTCGAATGAAGGCATGGGGAATTATATACTTCCCTTCCAAGATGTGGAGAATTTGAATGGATATCTTGAATCTGACCATAACTAAAGGTTAGCAAGGAGCGACTCATTTTTGCATCAACAATAATGACTTCTAAGTCTGAAAGGGTTTTATGTACATCGCTGTGTCTTCCTGCCAGAGTCCAGACTGGAAGTGAGAGTAACGGGTTATGCAGAAAGAAGTTTCCACTCTCTAAGGGGACTGCTTAATATCGCAAAATGTTTTTTTTTTTTTTTTTTACGTCCATATAATTTAACACTTCAATGGTAAAGCTTTAATTCTCTCTACAAACATTGAGGGACCCTGCTAATGATGGACAGTGTTCTAAGTGGCACGCCTGGAAAAAAAAAAACTAACAGGCCGGTCACCCCAAGGACCTCTAGTAAATGGTCACTATGCGATACAGTGGATTAGGTACGCTCCTGGATACCCCAACTATCAGGTCCGACCGCCCTACTGCCATAGTGAGAATAATTTTATCATTTATTATTATTTTATTTTTTTTATTTTTTTATTTTTATTTTTGCAGAATGCGTTATTTTCCTAACCTTCCAATCCCTCCCAACCTCCATTTGTTTAAATAAATCAAAAACTTTTTTTTTTGTAGGTGGATTTGACACAGTCTGCTTATAAATTATTAATAGATGTAATTTTTTACGCTGTCGGGAATTATGTAAATATTTGTAACTATAAATAAAAGGTGTGTGATTGAAATAAAGTTTGCTAGTCAGACGGTTGATTGTTCTCTTTTCTTTACGCAAAACAATATCATCTGCATATTGGCGTGTACAGACCATCATAGAAACGTTACATATATATATATATATTAAAAATAAAAAAGGCATCTCCTGACCACGAGCACATGTGCATTTTAGATGGCAGAGCGCCATCTAGTGGAGCAAAAATAAACTAAACGTTTATTTAGCTTGCTCCGTGATATAAACGTTTAGTTTATTTTTGCTCCACTAAATGGCGCTCTGCCATCTAAAATGCACATGTGCTTGTGGTCAGAAGTTGCCTTTTTTATTTTTAATATCAACACCTGACCCACTTATCTTTTATTTTTTTTTTCTAATGTTTTTTCATGTGTTAAGCGTCTTTACGCAAATTTGGCCTTAAATACCCATTTCTTGATTTTTCGGGAAGCCATTGGGACCAAAAATATTTTTGGTCGCAGTGGTTACAGCCTTCTCCCCGCTGACGAGCGCCAACAGCGCGAAACGCGTTCGTGGATGGCCTTTCTTGATTTATCAAGAAATTGGGTTGGCCAAATATCACGGAGCAAGCTAAATAAACGTTTAGTTTATTTTTTCTCCACTAGATGGCGCTCTGCCATCTAAAATGCACATGTCCGTCATGAAAGATATGTGAATGTCTTTGTAGTGAGAGTATAGCTTAGATTTATCCATTCTTGTAAGGTCGTTTTGTATAGATTGGTCTGCCGCTGTTTTTAAGAGCCCTGTAATCGCGCTCCTCAGCGTTTCAGGATCATCACAGGAAACAAGTGCAGGGGATCCATTATTGTTAAGCAGATTGGTGAGCTTTTTGATGAAACCGATGGGTGTGCCCGAAGCATTAGACAGTTCCCGTGTTCTATTAAAACATATACGCGGCAATCTGTCACTGCTCATATTCGAAAACCCGCAGCCAATACTTCAGGGTTAATTTTAAAGCTGTTACACTCAATGAGATACGACCGGTTTCTAATCTGATTATGTAGCCTGGAGTGTATCTGGGCAGATTCATATATATATATATATATATATATATAACATATATATATATATTGATTGATTTACAGTTAAACCCCTCTAAATAGCACCTTCCTCTCTAAAGCGCTCAATTTTACTCATTAAAATGTAAACATTTTACATTAAAAGCGACCTGTTTATGGCACCCCCTCTCTATAGCATCCTATTTTGGTAAATCCCAAGAGGGGGCGCTATAGACAGGTTCAACTGTATATATAAATATGCTTTACACTATGTTTATAGCTAAAAGGCCGGGAGGCGATTTTCTTAATAGAGAGATGACCTGGTTCGAGTGTCTTCTGCTCAAGTAATGTTTTGCTGTTATAATTTTATTCCTGCATACGAAAATTATTATCTGGTTATACCTGTCTTCTGTTTCATGGTATTTTCCCTAAAATAATTTAGTTTCTAACAATCAAACATGATACAGCAATATTGTCATAATCATTTTCTGACTTAAAGTAAATATTTTTTCACCTGATTCTTGTTCAATTTAAAATTTTCTTGGATAAATGCGAAAAATAAACTCGAGGATATTTTCAATGTCCTGTCAAACCTAGAGCCAAATTAGGTATTTATTGAGGACGTGTATAGCCAACAAACATACATACATACGCTGACTTATATATAGAGAGAGGTAAATGATGACTTAACATCACGTGACTAATGAGGCGATATGCGGCGGGTTAATTGTATAGTTATTATTCAATACACATGTATATGAAGCATGTTAAGAATATGATTTTTCTAAATGTTTAATATTTAAAATAAACAAAAAGTATATATCAATATACTGAATCAGAACATATGTACAAATTAATCCCTTATATCTGTTTTTACCAAGGTTTAACAAAAACGCGGTACTATCGATTCCGAGTACTCACCTTGAAGAATCTTGGTAAACCTGGCTGCAAAATCATATAACTTGAATTTATAAACTTTTAATAGTGAAAGGTGTTATTGAATTCGAAACTTTCTTATTATTCTTATATCTATAAAAATGAAATCCAAAATCAATCCAGTTCCAAATAACTTTATTGGGTGCCGTTTAAAAAGAGCAACCCAGATCATCATATTTACAATATACTGAGGGGTATGATTATGTACAGGGGTTCATTTACAATTATAATTTATATTGATGTCGTTGGATCCGGATTATCAGGTCCTTGGGGACATTGTTCTTGAGAAGGTTTTTTGTGGCTTGTTTGATATTCAAGGTGGGTTTATTTTTCCTTTTTTTCCACATTTCGTCATTCTGGCTTAATTGATGGAGAATTTGTCTAGGTTTTAAATTACTCATTTTCCTTTTTCCGCATTTGTAGTTTGTAGCTTCCTTGAAAGTGGGGTTTTCTAATTTTCCGTAGAATTTAAATGATTGTCTTATAATGTATTTATTGATGTTTTCGATATTTAGATCGTTCCTGAGGATTGTGTTCCGAACGAACCAGGGTGGAGACATGATTTTTCTGATCATTTTATTTTCAAAGACTTCTAACTTTTTAAGGATGGTCTTATGTGCTGTCATAAAAATGTGGTGGCCGTATATAAGTATTAATCTTATTATTGACGTGTAAATGGTTCTTTTGCAAAGAAGGGAAAATTTGATTTTCAGTCCTAGAAGTAGGAATAGTCGGATTTGGGCAGCTTTCGCCAAATTAATTCTGTTTTCGATTTCTTTTTTGAAGGTTAGGTGCTCGTCTAGGGTCATCCCTAGGTATCGGATATTCTCTTTCCATTTAATATTGTCTTCGAAGACAAAGAGTTCGTCTAAAGGTTTCTCGATTTTGTTTTTGTTTTTCTGGAGAAAATTATTATTTCACTTTTTTGGGGGGTTCAGTGTGACTCGCCATTCTTTACACCAAAGCGTGGAAAAGACACGGGCCTCTTGGAGTTTCATGTGGAGTTTGTCGAAGGTGTATGTCGAGGCCTAAATGGCGATGTCATCAGCAAATATGTGTAAAGAGGTGTCTTCAAAAAAGAGGAAGTGTCCATATATATGTCGTATAAGGTTGGTCCTGTGACTGATCCTTGAGGGACCCCAGCAAGGATATTCCTAGCTGTTGACAGTTAATTTTTGAATCGTACCTTGAATGTTCTATTCATCAAGAAGTTTTGCGTTATTTTTTAAATCTTAATCTGTTGGTGGATCGAATTTTTTCAATAATGTGAGGTCGATATCTTCGTTCTAATTCTGGGTCCTTTTTTTTTAACTTTCAAATTTTGCACCATTTGTTCTTAAATGTGTGTAATGGCTTCGTCTATTTTTAAAGATATGTCAGCGATTTTCATTTTGTACTTGAAAAGGGCCCAATCTGTATTTTTATTTTTGTAAATGAGTAGGAGATTTTTTTTAATATCCTGTAGCACAAGTAGTGTACTGATAGATGATCAGAGGTTAGTTCGTGCAGGACTTTAGCTTATGCGTTTTGGGAGATGTTTTTGTTCACTGCGATATCAATGATATATAGAGGTGAGTCATGAGCAAGTTCGTCAGGGTTGGTCACATTTAGGTCCATAACATCGATTGGTTTTAGAGCGTTCTCCCGCTTGGGTTAGTGGTGGTGGAACCCCAGGCAGGATGTTTGCAGTTTAGGTCCCCTGCTATGATGGTCGGTGTGTCCGTTGAAAAATGTTATAGATATCGGTTTGATCTAGATAGGTGTTTGGTGGTTTGTAGCATGAAAACAGGTTCATTTTTAATCCGTTTGTGTTTTTGATAGAAATTCCTGTTGTTTCCAAGCATGAGGTGGTTGCATGAATAGGTGCATGGCTGTACTTCTTGTGGATGAATATGGCAGTTCAACCACCTTTTCCGGTTAGTTTGTCTTTGCGGAGGGTGATAAAGTTTTGAATCCTCATTTTATGGCACTGCTTAAGCCAAGTTTCTGACACTAGTGCGATGTCGATTTCGTGATCGTTCATGAATTCTGAGAATTGTTGATTTTGTTTCGGAGACTACACGCGTTCCAGTGAACGATTCAAAGCTATTTTTATATATATATTTGTAATTTATTTACATCTAATGGTGTCTACAACGTTCTTCATTAAGTTGGCTATTATTGCGAAGTCACTGAGAGGCTTTTTGATAGCGCTCTCTAGTTGGTTGACCATAGTGGCTGAAGGAGGATTGGTACGTTCGTTATTGACATATGAAGTTTTGTTCTTGTTTTGAGTGGGTTGGGAAATTTCAGAAGGGTTCGGACCTGTAGGGTTGGATTTTTCTTTTTCTGTATTGGGGTTTGGTTTCTTATTATTTTGGGTTTGAGGTACTCTTTTTTATTCTGGGTTTGAGGTACTCTTTTTATTTTTCTGTATAACGGGCAACCACGCCAACTTGCTGTATGCTGACCTTGGTAGTTTGCACATTTAGGTGGGACATCTTTTTCTTTGGTGCATTCGGATATGAAATGATTTTCGCCAAATTTTATACATTTGGGAGTTTCCCTGCATTCAAACTGAGAGTGTCCAAAGTTTTGGAACCTATGGCATTGTCCGGGGCCTTTAGGAGCCCTGTAAGCCTCGACCTTGCACCTAATGTCACAGAGATCTGTGATATTGTAGATTTCTTTATTCCTTGCAGTCTTAGGAAGGGTTACTTGGTTTAGTGTGAGATCCTCCTTTGTTCTTGATTTTCGTAGGCTTGCAAGTTTGAACATCTCAAATCCTTTGTTTTCCAGATCCTCTTGTATTTCTGGGATGGTGATGCAGCGGTCGAGACCTCTGACGACCCCTCTAAGGCTCTTTTCATCGTCTAAGATCTTGAAGTGGAAGGTGTAGTGGCGATCTTCCAACCACTTGGTAGCGTTCCGGTAGTCTGATATTGTGTGAGTCTGAACGTTGATGTGTCGGCCTGATGTAAAAAATTATGGCTTTTGTTTTGTACAATTGACAAGACCATCTTGACCATTCCTTTACCCCGCTTATTTTATTTGGTTGTATTCTGATCTTGGGGTTAGGGGTGGGGTTGTTAGGTTTGTTATTCGATGTTTCGTTAGGTTTCTTTGATGGGTTCGAGTTTTTATTGTTTTGTTCATAATTTGGCATTTTGTTTAGTCACTTCGATTTACATTTCTACTGTTTCTGCCTCATTAGGTTTTTCAGGCTGTTTATTTTGTAATGTTGGTTCAGGATTACTTTGTGACCCTTGGTTGGAGCACCAGGTTGTTATTTGCGTTGTTGTTTCTTTTGCGGCTACTGGTGATTTTTCTCTGGGGCGCTTCGCGGGTGCTTTTGTGGTATCGTGTTCTAGGTAGGTTGAGCGCAGTTCGCGCAGTTCCCTTTCATAAAAGTCAATGAAATTTATTAGCTCGGCAAAGGTGTCTTCGTCCGCGCCGCAGTATTTTTTCAAAGCTTGAGAATCTTCATTTTTATAATTCTGGGCATTCTGGCAGTTTCCAAATTGAATATTGATGGGTACCTACCGGGTATTTGGGGTTGGTAAAATTATTGTTGGGGTCTTCTAGTGCAGCGAAGTCTCCCATGTTTCGGGTTTAACACACGAGACTTATCATTCCTGGATTTCTTCGCCAAAATCAAGGCTCAGGTTCCAAATAACTTTATTAGGTGCGGCTCAAAAAGTGCAACCTAGATCACCATATTTACAATATACTGAGAGGTATGGTTATGTACAGGGGTTTATTTACAATTATAATTTATAATAATGTCGTTGGGTCCGGATTTTTAGGTCTTTGGGGATATTGTTCTTTAAAAGGTTTTTTTCTGGCTTGTTTGATATTCAAGGTGGGTTTGTTTTTCATTTTTTTCCACTTTTCGTCATTCTGGCTTAATTGATGGAGAATTTGTCTAGGTTTTAAATTTCTTATTTTCCTTTTTCCGCATTTGTAGTTTGAGGCTTCCTTAAAGGTGGGTTTTTCTAATTTTTCGGATTTTTGGTAGAATTAAATGATTGTGTAATAATGTAGTCATTGATGTTTTCAATATTTAGATCGTTCCTGAGGATTGTGTTCCGAACGAACCAGGGTGGGGACATGATTTTCCTGATCATTTTATTTTCAAAGACATCTAGCTTTTTAAGGATGGTCTTATGTGGTGTAATAAAAATGGGGTGGCTGTATATGAGTATTAGTCTTATTATTGACGTGTAAATGGTTCTTTTGCAATGAAGGGATAATTTGCTTTTCGGTCCTAGAAGTAGGGATAGTCGGTGTTGGGCAGCTTTCGCCAAATTAATTCTGTTTTCGATGTGTTTTTTGAAGGTTAGGTGCTCGTCTAGGGTCATCCCTAGGTATCAGATGTTCTCTTTCCATTTAATAGTGTCTTCGAAGATGAAGAGTTCGTCCAAAGGTTTCTTAATGTTGTCTTTTTTTCGGGGAAAAATTATTGCTTCACTTTTTTGGGGGTTCTTTGTGACTCGCCATTATTTACACCTGAGCGTGGAAAAGATGCAGGCCTCTTGGAGTTTCATGTGGAGTATGTCCTAGTCGTTTGTCGAAGCCAAAATGGCGGTATCATCGGCAAATAGGTGTAAAGAGGTTTCTTCAATACAGGGGAAGTCGTCTATATATATTTTGAATAAGGTTGGTCCTGTGACTGATCCTTGAGGGACCCCAGCAAGGATATTCCTAGCTGTTGACAGTTAATTTTTGAATCGTACCTTGAATGTTCTATTCATCAAGAAGTTTTGCGTTATTTTTATGATATCTCCAGGAAGGTGCTTTCTGCACATTTTGTAGAGAAGGGCCTCATGCCAGACCTTATCGAATGCTTTGGCGATATCGAAGAACACGGCTCCTGTTATTTGGCCTAGGTCCATGGCTTTTCTTATTTTTTCAGTGACAACAACTATCTGGTGCAATGTTGAGTGCTTGGCTTGGTAGCCAAATTGTTCAGGTCTTAGTGGATTCTTTTCTTCTAGGGATTTTCTGAGTCTTCTCAGAACAATTCTTTCGAATAGTTTCAAGATGGCAAGTAGCAGTGAGAAGGGCCTTTAGCTTGTTGGTTCATGCATGGATTTTCCTTTTTTAAGTATGGGACAGATAATGGACGTTTTCCATCTGTCGGGGAAGTGAGCAAGCTGCAGTGATGCGTTAAAGATTTTATTTATTGATGCTAGTATGTGATTGGGGAGCTGTTTGAAAACTTCATTAGGCAATTCGTCGATTCCAGGAGCTTCTTTATTTTGTAGATGTTCAATAATCGCTTTTTTTTAAACCAATATTTGTTGGTTCTAGTCCTATATCTTTGTTTTCTTTTTCATGTATGAATTCACACACTTGATGTATGTACGAGTAGGTTTGGAGTGGTATGTATACGGATTGGGGGTGAAATGTTTTTCATAGTTGTTGGCAAATGAATAAGCTGCTTCTTCTGTGGTCAGTGTCTGCCCATTGCTTGCCTCAATGTTATTTCTTGTTTTTCAGTGTTATATAATCGTTTGATGGCTTTCCATATGGTTTGGTCGGTGATTTTTAAGTTTTCGATAAAGTGGTCCCAGCTGGTGTTATCGTGCTCTCCTGTGAATTTCTGTGATTATCTCCGAGCCGTCATGTAGGCTGATTTATCTTGTGGGTCGCAGGTCTTTTTCATTTTTTTTCTTAATCTATTGGTGGATCGTATTTTTTCTTTTATGTGAGGTGGATATCTTTGTTCTAATTCCGGGTCTTTATATTTTGTTGAATCTTTGAAATTTTGCACCATTTGTTCTTTAATGTGTGTAATGGCCTCGTCTATATTTAAATATGTGTCTAAGATGAGTTCAGGAGGTTCAGCGATTTCCATTTCGTACTTGAAAAAGGTCCAATCTGTAATTTTTATTTTTATATTTGAGTAGGATATTTTGAGATCCTATAGCACAAGTAGTACTGGGAGATGATCAGAGGTTAGTTCGTTCAGGACTTTAGAGTATGCGCTTTGGGAGATGTTTTTGTTTACTGCGATATCAATGATATCTGGGGGTGAGTCATGAGAAGGTTCGTCAGGGTAGCTCACATCTAGGTCCATAACATCGATTGCGTTTTGGAGCCTTCTCCCGCTTGGGTTAGTGGTGGTGGAACCCCAGGCAGTATGTTTGCAGTTTAGGTCTCCTGCTATGATGGTCGGTGTGTCCGTTGTTTAAAATTTTATAGATATCGGTTTGAACTAGATAGGTGTTTTGTGGTTTGTAGCATGAATAAAGGTTCAAATTTAACCCGTTTTTTAATAGAAATTCCTGTTGTTTCCAGGCTTGAGGTGGTGGCATAAATCGGTGCATGGCTGTACTTCTTGTGGATGAATATGGCAGTTTCACCACCTTGTCCGGTTAGTCTGTTGTTGCGGAGGGTGATGAAGTTTAGAATCCTCATTTTGTGGCACGACTTAAGTCAGGTTTCTGAAACTAGTGCAATGTCGATATCGTGATCGTTCAGGATTTCTGAGAATTGGTGTTTTTTGTTTCGGAGACTACATGCGTTCCAGTGAACGATTCGAGAGCTATTTATATATATACTAGTGGATTTGTACCCGGCTTCGCGCCCGGGTTTTATCCGAGTGAAAGTTTGCCTAACGAATATTATTGAAAATAATATTCGGGAACACACAGAATATTATGATAATAATGATAATATAATTCGTTACGTCATATATTTATATAATATATGAAATTTATTTTTCGAGCAAACATATTCTCTCTCTCTACTGAATAGATTTTTAAAAAGATATACATAAAAAAAATATCTAGAGATATACTACATGATCTTAGCCAAAAGGCCGAGAAACGATATTTTATATATAGAGATGACCTGGCTTCATGTGTCTTCTGCTCGAGTGAATGTTTCGCTGGTAGAATTTTGTTCCTGCCTACTACTAATCATTATCTGGCTTCGCCCGTGGTCTGCTTTAGTGAATATTCCCCAAAATATTTTTTAATGCAATCAAGCATGATACAGCAATATTGTCATCATCATTTCTGACTAAAAAATATTGTTGCTCAGTACTTGGTTAAATATAATATTTCTTGGTTAAAGTGCGACAAAAAAAAAAACTCTTCCAGATTTAGCTCTCTGTCCTGTTCAAATTTCAGCGAGATTATTTACATATTGAGGGCGTGCATACCCGACAAACATATGTTCCCGGCTTCGCCCGATTTTTACCCGAGTAAAAGTTTGCTTAACAAACATTTGTTAAAACGATTCTAGCAAACATCCAATCCCTACTGAATCTATACGTGTCTACACTCCCGATAATTTTTCCCGGTCCCTTGAAAAATACTCGATAAGTTGAAAAAATCAGTATTAATTGGTCCACTCGGTAATTTGAAGTTGAAGGAATAGTATCTTGCCACAAACGAAGATTTGTAAATAACTGTATTTAGCGAATGTACCCGGCTTCGCACAGTTTTTATCCGAGTAAAAGTTTGCCTAACGAACATTTGTTAAAACGATTCTAGAAAACATCCAATCGTCCTATACAATCCAATCCACCTATATATTGATTTATAAAGTATATAAATATAAATATTGTTATATGCGTTTAAATATATTTTTGAAACACATAAATTTTTGAAAACATGTATTATATTTTAAATAAGATATTGTCACTTTTGTGAATTTGATAATTAATTATTTCTTTTTTTTTTCAATGAATTATATATAACACAGCCGCAACATACGCACCAACGACCGCAAGTCTCTCTTATGCCAACACATCACAGAATTTCGCCACTCGTTCAATTTGGACAGCGCTGTATGCGTTTACAAGGGCGTCGGGAACAAGTATCAGCGCCTAGTCCTTGAATCTTTGGTCTCGCACTGCACGCCCAGTTTCAACCGAAAAATCGACCTCCCACCCCAATACTCCGTGTTTTACCTCGCCAATCCCCCCAGCTGAACTATTTACCTATTTTATTTGGCTATCTTTCATGTCCATAGTTTTAAAATATTACCAAGTTGTAACCTGAAGAAGGGCATTCTTGCCTGAAAGCTTGTTTTTTACAATTAAAAGAAAATCACCACGTTTTTATCGCCTTCATTTCAAAAATTATATATATTAATTTAAAATTTCATTTTTGTTATCATCATCACATACAATGTAATTTTTTTATATAAACAAACGATTATAAACAACAACAATTAAGGGCTCAAAAATCATTTATTATGGTTAGCAGTTCCGTAAATAAAGATATTTTCACAACAACAATTAAAGTTGCATCATCATTTTTATAAAACAACAGCAAATTAAATTAACAATGTAAAAATTTATTTTAACATTTAACACAAAAACGTTACAATTATTTCTTTAAATATATATTAATATTGAAATGCCAAGTATTTTTTAACGTCATTGGAATATTATATTACTAAATTCTCAAATTAAATTTATTATACTTGGAAAAATTTTGAGCATTGTTACAATTTATAAATATAATTTCACCAGACGCCGCTAGAGGCGCTGCTTGCGAGTGTAAGTAGAAAATTTGCAAAAAAATATTTATTTCAAATCAAATTCAAACCAGAAATTTTCCCAGTAGTATAGTAAATAACTTCCTAAAGTTTCACGGCGATTGGATAATCTTACCTTTTAAAAACATTCATCGTGTGAACAAACTAACATTCATCGTGTAAACAAACCACGTGTTAATTATTAACCAATCAAATTCATTTATCGTCGCGACCAGTGCTGCGCCCAAGCGGTAAAAGGCTGGAACTAACGCTTTTTGGGTTTTTATTTTTAAAAAAAGCACATTAACCTTTTTAGTTTTTTGAATAGCCTATATGTTAAACGAAATCTTCAGCTACCTACATGCGAAATTTCATAATGATTTATTTTGTAGATTTTGCGCAACGCGATAACAAACATCGATTTTGGATTTCATTTTTATAAATATAAAAGATATATATTTAAATTCATTTACATCTAATGGTGTCTACAACGTTCTTCATATTGTTGGCTATTATTTCGGGGTCACTGAGAACCTTTTTGATAGCGCTCTCAAGTTGGTTGACCTTTGTGGATTTTTCTTTTTCTGTATTGGAGTTTGGTTTCTGATTATTTCGGGTTTGGGGCACTCTATTTATCTTTCTGTATAGTGGGCAACTACGCCAACTTGCTTTATGCTGACCCTGGCAGTTTGCACATTTAGGTGGGACATCTTTTTCTTTGGTGCATTCGGCTGTCAAATGATTTTCTCCACATTTTACACATTTGGGAGTTTCCCTGCATTCAAACTGAGAGTGTCCAAGGGTTTTGGCACCTATGGCATTGTCCGGGGCCTTTAGGAGTCCTGCAAGTTCGAATTTGCACTTCATGTCGCAGAGATCTGTGATATTGTAGATATCTTTATTCTTTGCGGTCTTAGGAAGGGTTACCTGGATTAGTGGGAGCTCCTCCTTTGTTTTTGATTTTCGTAGTCTTGCAAGTTTGGACCTCTCGAATCTCTTGTTTTACAGATCCTATTGTATTTCGCGGATAGTTATCCAGCGGTCGAGACCTCTGATGACCACTCTAAGGCTCTTTTCGTCGTCTAAGATCTTTAAGTGGAAGGTTCAGTGACGATCTCCCAACCACTTGGTAGCTGTCTGGCAGTCTGATATTATGTGAGTCTGAACGTTTATGTGTCGGCCTGATGTGTAAAATTTTACTCGGTCAGAACTCGGGCAAAGCCGAGTCATTCATATAGTTTTATAAACAGAATTACATAATCAAATATTCAGAATGCCAAAAAATATGTTAGGAAATTTTGAGATCAAAAGCTGATATAAAAATTATATCAAAAACTGATAAGAAAGAATGGACTATACACGGTGGCCCATAAGTCCCAAAAACTTTTATTTTTATTGAAAATTAAATAGAAAACTCAAATTTAAAAAACACTATAACCATTTTATTCTAAAAATAGTAAAAATGTGATATTGTACTGGAATAAGGTACGTAAACTATGAAAAAGGCATCTCCTTATCGTGCAACTGAAAGTTGCTGATGTCTGTAGTTATTGATCGTCCTTCATTAACTTGTCTTGATTAATCAAGAATGGGTATTTGGCAAATTCTGGGATAATTAAAAATCAACGAGAATAGTTGAAATTTATTTCGATAGATGGCGCAAGCCATCAGCAACTTTCAGTTGCATGATAAGGAGATGCCTTTTTCATATTTTATTTAAGCTAATAGATTAAGTTTCAATCTATTAACCAAAATAGAATTGTTATAGTGTTTCAAAAAATTATTTTAAAAAAATTATATAAATATTAATTTGAAAATAAAAAAATGGTTCCGGCCTCGCCCGGTTTTTATCCGAGTAAAAGTTTGCCTAATGAAAATTTGTTAAAACGATTCTAGAAAAATCCAATCCACCTATATATAGATTTATAAACGTATATAAATATTGTTATATGTGTTCAAATATATTTAAAAAAAAAACGTATTTTTTGAAAAACATTTATTAAATTTAAATATATATTAATATTAAAATGCCGAGTTTTTTAGAACGTCATTGGAATATTATATTACTAAATCCTCAAATTAAATATTAAATAGATTATACTTGGAACACATCTGAACATTTTTACAATTTATAAATGTAATTTCACCAGAAACCGCGAGAGGCGCTGCTTGCGAGTGAAAGTAGAAAATTTGCAAATAAAATTGCAACGAATTTTTATTTCAAATAAAATCAAACCAGAAACCTTCCCAGTAGTATAGTAAATAACTTCCTAAAGTTTCTCATCGGTTGGATAATCTTACCTATTAAATCCCATCATCGTGTAAACAAACACGATTTATTGTTAGTTCTTCTCTAATGGTTCCAGTTGAGTAAGTAACGAGTGTATTTTCTGTGTTATTTTATTATTGCCCTTCTGAATTGCTTCTAGAGCGTATATGGAGTCGCTGTATATTAAAATTCCTTCTGCTTGATGCAGGGATGGTTGGTTAAGGCATACATCAAGGGCTTTCCAGATAGCTGTCCGTTCACAAGTGAAGTTTGACGAAATCTTTCCTGCTCCTTCTTTGATTTTGATGTGTGTTCCATCTTGCAGAATTATGTTAAAAATCCGGCTTCTCCATTACTCAGGGTATGGTCAAATGATCCATGTGTATATTGTTGCACCAGGTTGCGGATTGGCAGACTCTTCAAACTTGGTCCTCTCCTGTGCTGGGTCTTGCATCTTACCAGAGCGTGTTTCAACCATCCTACAAATTTATATAAGCGAA
Organism: Cordylochernes scorpioides; assembly: GCA_030710605.1. NCBI lineage: Eukaryota > Metazoa > Arthropoda > Arachnida > Pseudoscorpiones > Chernetidae > Cordylochernes > Cordylochernes scorpioides. The sequence goes on along the minus strand of CP092882.1, from coordinate 35,261,992 downwards.
TAATGAGATAACTCTACTTTAAGTAGCCTCCAGAATCATTTATTTATTTTTCACATCAAAGAGAGCAGTCAAGTCACACGTGTACCTAAATTCAAATGATGATTCTATAATACATATATGTGGCAATATCGTTGCGGGGTTTCTTGTTGTTGGATGCGAATGGTGAGATTTGGTTGAAGCGCAGTCGTTGAGTGGTAAGTGAAGCACACAGTTAGGAATAATCAGGACACGTGATTGTTTTGAAAATAAAAGGCAACTGGATTGGAGTGAAGAAGGTTTGAGAAGGAGCGGGTTTGATTGTTCCTTATCTGATCACATGGCGGTGATTGACATAGCTATGAGCTGAGCTGAGAGAGAGATCTCTAGAACAGATGTTACCTTGGTGGGAGCAAGTCGAAGGCTGATCCGAACTCGGTGGGAGCCAAGTCGCTACTGCAGGTGTTGTTCCTATGAGAGCGAAAACCTAACTGACCATCCTTGCCTTTCGATTTAACACCAAGACTCCGTTTCTCTCTGATTGGTTGAGAGATGATCACATGCTTTTTCCCTATTGGTTGACCTATTTAGATGCTATCTTTTGATTGGCCCGCGGCTTTCCTTGATGAAAGCTGTGGTCTGCTTGATAGGAAGTGTCGAGTGCTATTTTGACTTTATTTACTTCCGTGTTATCAAATACGTCCTATCTTGGGTCGGAAGTATGGGGTGTCTCTATACTAATATAACTTCTGTGGATATTGGATACGTCCTGTTTTGTCAGGAAGTATTGAGTGTATCTTGGCTAAAATAACTTCTGCGGTCACTAGAGACGTCCGGTCTCTGCCCCTGCAATATTGACACAGGGGTGCCCAGAATAGTCGTGCCAGCCTTAGGTCTACTTCCTATATCTTAATGCTACTTGCTTCCCTCCAGTTACCTTGTTCTTTATTAAGTCTTTGAAAATCATACATGGTACATACATAGTGGGTCGGGGTTGCATTTAATTATATACAAATTATGACAGATGCGCCCCCTACATGTGAAGAATTCAAGAAGGGGTTAGCCTGAGAGAATTCTGTAAAATGAAAAATAATTTTGTGGGAAAATTAGTTGTAGGTATTGAGGGACTATATACAAGCATTGCTGGTGACATAAGTAAGATAGAATGGGGTTGATGATATAGGTTGAGTATAATTAATAGAAATCAAAAAATTTTTTAATTGTAAGAAATCAATGAAGGTTATGGTACATAGTGGGTAAAACAAAAAAAATGCGCCTAAACGAATTCTACTCGAGATAAGAAATGATATCGAGGGAGTTCTATTAAGGCTTTTGAAATCAAATAAAAATAATATAAAAATAGTTGAATGAAATCAAAATTGAATGTGTTTGGTTGAAAAAGAAAAATATTTTGTTGCATGGTGACAAAGACAACTGCTTAGTTACTTTTTTGCTCGAATTCTGAGAAAAAGGAATCGAGGAAATTTCATAAGGTGCTTTGAAATCAAAACAAAATGAAATAAGAAGTTGAATGAAATCAAAATTGAGTGTGTTTGGTTGAATGGTGAGAAAAAAAAGAAAAATGCCTAACCATATTCTAGCTCGAAATTGGGAATGAAATCGAAGGAATTCTATTAGGTCTTTTGAGAAATCAAAAATAAAAATAAAATAAGAGTTTTTTGAGCGAAATCAAAGTTGAGTGCTTGGTTGAATGGTGAAAAAAAAAGGAAAAATGCCTAATTACTTTTTTTGCTTGAATTTTGGAAAGGAATTCGAGGAAATTTCATAAGGTCTTTTGAGAAATCAAAATAAAAATAAAAATAAGAGTTGAACGAAATCAAAGTTGAGCGTTTGAAAAAAAAATGAAAAATAAAAAGGTTTCAACAACAAAGGGTGATTTAATGTTTTTAGTTTAATCGAAAACCAGTGGGTTTTCGTTGATAATTGAGTTGTGGCAATATAAGTCAAGTGGTAAATAGAATGATAATTGATAAGTGAAAATGATAATATAAGCTAATTGGTAAATAAAATGATAGTTAATGATTAAAATTGATAATAAGTTGAATAAATCGCTAAATTGATTAAACATTTATATTTTTAATTGAGAGAAAATAATGAAAATGATTGATATGAAAAATAAGGTGTATTGGTTTGAACCCTATGGTATCTACATGCCCTGATCTACATGTATTGGTTGCTCCATTTTGCCCTATAAATGTTTTACTTGCTCAATTATGCCCTATAAATTTTTTGTCTCGTCTGTAGCGACACTTAGGTGAAAAACGTGATTCTAGTCCTCAAGCGCGTTTATGCTGTGTGTACAGGAGACATGGAAATCTATATAACCTTTATGTGTAATTTTTTGTCTTTGTGTGTGTGTTGTGAAAAAATGTTAGAAGTCTGTTGTGTAAGAAATGTGTGAGTTAGTTCTATGTGTTGTCTCGTGGATGTGGAGTTGGTTGGTAAAAATCGATATGTAGACTCGAACTGGAATCAAAATCGGTGGTATAGCGAGGTTCCCAATCGACCTCAATAGGGGATCTTCTCATTGTAATTAGAGATACGGAAGTGGGGTGTGTCGGGCAAACGAGAGGGAATGAAATTGGAGATCGGACGAAGGCGTTCCGCTTTGTTTACAGAGGACGAATTTATCGCTGCGGACTACACCTCCGTCGTGGTGTCTCAAATTCTCGTTTCCTGCCGTCTATTTATTTTTGGTGCGGCTCGGGGCTTGTTTTTGGAGTACGGCTTCTCCGACATTGTTTGGTCATTTTTTTCAGTTACTGCTATCTCTTCGGAGTTTATTTAGATTTTCTGCGAAGATGGTTCCTAAAATTATGAGAAGTTTTATAAATGCTTGTCCACAATGAAAAACTGTTTGTCCAAAATTAAAAACTACCTCTTGTAGTTCGAAGATTTTCTGATCGGGCATAGCATAGATAAACAAGTACTTAATGAATAAAATTGGAATACAGTTGTACGGTAGAACTAATAAACAAAGGATAAAAATCAGATGAAAGATAGGATATTGTCCCATGTTCGTCCACAATTTTGTAACTGGGGACTCTGAAATATTGGCTTGAACCTTATGAATTGTAGAATTTGAATGATTGGTAGGTTCGCAGTTCTCCTGTTTGATATCTTTAGGGAGTGGTGTGATATGATTGAGCTGATTGTCAGGTTTACAGTTCTCCTGTTTGATCGTCAATGGTTTTATTAGAGATATGTCGGCGGTAATTGGTTTAGGTTGAGATGTGTGATCGTTTCTCTGATGTGAATGTGGTAATTTTGGCATTGTTTGTGTTGTGTGTACGTTGTGCTTTATGTACGAATTTTGTTTTGCTTTGGTGCCTGTGTCGGTATTTTTACGTGAAGGTTGGTTGTATTCATCGATTCTTCTAGCGAATCGGCAGGTGGGGCAGGTTTTTACCTGTTTTGCGATGTCTTGTGTCATGTTCTGCCAATAATATTGTGACGAGATGAGTCTCGTCATCTTGGAGATGTTTGGGTGGTGGTGTTGAGTGTGTACGGATTTAAGAAGTCTGGTTGTAAGTGAACTTGGGACTATAGTTTTAAGTACTCCTTTTCGGGAGACGGTGCGCAGTTTATTGTGATCCATAGTCACGCGAGATTTTCCTGGTGGAGAAGACTGTTGGCTCTGTATGAGTGGCGCATCTAGAAAGCCACAAAATGGGATACGAGTTCCAACGCCCGTTTCATATTGTTGTACTCCATTTATGCTACGGACCTCATATTCGTATCTTGACAATCGTAACCTCCATCGAAACAATCTGCCTGAAGGCGCTTTGATCTCTTTCAACCACTGCAATGCGGGATGGTCAGAAAATATTGTAAACTTTCTGTCCATTAGATAGGTGCGGAAATTATCCACACTTTCCACAATGGCTAGGCATTGTAGTTCCAAGTCTGAATAATTTCGCTCGTGACTACGTAGAGATCGGCTGAAATGTTGAACGGTGTATGTCTTCCCATCAGGGTAGACTTGTTTAAGAACGCCTGTAATGCTGAATGTTGAGGTGTTACAGTACACTTGGCATGGCAGATCTTCCTGGTAAAGGTGTAATGTGGGGTGTGTGGTAAGGTTTTCTTTCAGGTTAGTGAACGCTTTCTGGCATTCGTCATCCCAGACCCACATGATATCCTTTTTTAGAAGGTTGATAAGTGGCGTCCGCAAGCGGGCGTGGTCCGGAATGAACTCTTTATAGGCGTTCACAGCTTTTAGGAAAGATCGCAAGGCTTTTCGATTGTGTGGTTGTTTGGTGGCGTGAATTTTTTCTATGTTTTGTGTAGACGGGATGATTGTATTATTCTTAACGGTTGTGCATGCGCTTGTTTGTCGTTGTTGTTGTCTTTTGGCGTGCGTGTTGCGTGTGTTGTGCGGATTGTGTGTGTTACCGTTGTGTGACGACGTATGGGTGCGCGTGTTGTGAGGTACATTTGCGTGTTTATGGCGTTGCGAAGTATGGTCATGTGTGGATTTTGTGTGGTAAGTGGGTGAGCTGTGTCGGTGTACGGACACTTTTTTGGGCATTATTGGAATTGTAGGTTGGAGTCGTGGTGGTTTTACATGTTGTGGGCATATAGTACTGGTAATTGGGTTGAGTGAAAAGTTGTGTGGTGTGAGATTATAATGGTGGCATGTAAATATTTGGGGTTTGGGCAATGAATGCAGGCAAGGTTTTCCATGTGTGAAAGCTTTGGGTGCTGTGCGAGTCCTTTGGGACAGGTTTTGGCCTAGCCCGTGCTTGCATTCATTTGATACATGTTTAAAGTGGTAGATAGTATTAGACAATGGGACGCCAAGTTGGAAAATAGTGCCGCGATTATAATTTAGTTTTAATTTATATTGATAAAGGGTTTTTAAGGTAAGAACTCCAAATGGCAAGGATGCATTTACCACGTGGAAGTTCTCTCTACGGGTTATTTGGCCTATTGTCAGAGGGAAAGTTAAATGTCCTATTATTTTCGTAAAACTATTTAGGGTGGATAGATCAAGGGAAGGTTTTTTAATACTTAAATTGGGAAGTTGTGCTTTTAATCTATTGTATAAATGATACGGCAATATGTTCGAACCTGCGTCTGGTTCAATGAGAAAGGTACATGGTAGGTCCTGGGTCAGATACAAGTCCAAAGTTAATTTGATGGTGTCATTGGGTGGATTGCCTACCTTAGTCTCGAAAAGTCTCCATTGTGGCGTCTTCGGCTTGGTGTGGCTGGCTTGGAATATCTGTTGGACCGGATCGGGACCTTTTGCACTGTCCGCGCGATTGAAAGGGAAATCTAGTCATTTGTACTGCTTCCATTCGAGTGGATCGCGTTGTCGGTACACTGGGTCCGTGTCGCGTGGGTTGCTTCCGTGTGTACTGGTACGGCATGGCGGGTGGCGACTCCTCGGTGGCGTCAGGTTGTTCGGATACGTACCGGCGGTGCGGGCGTCGGCTGTCCCGAGGGTGGCGCTCCGGAAGACCGCTTCCAGTTGCGTGGATCTTGGCCCTTGTAGCGCGGCGGTCAGTTCTAAAATTACCGTCGCAAGGGGGTGTCTTGTCGCTTCGTTCGTTGTCAGTCTCTTCTCTCTTGGTTTGTCATTGCCTTTTGGTTTGCTGGTGTCTGGGTTAATTTCCATTTTGATCCTGATTAAGCTCCATAATCTTTATCATGTCGACTTAACCGTTCTGTGGCAATATCGTTGCGGGGTTTCTTGTTGTTGGATGCGAATGGTGAGATTTGGTTGAAGCGCAGTCGTTGAGTGGTAAGTGAAGCACACAGTTAGGAATAATCAGGACACGTGATTGTTTGAAAATAAAAGGCAACTGGATTGGAGGGAAGAAGGTTTGAGAAGGAGCGGGTTTGATTGTTCCTTATCTGATCACATGGCGGTGATTGACATAGCTATGAGCTGAGCTGAGAGAGAGATCTCTAGAACAGATGTTACCTTGGTGGGAGCAAGTCGAAGGCTGATCCGAACTCGGTGGGAGCCAAGTCGCTACTGCAGGTGTTGTTCCTATGAGAGCGAAAACCTAACTGACCATCCTTGCCTTTCGATTTAACACCAAGACTCCGTTTCTCTCTGATTGGTTGAGAGATGATCACATGCTTTTTCCCTATTGGTTGACCTATTTAGATGCTATCTTTTGATTGGCCCGCGGCTTTCCTTGATGAAAGCTGTGGTCTGCTTGATAGGAAGTGTCGAGTGCTATTTTGACTTTATTTACTTCCGTGTTATCAAATACGTCCTATCTTGGGTCGGAAGTATGGGGTGTCTCTATACTAATATAACTTCTGTGGATATTGGATACGTCCTGTTTTGTCAGGAAGTATTGAGTGTATCTTGGCTAAAATAACTTCTGCGGTCACTAGAGACGTCCGGTCTCTGCCCCTGCAATATTGACACAGGGGTGCCCAGAATAGTCGTGCCAGCCTTAGGTCTACTTCCTATATCTTAATGCTACTTGCTTCCCTCCAGTTACCTTGTTCTTTATTAAGTCTTTGAAAATCATACATGGTACATACATAGTGGGTCGGGGTTGCATTTAATTATATACAAATTATGACATATATTCTGTTTATACTACATATATTCTGTTTAATAAAATAAATATAAATATAAAATATAATTTTGAATTAAAAATATATGAAAAATAATATTACAAATTGAAATAAAATAGGTTCATTAGCCATGATGCAACAATATGCTGTTGAATAATTTCTCTGATCGTATAAACCAATTGTGTCAAATTCTTTCTTTTTAAGTATGTTTTTGTTCTCTTTTCTATTACAGGGTTCATTCGAGTTAAGATTGATGATTACATTTGATAGCAATGGGGTAGGAAATATTGTTTCTTCTTGAATTTTTCTTTTTGAGCCTTTCTTTTTGTGTCCAGTATAAATAGGTTCTATGGGATAAGTGTTCGGTTTCTTTAATTTTAAGCTATGGGTGAATTTTATTGTTTTAAATTGTCTTGAGCTTTCGTGTAGGTCTAGACCACATTCTCTCTGAATTTTCTCATTGTTGGTGGATGAAACAGCACCAGTGATAATTTTGGCCGCTTTTGCTTGAACACTGTCTAGTCTTCCTTTTAGTGATGAACTTGAGGGAGCTCAGACGGGTGTTGCATATTCCATTATTGGCCTTATTAAGGTGGTATATGTTGTTCAGAAAATTTTGGGTATTGCTCCCCAATTTGTTCCACATAGCCTTCTCAGAATGTTTAGTTTTCTGGTAGCTCTATTTGAGATGCTAATCATGTTTTCTGTAAATCACAATTTCTCATCAAGTATCACACCAATGTATTCTGGATTTATAATTTTATCAATTATTTGGCTGTTTATGCTTATTTTGGGGTTAAATTAATGCCTTTTTTTCCTGTCAGTAGATAAGACGCATAGGTTTGTTTTATTGGGTTTATGGTCATTTTGAGTTCCATTGCCCACTTCTCCAGTCCTCTCATTGATGTGTTTAGTATTTTTTATGATTTTTCTATAATGCTACTTGTGTGCCATATGGCTATATCATCTGTATATTAGGCAACATTTGTTTCTTCAGTGAGGTAAGGATGGATGTCGTTAATATATAGCAGGAAGAGTAGAGGACTAAGCACAGGTCCCTGAGGTACACCACCCCATGTTCTTCGGTCCTTGGAAAATTCTCCATTGACCCGAACCTTTATTCTTCTTCCCCTTGAGAAGTCTGCAATCCAGATTAATGTTTTTCCTCTCCCTCCGATTCTGTGCAGCCTTTCAAATAATTTCTCCCTCCACACTCGATCAAAAGCTTAGATCATATCCAGGAATACGGCCGTTGTCTTCTTTGGCGGTCTTTCCTGGAAAGAAACTATTATTGATTGGCAGAAGTACAACATTTGATCAGTTGTACTCTGTCTGGATCTATCGGCATTTTGGTAGAAGTTATTTTATTATTGTTATTGAGCCAGACTATGAGCCTAGAATGGATAATTCGCTCTGTTATTTCACAAAGTATGCTGGTGAGATCAATTGCCTGATAGTTCTTGCATACCTTGGCATCTTTGTTGGTTTCAGTATTGACACTATAATTGATATCTTCCAATTCTTTGGTAGTTTGCCAGTTTGCCACGAAATGTTCAGTATTCGTAGGAGTTGATTTTTAGCTTTGTCTCGAAAGTGTGTAATCTTTTGACCAAAGATTAGATCATCTCCTGGTGACCTCTTGGATCTAACCTTTCTATTGATGAGTTTAGCTCATTCAGTGTGAAGTCCCTCGAGAAGATATCTTGTTGATGGTAGTTTCTTGCTTGTTTAACTAACTTGTTTATATTATTTTAAGAGTCCTGTCTTCATTCGTATGGCTGAGTCTGGAAAGGCTTGAAAGATATTCAGAAATTATATCCGTCATCTGTTTGTTTGTTCTCGCTGTTCTATTTATATTTGTTAGAGTATTGGAGGATTGGTGTGGGTTTTGATTGTTTTCTAACAAAATTATTTTCCAGTGTTGGCTGTCTTTTCTTGGAATTCGTAGAATTCTGCCATTTTTCTTCTCTGCATATCCAAATTTCTTGTTCTATTTTGTGACTAATTTCAATGAGTTCCTTTCTGTTTTCTTTTCTTTTATTTGTTTTAAGAAGTTCATTGATATTGTCTCTCCCTGCAATCATTGCCTCGATGTTGTGGCCCTTCCAGTAAGGTATCCACAGGTCTTTACATCTACCTCTAGGTATCGATGGTTTTGCAGATTTGGATATGTTCAAAAATAATATTTTACAAGTTTTGTCAAGCGTTCTGTAATTTAATTCTTCGTTGCTCAGTTCTTCAATCTTTTCTGTGAATTTTTTCCAGTCGGCTTTCCTAAAGTTCCATTTTCTTTTTTTTTCTGTTGGACATTCTCAATTTTGAAGTTTAGGTTTGTTTAAATTGGTCTGTGGACACTGATTGCACTTTTCAGGATTTTCCTTTGTGTTGTGGGTGCGATGTTGTAATTTATCGTTCTGATGTGTATTGCGGATTCTGTGCCTGTGGACTTGGATAGATAGGTATTCTCTCCGTTTTTTAACGGTGTAAGGTCGAGGTCGGTTAGAATGTCCTCAACCTGCTGACCTTTGTTATACTGGACAGGTGATCCCCAAGTTGGACTTTTTGCGTTAAAATCGCCGAGTATGATTATGAAATCCGAAGACGCTTTACTTAATGTCTCTATCAGCCTGTATTTGTGCTAATATTATCGGGGTGATAAACATTTATAATTGATATTGTTTTATCTGGGAGATAGATTACTATTGCATGAGCTTCTGTCGTGCTACATGTAGGCGCACTCTGATTATAGGCGATTTCCTTAAATTTGATTTCTAGAGTTTTAATCAAAACGGCAAGTCCTCCTCCAAATTTTCCCGGTCAGTCCTTTCGTAGTCTTGTATAACCCTTGATATTGAATCTCAGATTCTGATTCAATTTTCTCTCCTGAAGACAAGAATATGCACATTGTTGTCACGATTAAGACAAGTCAGCTCTTCAGTTTTCCTCTGGGTGTCATATCGTGCCCTCGTACAACGGCCATCCAATAAATAAGTTTCCCTATTTTTTTAAAGGGACAGAGGTGCGAACGAAACGTAGTAAAAATTAGTTAGTAGTGTAAGAAATGGTCACTAGGATGCGTTGGAAGCGCGTGACCTTCAAATTCACGCTACTCGTACGCGCAAGTCCGTATCGCTTCAGTTTCCATGGGTATACCACTGGTGAACGTGTCCACTTGCGAACTCCGTTCTGTAATTAGTTTTTTTCACCGCGAAAAATGAAAATGCGGTCAATATTCATCGCAATTTAGTGTCAGGGTATGGTGAAGGATGTATGAGCATCCAAATGGTTCGCCGATGGCGTTCATGGTTCTTGGAAGGACGGCAAAACATGCATGATGACGAGCGAAGCGGCAGGCCCGTTACTGCTACGGACAATGCAGCCGTTGCTGCTGTTCGGAATGTGGTGGAAGCAGATCGCCCCGTCCACATTGACGAAATAATGATTCGACTGCCTCCTGGAATCGAAATTAGACGCTCTTCGATTGGAACAAACATGTCAGATATTTTGAATTTTCGCAAAGTCTGCGCAAGATGGGTCCCGCGTTTGCTCTCGGAAAATCACAAGCAACAACGGATGGAAGCAGCCCGAGCTTTCCTGGAAATGCATCGAAGAGATGGAGATCGACTGTTTTCCCGTATTGTCACTGGAGATGAAAGCTGGGTGCATCATTCAACTTCAGAAACAAAACGACAAACCATGGTGTGGAAGAAGCCTGAGGAAAGTGCACCGAAAAAGGCGAACGTCACAATCTCTGCAAGCAAAGTTGGGGCTATCGTCTTTTGGGACTGTAAGGGTGTTTTATTGGTTGACTACCTGTCCCCAAATACTACGGTTAACGCTGCGCGGTACTGTGAAGTCCTCACTAAACTCAGAGCTGCAATAAAACGGAAACGTCCTGGACCTTTGTCTCGGAAAGTGTTACTCGTCCATGACAATACTCGTACTCAAGCAGCTCGAACGACCCAAACGTTGCTGGAAAACTTCAAAGTCTAAATGATATCTCAGGATTTTCTGATAGCTGAAATGCCAAGATTGGTTCTGCTTATAATATAAGAGCAAACACTTCGTGAGGAATGCTTTTTTGTTAATAATACCAAGTTGTATGGATGCATAGATTGTACAGCATTGATATTCATAATGTCGGGATGTAGCACTATTACGATCGCCAGACTGTGCCCGACTATCACGAAATATCAATTTGATAAATATTTACAGCAAATAAACAGGTTAAATTACTGAAAGAAAGATTATTATAACGACTATTTCTTTTCAATCCTCACTTTCTTTACAAAATATCAGTAGATTGTTTAAATTATATGAATAGAGACTATAATATATAGGTTAAATACATTTAAAAAAAATAAAAAAAGAACTATTTTTAACGTAAAAGTAAATCAATTTTATACTGCCCTTATTGAAATGATAAAATAATGGGAGGGCCTGGTTAATCAATGGTGAACCCTCCCAACGGTGTCGCCTGTTTAATCTACCATACCGCTGTGAAATTGCATTTTTCAGTTTTTTTAATACTGATACTGATGTTAGACTCTTGGAAGAATGGGTATTTTAAAAGAACTATGAACATAAGCTTTAACGACAGTAGAAAGGCATATGATAATAAATATATAATAGGCTTCGAGTATTGCTCTTCCACAAATTGTGAGTAAAATATTTTTAAAACAGAATATATATTCGAAGCCAAGCGCGCCATCTGTTATAAGAAATTTGAACTATTTTTGACGAGCATGATTTTTAGAAAAATAAATCAATTTTATACTGCTCTTACTGCAATGATAAAATAATGGGAGGGCCTGGCTCATTAATGTCATTATGTCCATAGTTCATTTAAAATAACCATTCCTAGAGTCTAGCATCAGTATCAGTATAAAAGAAAAACCGAAAATCAATATTACAGCTTTATGGTAGATTAAGCTGGAGTAACCACTGGAAAGGGTCAGCACTGATGAGCCAGGCCCTCCCATTATGTTATCATTGCATTAAGGACAGTAGAAAATTGATTTATTTCTAAAAGAATCAAACGCGTCAAAAATACTTCAAAATCCATATAACCTGATGGCGCGCAGATACATCATAAAAACGTTAACAAATAAATCACATTTTATTCTCACATATGTAATCTACATATTTTGATAGAAAAAATCTCCCAAATATCGTAATTCTGAATTAAAATCAAATTTTAAAATGGCAATCTTGTTAATATCAAGGGCTGTTGATGTTTACGAACATCAGGCTATAAGCCCAAAATGGCAGGGTGCATTATTGCTCTAATATCAAGCCATGTTTTCAGAATAACAGATTGCATTGATGTTCGAACATCAGGCCGTGTGCCCAGAATGTCAGATTGTCTTGATTTTCGAAAATTAGACCGTGTGCTCAGAATGTCAGGGTGCGTTCCCAGAATATAAGATCGCCTTGATGTTCGAACCTCAGGCCATGAACTCAGAATATCAAATCGTCTGTATATTCGAACATCAGGCCGTGTGCCCAGAATGTCTCCAGCCCCACGCGCCCTTAGTCCGGACACTTCACGACCTCGTGCAGAAGTTCGAGTGGACCCATGCCCACATTCTGTATGACTCTTGCCACGGTAAGACGACCTCCTAATATCACATTCTGTCAGACAATTTAGCATGAAGATGTTATGAAACTCGGCTACCAATTCTTCGTTTAATTCCAATTATTTGCGTTATTAAAATGAAAAAATATCAAATTTCCAGGGATAAATTTCCTTTTTAAAATTTTAATTGACAATTCTCTCTTTCATTTTTTTATTCCACTTATTTTTCAAACAAACACACGTATATATTCGAAACTATTATAGAGGCGTATGATTCTTTCAAAATTTCAAACAATTTCTACTGCCCTTACTGCAATGGAAAAATTAATGGGGGGGCCTGGCTCATCAGTGGTGAATCCTCCCAGCGGTTTCGGCAGTTCAATCTACCATACAGCTGTTATATTGCATTTTCGATCTTCCATTTATAGTGAAACTGATGCTAGACTCTTGGAATTGTTTATATTTTTAAAATAATTATACTAGTCTATAATAGTTTCGAATTTTCATAACAGATGGCGCGCGAATGCATCATAATATATATGTCGTAATCTCGAAAACTCACTAATAAAGAAGAAACATATCCTTCCCAGCTAGACTGTCAATCGAAAACCTACCAACTAGTTTTTGCAACATATTGCCATGCACGTTCTCCCTTGTTAGAGAAGAAAAGACACATGAATGATTTCGAAAGAAAAAACTCACAAATAAAAATGATTGAAATTAGGTGATTTTGAAACCATGAGTTATTTCAGGTGTGTACAAAGTTTGACGGAAAGTTGACGAAAAGTCTTTAAGATGAGACGATTGATATGAGAGATTCACTAGTGTGTAGACAGGCCTGGACTGTGTGTCCTGCTTATGTCCGCTGAATCTGTCAACTGTCAACTGACTGAGTGATTTAACTGATTGTGAAACATCTGGCCTGGACCTGAGGGTCACATAATGACTTCGACCAATAAGATGATAATCAGTAATAGCAAAATTTTGGTTTTGTACCCAGTTTTTCTCAACCAGATTATTTAACAGTAGTATATGGGTACTACTCTGGCACACACGACATTTTTAATTTTTGCATCAAAACACTCGATTTTTTCGAACAAAAATGCGATTTTTCACACACCATTTCTGTCCTTTTTTTATCATATTTATTTAAAAACAAGGATATTTTTTATAAAAACAAAGGTTTTTTGAAAGAAAAAGTTAAAAATAACGAAAAACAAATTTTAAGAAAAAAACACACAAAAATAAATGTATACAAAAAATAGAAAAATTGTTTACTTTTTTGATCAAAATAGAATAAACACCGCACATTTATTTAGAACCTTTTTTTTATTTTTCCAACTTGATATCATAATAAGGATTTTTATCTCCAACAATTCCATTATATGCCAACACATATTCTCCTCTATTAATGTCGTAATCATCTATAATATTTCTCTTATCAAAGCCAAACATGTATCTATTAGTAATATCAGTTGTTTTGATATTTCTATCTTTTTGAATTCTAAATTGTTTATCTGTTACATCTAAATATTCAGTTTCACCTGTAATTACTTTTATTCTTTCATCGAAATTCAATCCATTTTCATTTTTATAACTCATCTTAAATCCTTTAATTTTTACTTTTACTTCACCATTATTCAATATATATCCGTAATCTTTACTGGCTCCAGAAATCCAGGAAATCATATATTTATCATCACCCAATTCATCTGTCCATTCACCCAAAGGGCAACCTGTTTTTATTTTTTTTCCATCATCTATATATAGCACACTATCTGTATCATAATATACCACTTTATCTCCCAATGTATCGAACATTTCATATAATCTTATCCTTGCTGAACTGGTTGTAAAAGCTGCTCTACAAATATATTTGTATTGATATTATTCTCTACACACACATATTCATCCTTTTTATTGTAATTCATTTCTATACAATCATCATTATGCCAAAGCATATTCAAATTTTTGATTGTATCATCCAATATTATTTTGTAGAAATCTTAGAGTTCCATTACATATTTAGTATGTTTTATATTTTTTCTTTGGCCAAATTTGCCCAATAATGAATTCAAACAAATTTTCGCAATAAACCTTAATCCTGGATTCTTCTTAATTTTTCCTAGTAGTATATCCATTTTTTCTTTAACAGCTCTCCTTTATTCTTTCTCATCTCTTTATAATTTTCTTTCCATTTGTCATCTGTTTCGAGTTTTATTTTTAAAAACATCTTGACATAATCTCTGAATAATTTATTCGATTTAGTTTTAAAATTCCATACCTCATAAATATTTAGAATCTTATATCCTTTCTTCAAAGCTAAATTCATTTCTGTTGTTGTCCATGTACCCATAAAACTTCTTTCTTCTTCACTGTGTTTACATTCTTTATTTCTAATCTCATAACAATCTTTACATTTCTTTTTTCTACTATCTGGTTTGTTTTAAAATGGGTACATTTAGTAGGTTTAGAACACTCTCTACACAGAGAAAATAAAAGTTTATCACCGCTATAAGGTAGAACAGGATTATATAATTTTCTTGGTGGAAAAACTTTACATTTTATCAATCCGATCCATTTCTCATCGTATTTCTTTGGGTTATATATATATTTTGGATGTCCTGCAGGATAGTAATCAAAGTAATTTACAGTAGGATAAAGAGAACAAACATCGATATATCTTCTCTTTTCTTTTCCTTTGAATTCATATTTTAATTTAGTTGGTTCAACTCTTGCACCATAAAATGCATCTCGAGGATTTATAGGTTCTACAAAATCTCTATTCCAAACGAATTTTTTATATCCTTATTTTTATCGAAATCATATTCCCAAATAGCAACTAAATTATAGCCTGCTTCTTTCATTTTATTTTCCATTACCTTAGTCTTTTCGTATAAATCCTCCATTAAAATTCGATTCTGTGGATTGACTTTAGTTTTAGAATGACAAATAGGACAGCCGTGCCAAAAACAACCATGAAATTGAAAAACTGTATTTTCGTAAAAGCCATCTACTTTTATATATTTTTTTACCAATTTTTGATTTCTTTTCCTTTCCGTTCAAAGCATGTTGTATATTAATGCTATTTTTATTAGAAATAGAATCTAGCCATTTGATTGATTTCTTACTATATTGATCTTTCTGAATATTATTATCGTCTATAGCAATTGTATTTTCTTTCAAGAATTTACCTCTATAAATAGCCATACATACACCAGCAAGAGTTACATATTGGAAAGGATCAATATTAGATATTTCTAAAAATAATTTCCTGATTTCTAAACATCCTCTTCTCAATATATCTACATCAGATCTACAATATTTAATAAATCCTTTTTGAAAATAAAATGTTTTGTGTTTAACAGAATCGTACCATTTTATAAATTCATTCCTATTTTTTTTCGGTCATAGAATTATGTCCATATTATTTCTTTTTAGGATATTTTCCTATATAATCTTTATTACAATCCTTATTGAAATAATGAGAAAAATAACCTTTTGCTAATTCTTCTAATCCAAATGTTTTAGGGAAGTCTCTTAAAGGAATTTGAGTAAAATTGATAGAATCTATAAATCTCATATTTAACTCAGGTATCTGCATGTAATTGAGTTTATTTCCGCTATATATAGTGAACACTTTTATTTTATTTTTGAAACAATATTTTGCTATAAATTGAAAATCAAATACTTTTCCGTAATGAGCTAATACCGTATATCCTCTGTGTCTATTAGCAAATAGTCATTTACAGAATTTATTACCACTCTTGAATATATTTTCGTTTCCATAAAAATCGTGATTAATAACAAGATTTATTTTGTGAATTCCTGTCTCTTGTTTTGTTTCGACATCAAAAAAATAAATACTTTTCAGTATATTTCTTACATTTCATACACCAATCTTCCTTTTTTATATTTTTAATACAATCTTTTTTACATTTACCTCCTTTCATATTTTGTCTTTTCATATAACATTGATGATTATTTAGCACCCATTGACTGCAATTTTTACATTTTTTTCTCCACATATGTGTTCATCTGGTTCTCTATCAATACGTTTTATATTTCGTTTACACACACACACACACACACACATTTAAGACATTTCCATAAAACATCACAAACACTAACTCCTTTTTCAGTTTTATGATATTCATAACAATCATCTCCTTTGAATTTTCTGAAGCATCTTTCACTATTAATTTCATCTCCTTCACATTTTTGTTCTCTAAAACAACTATTACATTTGAGAGGACATTTATGTTGATTACTTCTTTTATAACTAACTTGACAAAATTAACAATAGTTCCTTTTTCCTAAAAATCTTGTGATTGTAGTGATTACATTTAGTGATTTTTATCCTTATATATGTAAATATTTATAGGTTTGTATTCTCCGCTGTATATTCTTTCATTAAAATTTTCTCAACAAAATATATTGATCTGAATATCTAGAAATTTCTCAAATATTTTCACTTCCTTCAAACTACAAATTTCTAAAGGAATATCACATAATTCAAGGATTTTTCAGCTAATGTTTTCTGTAAAACTCTATTCATTTTTATATAACGTATATCATTTTTTTTTTGTTAATTCTCTAAATTTAAGTTTTTCACTCGAATATTTTGGATTTTGAATAGCTAATGCAGTTACAATTGATCTAGCTGAACATATATTATCATTGTTTTTAATTACACAAATACTCTGTTTATTAATAATATCATCGTAATTTATCAACTTTCTAAATGCACCACCTCGAGGTATATTGGATATAGTAAATTTAAATTCAGTATCTGTAATATCTATCTCTTTATATTCTATTTTATGATTTAATACATCTAGATATATACCAAATGCTTCACTAGTAGGCATCCATTTTGAAATAAAAGATCTTTCCAATTTAGGATTATGTACATTAAGTTAACTCCTTCCTTCAATTTTCCCTATAGCTGTTCTGAACAAATCTTGTAAGATATTAAGATATTGTTCAGGTCTTATTTAATACCTTCTACTGTGAATTTCTTTCTTAAAGTATTCCATTTCTTTACAAAACGTCTTTGTTTTTCTCTTAATACATAATCTGGTTTGAATATATTTTTTAAAGATTCACTTCAGTTTCCGGTTTTTATTTTTTGTTTTCTGTTCAATAAATGTATATTTTTCAAATTTTAAATCGAAAGTATCGAGTCTTCTTTTTATTTTCTTCCTTAAAGAGGATATTTAACGAATTTCTTTTTCAATTTATTTATATATTTAGTGACATCTAATTCTAAAATATCTACTAAAACAGATTTATATTCACCTGTCTTTTAATTACATCATTTTTTGTTGTATTTTTATTTTATTTAATATTTATTTTTTTAGCCGAGCTCCTGAGTTTTTTGTATTTCACATCACTCAAAAGTTGTTGCTCCATTTATTAGGAAATAAATTTTCTAAAGGGTTTTCCCAACGCTTATGAAAATTATAATTTAAATGTCGTTTAAAAAATGAGAAGGTGTATATGTTTTCCCACATGTACAGACCTTTTTAGTTTTATTTCTAATTTTTTCACATCTATACAATAAGATTGATATTTATTTATTTTTTATAAAAACAATCGAATGATTTCATTTCTTTGCAACGTGAGCATTTATTTTCAAGCTGTTCCATTTAAATAGAAACTATTTTTGAATACATGTGACCAACGTCAGACGCGGATGCGCAGAAGCAAGCCGCGCCGATACAAGGAGTAGCACTAAATGTAGATGTTCGTGCCGTCAGCGATCGGCTGCGCAGAAGCAAGCCGCGCCGATACAAGGAGTAGCACTAAATGTAGATGTTTGTGACGTCACATGTATCGGCTGCGCAGAAGCAAGCTGCGCCGATACAAGGAGTAGCGCTAAATGTTTTGTGACGTCAGGGTCAGACGAGTCTGGTGCATTGAACCCAAAAATCATAATTAAAATATCATTATATATTATTAATTTAAAAATCATTAAAAATATAAGTTTTTATGACGCTTTATTTTACGGCGTCTAAAATATTAATATAAAAACTAAATTATTTATCTCATTATGAATTTAAAAATCATTAAAAATATAAGTTTTTATGACGCCCCTGAAACGGGGCGTATCAAATATTGATAAAAAAACTGAAATAGTTATAACTAATTATATAACAACAATTTAATAATCATTAAAAATATAAGTTTTTATGACGCCCCTGAAATGGGGGCGTCATGGAATTAATTTACTATATTTCGGTGGCTCGGATTCGAGCTGCCGAAAATACTAAAATAAAGTATGAGGTCTGGTTTCTCATATATATATATGTAATATGCTGTCGACTTACTGTCGAATCCTGTCGACTCTCTGTAATATGCGGGACTTTTGGGTGATGTTGATCGAGTGGTTTGATTGGATTGATTGATGGATTGTTGTGGGCGCAGTCGTGTTTGCTGAGATAGTAAGGTATTAACACAGGGGAAAAATAACGAGGACACAGGGTTGAATTAAAAAAAGGCCAGCGATCAAGAAAGAAAGGGGTGACTATGGGGTTCTTGACTAAGGCTAGGCTGTCACATAGTGAACATTGGACTTATCTGCGTGATGAGGAAGATGGTGGCGTGGTCCTGGCTCTGACAGGTCCAACTTTTGTCCGGGTCCCAACTTGTTGCGATGGTGCCGAGCTCCTAACTAACTAAACGGAGTCCGAGATTTAACATGTAAACTTCTCAGAGCTTTTATTGGATGACTCTCCAGGTGTGCTCGTCTCTCATTGGTCTTAGCTAATCTTCCTGTACTCTGATTGGATCTTTGTTAATCCTTTGTCCTTGTCTTGTTCTAACAAGATCCCGGAAGGAACAGGTTCTTGAACCCAGTTTTTATGAGTTCCTGAATGATAAAACCTACTAATGACCGTTTCCTCTCTGATGGCCTTTCTCCAAATTTCGCTAAGCCTTGTCTTTATTAAAAATCTTTAGATCATACATTGCATACATAGTGTGGTGGGATTACATCCAGTTATGTACAAATTATGACAGATGCGCCCCCTACATGTGAAGAATTCAAGAAGGGGTAGCCTGAGTGAATTCTGTAAAGGAAAAAAAAAGTTTTGTAAGAAAATTAGTTGTGGTTATTGAGAAGCTATATACAAGCATTGGTGGTGATATAAGAGATAAAAGAGAATGGTGTTGATGATATATATGTTGAGTATAATTAAGAGAAATCATTTTTTTTAATTATAAGAAACCAAAATGAAATGCTATGGTACATAGTGGGATAAAAAAAAGAAAATGCCTAAACAATATTCTACTCGAGATGGGAAACAAAAATCGAGGGAAATTTTCTATTAGGACTTTTTAGAAATTAAAAATAAAATAAGTTGGAAGAAATCAAAGTGAATGCCTTTGCGCATGGTGAGAAAAAAAAGTGCCTAAACCATATTCTACTCGAGATGGGGAACAAAATCGAGGGAATTCTAATAGGGCTTTTGAGAAATTGAAATTAAAATAAGTTGGGAGAAATCAAAGTTAATGCCTTGGTGCATGGTGGGAAAAAAAAAAGAAAAATGTGCCTAAACCATATTCTACTCGAGATGGGGAACAAAATCGAGGGAATTCTATTAGGGCTTTTGAGAAATCAAAAAAAAAAAAAATATATATATATAAAATATCTAATATCAAAAGAAAACCAGTGAGTTTTCGTTGATAAAATTTGTTTAATTGTTGGTTTATGAACAAAATAATAAGAAGTTGTTATATAAATGGTAAATATTTGCTTAAAATAAATGATAAGTTATAAAACTATTTTAGAGGCGTAATATTCTTTTTAAAATAAAACAATTTCTACTGTCCTTACTGCGATGGAAAAATTAAAGGGAGGGCCTGGCTCATCAGTTTTTATTATTTATCATTTAATTTTTCCATCGCAGTAAGGACAGTAGAAATTGTTTAATTTTAAAAAGAATATTACGCCTCTAAAATAGTTTTATAACTTGATAACAGATGGCGCTCTAGTACATCATAAATGATAAGTATTTGAATTAGGATAAATGGTAAATTTGATTAAGACTTTTGATTAAAAAAAAAGAAAATAATGTAAATGAATGGGATAAGAAAAATGTAGAGCGAGAGGTTCGCAAACTCTCTTTGTAATCAAATTACATGCCAAAATCTATGTCACGCCGCGCAATTAACTTTCTTTATTTGCCTCGTAGATTTTTTGTCTTTCCCGTGCGACTCATGGGTAGAAACATGATCTTTCCCAATTGTGCTTTATATTATGTATACAGGAGACATGGGAATCTAATTAACCTTACGTGTGTATTTTGTTTTTGTGTTTGTGTTGTTTTTCGAGATCTCAAGGCCGAGTGTATTATGTTAATATGTCCCGAGCCTTAATGCGTTCTAGGGATTTTTATGCAATTCCCTAGGGCACTTAAGACATCCACCTTTTTTATCTGGGGTCATAACCGGAGTCAGATCTTTGAATACAGGGTTCGAGGAAAGTCCTCGACCCTTCTAAAGTGGTTGTTTATTCCTTTCGGAAGAAACGTAAGCTCGAAAGCTTTGCTACCTAATTTTTGCTATCCTTTAAGTGGTAATGTGCGTGTTTTGTTCCTATTTAACCTTGAGACCCGCGTGTTGTGCATTGGTCGTGAGTTTTTTATGTGTTGCCATGTGATATTGTTTTAAAAATGTTATTAAAAGTCGAATTTGGTCGAATTTCGGTCTGTAAATGTATTAAGTCTTTTGTGAGAAATGTAAGAATGAGTTTTATGTGTTGTTAAAAGCCTAAGGTCTGTTGTGTCTGGGTGTAAGTTGGACATGTACCTAATGTGGAAAAATGTGAAAGTTTTTTTTTTTTTGGAAGTCTTTAGAAAAAATAAATATGAGAATAGAAATGTAAAATTCATTGGAA
The DNA here is from genome assembly GCA_030710605.1 of Cordylochernes scorpioides. Classification (NCBI taxonomy): domain Eukaryota; kingdom Metazoa; phylum Arthropoda; class Arachnida; order Pseudoscorpiones; family Chernetidae; genus Cordylochernes; species Cordylochernes scorpioides. Next base: position 35,240,969 of record CP092882.1, on the reverse strand, counting down.
ATGTATTAATATAATGATATTAATATAATTAAATTGTGTTTTTTGTAAAAGTCGATTTGTAAGCTCGTTGTACTGTGAATTCAAGATGACCGTTAAAATGGTCCAAATCGGGGAACGCGGTGACCTCAATTTTATTTTCGGGGCCGCGCGGGGGGAATATGACCCAGCCATCTTAAACACCAGAAATTGGGCCGGCGAGAATTGAGGGAAATCTCTTTACTTCCTCCTCCCCTTTGTGTAATTTGACATTTCCTGCCCTTGTGTAATTGATTTAGATTGTGTTACTCCCTCTGGACACCGTTTAATTAGTTGGGTCGAGGCCCTCTGAATTTTTCTAAGTTTTCTTCTAATATCTCCCATATAAGATCTAGAAATTCTAAAATTGCTTGGCCTATATGGAAGATGGCTTCATAGACGGAACTTCCTATATGGAAAGTGGCTTTTAAGACGGAATTTCCTATATGGAAGATGGCTTTTAAGACGGAATTTCCTATATGGAAGACTGTTTCCTGTAGTTGGTACAGCCTTCGGGCCGTAGGGCATATATTACCATCTTCTCCCATGTCTTCGCGACGAATTGGGTTTTTTGGTTATCGGGTTGTAATTCTACGGGTTGTGGCGAACTTGAAATTGGATGAATAGGCGGATGGGTTATGTCGCGTTCTTTACTCGCTAATTTGGTTGTCAATGGTTCTGTTGAAGAAATGTCGGGTGTAGGTGTCTTAATTGGAAACGTATAATCGTTACTCTGTCGTAGATTGTGTATTTTCGGTATTGTTTGTATTGTGTGTGTGGTATGTTTTGTGTACGGATTTAGTTTGTCCATGTGGACTGTAACGGTGTTTCTTTGGAGAGGTTGGCTGGATTCATTGATATTTTTGTTAATTGGCAGGTGGGACAGGTTTTTACCTGTTGTGCAATGTCTTGTGTCATGTTCTGCCAATAATACTGAGCGGAGATGAGCCTTGTCATTTGTGATATGCCTGGGTGGTTGTATTGTGTGTGTACTGTTTGTAGTAGTTGGTGGGTGAGGGTCTTTGGGATTATGATTTTAGTTACACCCTTTCGGGAAACGGTATGCAGTCCATTGTGATCAATGGTCAGGCTAGAATCTCCCGATGTGGAAGGCTGATGGTTCTTAATAAGGGAGGCGTCTAAGAAACCACAGAACGGGTTACGGGATAGGAGGTCTGCCTCATATTGCTGTGTTCCCTTTATGTAGCGAACCTCATACTCGTAACTCGACAGCCGTAAACTCCACCGAAATAATCTGCATGACGGGTTTTTGATTGTTTTCAGCCACTGCAATGCGTGATGGTCAGAAAATATAGTAAATTTTCTGCCCATCAAATAGACGCGGAACTTCTCCACACTCTCAACGATTGCTAAGCACTCAAGTTCAGAGATGGAAGTTTCGTTCGTGTGAACGCAGTGTGCGGCTGAAATACTGGACTGGATATTTTTTCCCATCAGGGTGAACCTGTTTGAGGATGCCTGCTATACCGAGGGTGGAGGCGTCACAGTACACTTGGCATGGCAGGCCTTCTTTGTAAAGGTGTAAAATGGGGTATTTTGTGAGGCTCTCTTTCAGGCTAGTGAACGCCTTTTGGCATTTTTCATCCCAGACCCACATGACATCCTTTTTGAGAAGGTTGTTGAGTAGCGTCCGCAAGCGGGCGTAGTCCGGGATGAATTTGTTATAGACGTTCACAGCGCCTAGAAAGGATTGTAACGTTTTGCGGTTGTGTGGTTGTTGGATGGCGTGGATGATGTCTGTGTTGCGTGTGAGTGGTGTGGTAGTACCAGCAGTGATGGTGTATCCTAGGAAATTTATGGACTGTTAAAAAAATTCGAATTTTGCGAAGTTAAGTTTTAACTTCTCTACCTCGCAAAAGGCGAAAAATTGTCGCAGGTGGTTTTGATGTTCCTCCAGTGTGTTGGAGAAAATAATGAAGTCATCAAAATAATGTGCCACACAGTCAAGTCTGTGCCCCTGTAGGATCTGACTCATGGCTCTTTCGTAGATCTGAGGGCTGGTTTTCAACCCGAAAGGCAATAGAGTGGGCTGCTATAACCCTTCGAGTGTGGTAAAGGCCAACAGTGGTCGAGAATCGGGGTGTAATGGGACCTGCCAATACGCGGAGGATATGTCGGCCGTGGAGAAATACTTGGCCCGTGCGAGACGGTCGAGTATATCCTCGATCCTAGGGAGGGGATGGACATCGGAGCTGATTAGCTAGTTCACCTTTCTATAGTCAATGCAAAACCTTTTGGTCTTGTCGCACTTGGTGACGAGAGTGACAGCGCTAGAGAAAGGTGAAAACGACTGCTATATAATGCCATTTTCCAGCATCTGTTGGACCTGGTTGCGGATTTCCTGTTGGTCACATATCGGAACACGATATGGACGTATGGTGATGATTTTGTCGGAGTTCGTGGGTATTCTTACTTGTGGAATTTTTAAGCATGGTACACCGAATTTGTTTTGTGTAAAGATGTGGTTATATCTTTGTAAAAGTGTGGTGAAATGAGGTGGATAGTGAGGACCGTGTGTCGTATTGTAGCATGTGTATGGGGAAGAATTTTGTGTCGTGTCGTGTGAGTGTCGCGCTTGTTGCGCTGTTTGTGCGTGTGACTGTGGTGTGACGCCGTGTGGTCATATGTGTGCTCTGTGTGTGAGCTGTCCTGTTGGATGGATACTGTCTGGGTGTTGTTGTTGTGAGTGTCGTGTTTGTTACGATGTACACGTGCGTGACGGTCGTGTGGTGACGTATGGTCACGCGTGTGTTTAGTGTGAGAGCAGCCCTGTTGGAGGGGCACATTTTGTGCATTGTCGTGGTGAGCTGAAGCCGTTGTGGCCTTGTGTATTGAGGGCATATAAAAAAGGCAATTGGCCTTAGTGAAAAATTTGTGTTGTGCGTGCGCGTGACTAGATTGGCATGTGGGTGATTGGGTTTTGACCAATGGATGCGCGCATTGGGTGCCATGTGCGGAAGGTTTGTGTGCATGGTGAGTCCTTTGTGACATCGCTTGGCACTCCCAATACGTGCATTCATTGGGTACAAGGTTGAAATGGTAGGTAGGGGTAGACAATGGAGCGCCAAGCTGGAATATAGTGCCTTGGTTGAAGTCTATTGCTAATTTAAAATCACAGAGGGTATTTATGCTGAGAATTCCAAATGGTAGAGGTGCTTCCACCACATGGAAATTTTCTTTTTTAGTTAGTTTACCTATTGTCAGGGGGAGGGTTAGTTTACCTATTGTCGGCAAAAAACCATTTATGGCCTGTAGGTCTAGGGACTGTTTCTTTAATTTTAAATTAGGGAGGTTAGTTTTTAAAATTTTATATAGGTTATAGGGCACTATATTCAAGCTTGCGCCTGTGTCAGTTTAAAATGGGGGTGACAGTTCGGGGGTTAGGGACAGTTTCATCGTCAACTGGTTGACGACAAAGGGTTGAGGCCTTACCTCATTTACGAAAGGCCTGGGCAGCTTGTACGTCTTCGGAGTGTTGTGTAGGTGTGGGACGCCGGGCGTGCTGCTGAATTGGGGCTGTGTGCACTGCCCGCGCGTTCGCGTGTTGAGTTGGGACTGCTTGCACTGCCCGTGCGTTCGCGTGTTGAGTTGGGGCTGGCCTATACCGGCATTCGCTGTGCCAATGACGAGCGCCGCAGAACTTACAGTTTGACGGCGAGCAGGTGCAGTCCACGCACTTGTTCTTCTGGGTTTCATGTTTATTGGTTCAGAGTTGCTTAGCAGCATTCTGACAGGCAGAATACAAATATTGCAAAATGGAGTTGTGGCAACAGAAACCAAGTTGGGGTAGACAGTAATGGGACCAGCAATAGGGAAAGACATCGAAGATTCATGCCTGATCGTGACTTCATTTCACGTTAACAGTTTCGACGTTCAGGATTTATGGAAATTAGATGTGCTTGGCATCATGGATGCAGCAGAAACAAATCTAGGAAAGATTTAATCGAAGCCTCCAACACTCATTTCAAGGAGACTGTGAAACGAGACGAAAGCGGAAGGTACATCGTGTCACTACCATGGATAGCTGGACATCCACCAGTTCCGGTCAATCGCCGAACTACAGAAAATAGATTGCTGACTACAACAAGGAATGTCCAGGGCAAGATGCTGTATGAGAAGTATGATACTATTTTTGAGGAGTGGGAAAAAGAGAGATTCATCGAGGAAGTTGAGGATAAATGGGAGGAATGCAGTTATCTTCTTCATCGCCCAGTGCTCAAGGATAGTCACACCACTCCTATTCGTCCAGTATTCGACGCAAGTTGCAAGAAAAAGGGGCTCCCATCATTAAATCAATGTCTGGAAAAAGGAGACAACCTGATTGAGCTCATTTCTGATTTGCTCTTGCGGTTTAGACTTGGAAAGTATGGAATCATTGCAGACATGCGAAAAGCTTTTCTCCAGATTCAGGTTCGAGAAGAAGATCGTGAATTCCTTCGGTTCCTTTGGTGGAAAAAGGACCAGAAGACACCAAAATTTTACAGGCATTGCCGAGTAGTCTTTGGCCTTACCTCAAGTCCTTTTCTGCTAGCTGCAACCATTAAGTATCATTTGAGCCTGCCGCAGTTTCAAGATAATAGGTGCGCAGAACTTCTTGCCCGAAGTTTTTACGTTGACAACTGCATTCTTAGTTTGTCATCTACACATGATGTCAAAAATATTATCAAGGAATCCTCCGACATCATGATGCAAGCCAAATTTGAGTTACGAGACTGGATGTGGAATGAACCTGGAATCACAGAACAAGATCCAGCCTCTATTTTGGGTATGAAATGGCACCTTCAGACTGACACTATTGCCATTAATGTGCAGTCATTGAAAATATAGATGAAGAAAAATCAATCACAAAGAGAAGTATCTTGTCAGCCTGCCATCGCATTTTTGATCCGATTCAATTTACCTGTCCAGCTACAATCAAGATTAAGAAGATGGTTCAAAATGCTTGGAAGGAGAATAAATTATGGGATGAACAGCTGAACGAAGACAGACGGGTCGATTTCATAAAATGGAGGAAGCAAGCTTTAGAATTGGATCAGATCAAGATACCTCGATGGATCTTACCTATCAAAGGAAGAACAACATTGCACCTGTTTTGTGACGCTTCAGCTATAGCGTACGCAACGGTGATCTTCATGCGAATAGAGAATGCATCAGTCATAGTAGTGCGATTCGTTGAAGCAAGAAATCGACTGGCAACTATTAAGAGGATCACGATTCCACGACTGGAACTATTAGCCTGTTTGATTGGAGCACGACTGTTGGTGCATGTTCTGGAAAATTTAGAAGAAAGTCCGGAGAAGATTCAATGTTGGACAGACTCCAGTCCTGCCTTATACTGGATACAACAACAAGAGAATTGGGCTCAGTTCGTTTCCAACCGTGTCAAGGAGATCACAACACTTACGAAGAGTGAAGATTGGAACCATGTCGCAGGGGAACACAATCCAGCAGATCTCCCATCCCGTGGTGAATCCCCATCGAAATTCACAAAATCCGGATGGTGGGCGGGACCAAAATGGCTTCAGGAAAAGAAAGAAGACTGGCCAGTATCAAAAGTACAGTATGATCTGGAAGCCATTGAAGAAGAGAGGAGGAAGACTGTGGTGGCTGGATTTGTAGCCAAAAAGCCCGAAGATAATCCATGCTATCTGAATCTATACCAGGGAAAACGTGAAGTGACTCTAACATAAATACTGAGAGTAATCGCGTGGATGCTACGTTCCAAGCCCTCTGAATACAAAGGAGATATCATCTCACAAGAGGAGCTAGACAGTGCTGAAAAGTCCCTAGTTAAGATAATACAGAGTGAATCGATCGGTGAGGAAGATCCCAAGATGAAGCAGCTACACGCGTTCCAAGATATAAAAGGATTATGGAGAGTGAAAACGAGGATAGTGAATCGAAATGACGATGAACTGTTCCGATTGCCAATTTTGATCCCAACGAATCATCCGGTCACAGAGCTAATTGTGAAATCAGTCCACGAGAAAATGTACCACTGTGGAGCCCAGACGCTGCGATCAGTACTAAGAGAGAAGTTCTGGATTCCAAAAGCTCGACAACTAGTTCGTCATGTAATTCATAAATGTCCTCGCTGTCGACGATTTGAAACCAAGCGAGTCGACGTACCAGAAGCATCGTTGCCTCAACATCGCGTACGAGATGTTGTGGTTTTTGAGGTGACAGGAATTGACCTCGGAGGACCTTTATATCTGGAAGATGGACAGAAGGTTTGGTTCGTCATCTTCACCTGTGGCGTATACCGTGCGGTCCACCTCGAACTGGTGACTTCCTTATCGACGGAAGCATTGGTGGGAGCAGTAGAGAGGTTCGTAGCAAGACGAGGTTGCCCTGCAGTCATCTACTCAGATAATGGGACGAATCTAGTTGGACTCCGGAACGAGCTTTATCGAGTTAATTTTAGAGTGAAATGGAAGCTCAATCCTCCGGCAGCACCGTGGTGGGGAGGTTGGATCGAGAGAATTGTTGGACTCACCAAAAAGCTGCTTCGAAGATTGCTGGGAAAACGTGTTGTCAACTACGAAGAAATGGTGAAGATCCTCGAAAACTGTGAACGAGTTATCAACGCGCGACAACTCACCTACATTGCCAAGGACAATGATGACCTTGTGCCATTAACCCCAGAGATGTTCCTTCGAGAACCAAGAACTGAAGGAGAGATTGATCTAAATGAATTCAGGTGTAACTTTGGGAAGAGCTATGAGAAACGCAAACGACTCCTGAAGGAATTCCGTAAGAGGTTCAGAAGCGAGTACCTAGGATTGTTGGTGCATCACGACAATCGCAAGAAACAAAGACAGTTAAAAGTTGGAGATATCGTCCTTGTGGAAGTTGAAAACAGGAAACAAATAAACTGGCCTATGGGAAAGATTACGAAGGTGTTTCCTGGAACTGACAATGTGCGAAGACTTGTGGAAGTTAAGACTAAGTCTGGATTCATGAAGCGTGCAGTTCGACGATTGTTCCCACTTGAAGTACCATCTGAGGACGTAGAGCAAGGCGACGGGGAGCTTAAGCCAGCGGAGGATGAGATCGTCAGGGAGAAAACACCCGGTGTGGAGTCCGTGTCAGTGCAAGAGAAAACTACTCCGGTAAAAGTAGGGAAAGTTTACACGCGTTCTGGAAGAAAAGTTGTCGCATACCGCGAGATATTTGCATAGTATTGTTTTGTTTTGTATATTTTTACATTTTGTTTATTTTGAAAGGATGATAGATTTGCATGTCCGCGAGAAGCGCGATGTATATATAACAATATTATGCAAATATCTCGAGGTATGCGATAGACTCCCCCTCCATGACCTCTCATCACTCCTGTGATGGGACTCCGGGTGGTCTATGATGAAATTGTCCTCCGGCCACTTGGTGATGGTTATATCCTGCTTCCAGTTGATGGGGATCGAGGTTACATCAGTGATTTCTGGCCCTACCCTCACACCACCTTTGACAAGGCATCTCATCTTGTACGATTTGGTCAATGTCTCGTTCTCTAGATTCGGGTTGGAATTGAAGTCAAAATGGATTGAAAATCCCATTGAACCTTCATAGCTCTCGACACGAATGTCTTTAAGATATGCCAGAACAGGCTCGTCATAGGGTTGGATGTACTTGCTGGCCTGAGGAGCTTTCTTCAAGACAACTAGCCAGAAATATGAGACTCCCAACCTATCTAAGGCTTCAGTTTCTGAATGAGATTTTTGACTTTTTTCAACGGCAATCTGCGTTGATGTCTCCTCAATGAATTCAGTATGTATTTCATAAGCAGAGCCAAATTCTCGCATTTCATTATGGGTCCAAATTAGCTGAGAAACATTCTCGTAAAAAACACTCGGATTAGGATTATCATTCTTTACAAGTCGAGATATCTCAAAATCTTTCAACTGGGCAATGCAGTTGTTGGTTGGGATTTCATAATTCTCTCCTCCAATGTCGTAGTTCAAAACCTTTTGAGCAGTCGGTCGTATCAGAATATTTCTGGGACTTATATCATTGTGAACCAACCCGATATTTTGCTCAGCATGACTCATCAAAACACAAATCTGACAAAGAATGCTCATTAATTGTTCTGGCGAAAGTTTTCCATTTTCCAATACTTTCTTTAGAGATTTCCCTCCATATTCAGGATTAAAAACGACAAAATGAGATAAATTCATATCATTCAAATCTAAATTATTATTCTTTTCACTATCTTCAATAATATTTGAAAAACATTTAGATCCCAAATCACGAACAATCCAAAAATCTTTAGGATAACAAAGATTGGCTTGAGCACTACCTTGTAAGGTTCTTAAAGCATCAAAAATATTTATTTCCTTTTTAATCGTTCTAGGAGAAATATAAGACCAATTTTTTCTATGATCAATATTTGGATTCCTATATTCAGAAATCTGTTCAATTCTATAAACAGAAGATCCGCCATTATCAGTAACATCCCTCAAAAAACATTTTGGCCATGTGCCTTTTCCAACAGGGACTAACTTTCTACCCCAGAAGAGCTCATCAAATCTCATTATGCTTCTGCTTTCATCTGCTTCAACGGATTTTTTCTCAACTTCGGCCATTTCACTTTCTTCCGTTTCTACAACTGAATTTTTTTCAACCTTTGAATCAGTACCTTGTTCTTCTTCTTCATCCTCTTCTTCTTCCTCTTCTTCTTCTTCTTCCTCCTCTTCTTCTTCTTCTTCATCTTCTTCTTCTTCATCTTCTTCTTCTTCCTCCTCTTCTTCTTCTTCATCTTTGAAATATTCCTCTTCATCTACCATTTCATTTTTATTTTCAAAAAGCAAATCCATCATCAAGCGTTGCTGCTTCGCCATCGTCCTGATGAGGCTTTCAATGGTCGAATTTGATGATCCTGTCGGCTGCGCCATTTTGTGGTGTTCTATTTAAAAGAACGAGTTTCACGAGACATGAGAAGATTTCAGACAAAAGAAACTCTAACTTTATTACTTTTCCTACCTATATATTTTTTCTCATGTCTCGTAAAACTCGTTCTTTTATATAGAACACCACAAAAGTCAAGTTACCGATTAGGTGTAAGTGAAGTTTGAGAGAAAATTTAATCATAAAACATTCTGTTAGATTTGAGATAATTTCTTCTTTGTTTTTTTTTAAATTAATATTGACCTTATAGCAAAGTTCAAAAGGTCAAGGTGGGAGAGTGACGCGACCATAGGTACTTTTGGGCCAACCGAGCGCTGGCAACACTGCACCCGCTGCCCCCCCGCGCATGCGCGAGCAAAAAAGAATACCCCCGCATCTCCGGTAAACAAAGCTGTCTCGACGCCAACGTTTGGTTTTGACAGGCCTGAAAAAGAACTATCTCTCATAAATTTTGATAACTGGTTTTGAATAATATTTGTTTTAATATTAATTTGTGTGATTTTTAAATAAATATTACTTTCAATAAGTATTAAATTATTCATCACTGTTTTCTACTTTAGGCCTCGCCATTCAGCGTTGTGACTCAATTCTTCTGATCACTGCAACAAAGATATTGATTTATCAATTTATAATTTTCAAGACAGTTTCCAGCATTACTGTAAAGCTAGGAGCTTTTAGTTCAGGTTAAGCCATCGGGACCTTGTATTGTCTTTTTTTTTTCAAATTTAAGACAAGACAACAGATTTATTGAGACAAAATATATCCTTGTTTCTTTATGAATATGATAAAAAAAAGGACAGAAATGGTGTGTGAAAAATCGCATTTTTGTTCGAAAAAATCGAGTGTTTTGATGCAAAATGAAAATTGTCGTGTGTGCCAGAGTAGTACCCATATACTACTTTTAACCAAACTTGTCTTTGCGTCAGAAGGTTGAATTGTATTTTAACTTTTGTTCTTTCATTTGTTACTGATTGAAAAGGTTTTATTATATTCAACACATTGGTATATGAAAAAGTGTTTTTTATAAAGTAGTGGCACTTTTTAATTATTTACAAACAGTGTGAGAGAGATTGAGATTGAAACCACTTTAATTTCATCGTTCATATAGGATAATATAGGGTTAAATGAAATATATATATGGTAATTTAAACCAAAACCCCCATATTGTATATAATTTATAACAAGAATTTCATGTTGTATAATAGAAACACATCTGTGATAAAATATTTGGATCTCTCCATAGTGACGAGATATCAAGATTTAAGTATTGAATTCATTAGAGATTTTAGTGACAAGATTGAATGGGTGTTTATTTCAGAACATGGGTTTCAAAAATATCCCGAAGAATTTTGTGTTGAATTTCAAGGAAAGATTTATTGGAATGAACCCAATATACGTTATAGATTTAAAACGTAATTTATAGAGAAAAATTCACGTTGTCCGACTTGTAAAAATCACAATCAGAAATATTAATAGTTTCTATATATTTTATCAAAGAAATGAAAGAACTATGCTTTGAAAAAAATACGACGAGTGGTTAATTGTTTAATGTTTTTTTGTTCTATTTTGATCAAAAAAGGAAACAATTTTTCAATTTTTTGTATACTTTTATTTTTGTGTTTTTTCTTAAAATTTGTTTTTCGTTATTTTTAACTTTTTCTCTCAAAAACCCTTTGTTCTTATTTAAAATATCCTTGTTTCTTTATGAATATGATAAAAAGGACAGAAATGGTGTGTAAAAATCCATTTTTGTTCGAAAAAATCGAGTGTTTTGATGCAAAATGAAAAATGTCGTGTGTGCCAGAGTAGTACCCATATACTACTTTTAACTAAACTTGTCTTTGCGTCAGAAGGTTGAATTGTATTTTAACTTTTGTTCTTTCATTTGTTACTGATTGAAAAGGTTTTATTATATTCAACACATTGGTATATGAAAATGTGTTTTTATAAAGTAGTGGCACATTTAAATTATTTACACACATTGTGAGAGAGATTGATTTAAGCCACTTTAATTTCATCGTTCATATAGGATTATATAGGGTTAAATGAAATATATATATGGTAATTTAAACCAAAACCCCCATATTGTATATAACTTATAACAAGAATTTCATGTTGTATAATAGAAACACATCTGTAAATGATTATACGCATGATTGGCATGTGTCATTACATCATCATATGTAATGTAATTTATACAAACTGAGGATAAATAAATAAAACTATGTAATAGATTAAGAGTTGAGCTAAAGAGATAGAAATCAAAAACTTCTCAAATCGAGATAGATTTAGAATTCCCACAACAAGGTCTAAAGATAGATTGGAAACTGTCAGGACGGCGCCAGTAGAATTTCACCAGACGATCCACCCTCTTCACATCTGTTGAAATGCAACACTCCCTTTCTCGGGAAAGGTATATAAAGCCCCCGTTTTAACCTAAAAATACAGTCAGTTCACCATCTGCGTGTGTCCTCGTCGGTTGTACCCCAGGTCCAACTTATCCATCATGTAGACCAGTAAGAAATCTTCTATCTCTCCATCTTTCGCTCCTTGCTCAACTTTTATCTGTTAATGGAACTTTCTTAGTGCAACTGTGTCTTCGTTTTTTTTTTTGTGTATGGACATTCCCAAGCTTTCCACTCTGCCTCGACCACGACTGCCTGTACTCTGTGAGAACTTTTAAAGATCTTACAAGGTGCAGAGTGGTACTGGAAAACTCCCCGTCCTGACTGTTCCTCTCGGTTAACACAGTATAGCGAGAGTCAACAGGACATCATTACAGTTAGTCGACAGGATTCTACAAGAGGCTACCAGACCACACCACATTTATAGTCGACAGGATGACCAAAACGAAGAATGACACGACGAAGGAGGTAAGAAGCCTGTCCAGATAGAAGTGAGAAAGAGCGAAGATGGAAGAAAAAAATCGACCATTCAAACGAAACGTCCGAGCAATCTCTCCCCCGACAAGAGACTATTTTTAAGGAACAAACGCCGCCCCAAGGGACCTCCGCAGACCCGCTAACAGATTGTCAACACTCGGAGCAAGCTGACCACGCCAACGACAGCCTCGAAATTCCCGCAAGTCATGGAAATCGAGGAGCAGAATGACGCAAACTCTTTGACAGGTTCTCCACCTTCGAACTGACAACGATACAATGTTCAAAGCGACAAGCTGCAATCAACTTTACAGAAGTTAAAAGCTTCTACAAGCCTTACATGGAGCGCTTTCCACGTCAGCAGGACAACTAAAGACCAAGTCTCCTGACTGAACTTTCATCACACAATTGTAAGTTTTTAAAAACCTACCTTAACTTTATCCACAAGTTAACAACTTGATTCCCCATAAATTTTGTATTAATATTTTCACTTCAAGCATTTTTAAATCAATTTTTACCCTTTTTATTTTATTTTTTATTCAATTTTCAAAACTTTCACACTCTCATTTATCAAATTCACTTTAAATATTAATCAGATTATATACTTCAATTTATTACTCTCAATTTTACTTGAAAACAAAATTTCGCCCATCACGCATTTTTACCAATTTACCAATCTTACATGTCGTTCCTAGATTCACCTAAAATGACATTGTCAAAAGCTACGACTTGGAAAAAAAATCAACATTATTATTTTAAAAAAATCTCATTCATCATAATTCTTAACTTATTTTTATTTTTCTTATTAGTTATCTTCATACCAAAATGCCAATTTCTCAATCAAATGCTTAAACATCTTCAAAAATAATTGTCATATTCCCCATTTTAAGTAAACGACACAATTCGAAATATTTTTGTCACTATCACGACATTGCCCTTTTAGAAAGATAATTTTCACTCTACCATAGTCTACGATTTGAAAAAAAAATTCAAATTTTAAATATATATCAACATAGGTGAAACGCATTTTTTTAAATTGAAAAAAAAATTAATCGAAAGATGCAATATCAACAAAATCACAACTAGAAAAATAATTGCCCTTTCCCAAAACAACGTTTAATTCTAACACAAAATTCAACACTCCCTCGTCTCTTCATTTTAAAGGCATAATTAATCAACCATACATCTCTCTCCACAAAATCTACAACACCCTCAAACATTACTTTCTCCAATTGGCAACAATTACTAGTGCGCGATTTAACACACAAATCCAATTTCGAGTCGCACAAGCTCCATATCGTCGCCACTAAACATAAACGCACACTAATTATTTTTCGCATTAAACGTGGCACATCCACTAAGAGTCAAAAATATTCTCGATATGTGTTCGTCCCACCACCCATGACTTTATTAAATTTGTTATTCATGGTGAAACTGTTAGATTTTGTGCCAAAACAACAACTTCACGTGACATCTTTCTAAATCACCTCTCACTTCGTGTCACAGCGCAACACCACAGATATTTTTCACTTTTCAGGCCAAAGACGCCTTCACGCCTGTGACACATCTCATCTCAAAGCGTGTCCATGTCGAAAGTCGCACTTTCACTCACATCTAAACCTGACAACACTGAATAACATTTTTACTAAGTCTAAACAATTTCGAAAACACAGCCACTTACGAACATCGAGAAAACTATATTTTCAAATAGGCAAGAAATATGCCAAACTCAACAAAAGGAGAAAGTCAGTTTCAAGTAAATGACAAACATAGCAAACCATCCCACATGTTTGACCATACCAGAAATAGAAACCCCCGACGATACCGAGAAAGACAGAAAGTGGACGCCCTTTATGACGTCATTCCCCCAAGTCACTGCTATCTTTGGACATGTCCTCTCTCCCCCCTCAAGGCAGATCTTCATGACCGCTATCTTCATGATCGCCATTTTTTTTAAACACGTGTTTCACACTAATCATTTAGATTTCCTCGAGAATCTCACATACTCCTTAACCACACCACACATATCAAACATTTTACATGTTATTGGAGATCACAATACATAACATATTAGTAACCAATCCAACAAATAAATTGCGCTTCCGAACACAGCGCATCACAAATTATTTTTGGTACAATACAATTCATTTTACATTCATATTTCACTGTGCTTCTTAAAAACCCAGCTTCTAAACAATTTCTATTATTTAACCACTAAAAAAATGCACAGCTGCCAAACAGTTGTATGTCGCAATTATGCGATCACCAACGTGGCGAGATTATTCATGAAAGCTTTATATAATCACTAATTAAAACAACTTGGTTAAGTCTGATATAGACTTTAAAGCGGAAAAGAGATATAATTATCTACATATCACCATTTTGGACAAATGACAATGTCATTTCACATATTCCCAGTTCCAGAGAGTCATAAAAAAAACCGATGTTTATCAATGGGATATGATCTAGTTACACACCACAGTTGTAACCTTTCTTCAAAAGAGACTATTTTTGTTCAATTTTCCGCTACTTTTAAAATTACACAAGAGTTAGAAAAAAAAATCTGAATACCTATTTTTAGGTAAATTAGTAAACCAATGAATAATTGTGGTAGCGATAGGCTGGTGTAGGTCTGGGGGAAAAGAGCAGCCTTCGTTGATGATTCCAAAACTTATGAGTTTTATTCTACAATGAAATAAAATACAAATTGAACTAATGCCGATCCAAACAGGCTCGAGCGATCCGGGAAAACCCGACTCAGTTTCCCTCTTTCAACGCACTTTATCTTCTCCTTAGTTCAGGCCTTATTTTCCGCCTTTTGCCTTGTACTCTAGGCCTTATTCTCTGCCTTTTGCTTGAACTCTAGGCCTTGCCTTCTATTCGGCAGGCTCCTCTTCAGCCGACTTCTATTCAGCAGAGACTTCTATTCGGCAGAGACTTCTATTCGGCAGAGACTTCTATTCGGCAGAGACTTCTATTCGGCAGAGACTTCTATTCGGCAGAGACTTCTATTCAACAGAGACTTCTATTCGGCAGAGACTTCTATTCGGCAGAGACTTCTATTCAACAGAGACTTCTATTCGGCAGGGACTTCTATTCAGCAGAGACTTCTAATCGGCAGAGACTTCTAATCGGCAGAGACTTCTAATCGGCAGAGACTTCTAACGGGCAGAGACTTCTATTCAGCAGAGACTTCTATTCGGCAGAGACTCTTCTACACACTCAGACTGCTAATCTCTCCGCGCGCCTTCTTTTTATAGGGTCTTTTTGCACGTGACCAAACCACCTAAAACTACAAAATCAAACTTAAACAAATGAAACTTTTCATTAAAAGAAGAAATATGCAAAAAACATGCAAGAAAAACTTATGCAAAAACTCTGCACAAAACTATGCCCAAACTATACAAACTAGTTCCAACATACTCCCACCAAATTTTGACAATTATTAATGTCAAAATTAATTTTATACAATGGATACATTATCCAGGGATATATTTTTCAGATCTCTTAATCTCTCTACCATATCTGTTTTTATAAACTTCGGGAACTATCCCTGGCTCTCTCCTCGATGTACCAACAGAAAAGGGCTTAAGACTCAAATGATCAGATTGGTTTTCCCCCCCATTAGATGTAATTTCTAGCGGATATAATCGCTGTATTGCTCTGACCAAGGTACCTGTGGAAGTTCTAATATGAGCCACCCTCGCTATCCCATCTTTTCCCGAAATGAGTTTTACAATGCGTCTTTTGGGCCAACACATTCTTTTCACATTATCTAAACCAATCAACACAATGTCTCCTATCTTTAGTTGTCTTCTATCGAAATTTTCGGATTTTTGAACTAGAGAGTGCCCAAATATTCCTTTAAAAACCTTTGTTTTAATTCTTTCTTTAGTTGCCCTAATCTTCTATATTTAGCATGCAGCATTTCTGTTTTTAAGTTTTCCAGTTCCGGGAAGCCAGGTTCTGGGCCATTTTGTAGAAATTCTTGAGGTGTTAAGGGCCTTAGATCGCTGTCATCTTCAGAGACATAGGTGAGAGGACGATTATTTATGAGATGCTCTATCTCACATAAAACAGTTTGCAATTCCACATAGCTCAGCTTCTGATGACCCAACATTTTAATCATCATTTGTTTTATCGTCCGCACCATACGCTCCCAAAAACCTCCCCACCAAGGTGCAGCAGGAGGAATAAAAACCCAATGGATTCTTTTATTTGAAGATTCTTTTTCACTTTTAGACCAATTTAAATCTTTGAACACTCTATTTAGCTTGAAGAAATTGGTGCCATTGTCACTAAATATCTTCTCGGGACGTCCTCTTCGACAAATAAATCTATGCAGGGCCATCATGAAAGTTCCCGCCTCTAAATTCTTGACCAATTCCAAATGAATGGCCCGATAGACCGCGCAGGTAAAGGCGGCTACCCATACCTTACCACCATCCTTCATATAGAGAGGTCCCAACAAATCAACCCCCGTAGTTGGGAATGGTTTCCCGAGTCCTATCCTGCTCTCCGGTAAAGCTGCCATTGGTCTTTGTAGAGACTTTTCCCTGAATCTTTTACAAACAATGCACCCGTTAATGATTTTCCCTATGGTTCTCCTTCCCCTAATTATCCAAAATTTTTCTCTTAAGATTGACAAAATGAACTGCACCCCCGCATGACCATTCTTTCGATGCACTTCCCAAATCAGTTGTTCTACAAAGGGATGATCTCCTGGTAGAACGGCTGGAGTCTTGAATTCTTCGGGGACTTGTCCATGTAAAAGTTTGCTTTCCACACACCACAGACCCTCAGAGTTTTTAAAGATCTTCAAGCTTTTGATGGAACTCGATTTCTCAATCGAAACTATTTCTTGAATCATAGCTACAAGCTTCTTTTCTGCAAAATTCAATTCTGCAACTTTTAGAGGACCTGCTTCCGTAGACTGTCTCTTAAGTCTCCCTATGAATCTTATAACATAGGCCATTTTTCTGATGTTAAGAGAGTAATCCGATCTTCTAGTCAACAGCCAATCATTACAATCCACATTCAAATTAATATTGACCTCCACTATTTCCTCCTCGGAACCCAGTTCGCGCTGACTTGTAGAGGTCTCCGATATAGGCCATAACTCTTTTGGTTCTTTCAGCCATTCAGGGCCCTCCCACCATCTACTCCTCACAAATGGTATGGAGAACACCCTCGGGTCAAAAGATCGGCCGGGTTTAAATGTCCTGGCACAAACCTCCAATCGTTCGAATTGGTAGTGGATTGAATTTCTCTGACTCTGTTTCTCACGAAAACCCGCCATTCAATCTCCTTCTTTATCCAGCTCAAGGCCGTAGAAGAATCAGACCAAAGGGTCATTTCGCATTTTCTCTTCAAAGCCGCTTTAATCGCGTTGGCCAGTCTAGCGCCCAGCACCATAGCCATCAATTCCAGGCGAGGGATTGTCATCCTTTTGGCAGGAGCTAATATATCTTTACTCCATATTAAAGTTAAAACAATTTTCCCTTGTACCTCGCTCCTTAAATAAGCCACTGCTCCGTAAGCTATCTGACTGGCATCACAAAAAATGTGAACTCCGGAGGGGAAAACATGATCGTTCCACATATGCCTGGGTATCTTTATTAGTTCAATAAATTTTATTTGGTCATACCATGTTTGAAACTCGCGAGCCATCTCCATAGGTAATGGGGCATCCCAGCCTATTTTAAACCCCCATGATCGCTTCAACAATAATTTTGGTCCCACGAACACAGGAGCACAAAAGCCAAGTGGGTCAAATATCCGCTGGACTATTGACAGCACCAGTCGCTTCGTCAATCTTGAAGGGAGGCTCAGATCCCTGGGGAAATCACACTTCAATATATCTTCCCCTTTGTTCCAAACGACACCCAGTATCTTTGTAATAGCCTTTTCTCTCGGGTTATCCTCAAATGAATACTCCCACTCTCTCAAACTCATTCTAGCCCCTTCCATAATTTCAATGGCCGTCCTCTGAAACTCCTGAACCTCTAGCTTAGTTTCCAGAGAGGCAACACAATTATCCATGTAGAAAGACTGAGCCAACATCTTGGCCACCTTCTCTTGAGGACCCCTTACAGTTTGAAGATGGTATTCAATTACGGCGCTTAGTACAAACGGACTACAATTTAAGCCGAATACAAGTCTTTTATGCCTAAAGGCTATCAGTGCTCCACCATTCGCCTCTTTCCACCAAAGAAATCTGAGGTAATCTCTATCTGACTCCCTAATGGCTATCATTTGAAAAGCTCTCCTTATGTCTGCTGACACCCCAAATTTATCTTCCCTAAATTTTATCAATATTTCCGGGATTCTTTCGAATAGATTCGGCCCTTTCTCTAAACATTGATTTAAAGAGAGTCCATTGCGTCCTTGACAGGAAGCGTCGAACACCGGTCGTATTGGCGTCGTCTTGGACTCAATCTTAAATACAGGGCGATGGGGCAAATAATATGCTTTCACTTTAGGTGGACTTTCATCAACTCGTTCAATAAGTCCTTCATCCAACCAATCTCTCAAGATCTGATCATATTCAAACAATTTGTTTTGCAGAGTAACTCTCCTGGTGCTAATCTCCAACCTTCTTTTCGCTTGATGATAATTATCTGGGATTGTCACTTCTTCCCTCCAAGGCAATCCCACAGAATATCTTCGATCTCTTTGCCTCTGAATTTGGTCAATAAACTTTTCTTTTGCCTCTTGATATTTCGTCTCCCTGGAACAAGTTTCTATCGGATCTCTTATGCCCAATACCTCCAGGTCCCATAGCCCTTTTAAATCATTATGGACTGTGAGCAAATTCAACGCTTGTTGTACCTGTCCCCCTCTATCAATGATCGGCGGATTGCCCATCAACGTCCATCCTAATCTGGTTTGCACAGCGGTCAAGCATGGATCCAGTTGCTCAATTCTTCCCGTCAGAAGCAAGCCCAAATAGTTAGCACCGATCAGGACATCAATATCTTTTCTTCTAAAATTATCAGAAGGAATGCCTATACCCCTCGTACTCAGCTCCTTATACCAATCACCTCTCGGCAAAGGAGGTATATTCTCACAAATTTTATGCTGGCCCAGAGCCTCAATCTGTATCCGTTCTCCTCTATTTCTTAATTCCTCCAAGACCAAAATATACCTTCCATGCTTTTCTTCTGCTATTCTTTTACCGCCAAACAGACTTTTAGCAATCGTTGTTTCTCCCAATTTTTCTAGTCCCAAATACCCAACTAGAGATTGCTTCACATATGAGTGTTGGCTTCCGCTGTCAAAAATAACTCTTACATTTTCCGAAGCATCTTTACCTCTCAATAGAGCCACAGTTGTCATCAACAAAACTTGATCCGTACAGGCTTGATTTTAAAGAGACGCTACCGGCTCTGGCATATCTTCCCTTAAGTTTTCTCTCCTACCCTGGTCAACGATCCCCCGTGAAGAATTCCCCCCACAGAAAATGTCCCAGTGGCCTTTGCCACAATTCCTACACTTAAGGCTCACTCTACACTTTTCCGCAAAGTGTCCTCTCTGTAAACACCTGAAGCAAAGCCGCGCATTCCTAATTTTTTCATTCCTTTCCCTTGATGACATTCCCACAATAAAGCGGCATCGATGACTCTCATGATTGCTTCTATCGCAAAAACAACATTTCAATGTAGTCTGGGCACCAAACAAACTGTCTAGTTGTGGCAGGTTTAAACTTGTTCCATCTCTTTGGCTCTACATTACATGACTTCCTAAGAGGCTCTTCGAATTTAAACCCTTTCTCTATAAATTTCAGCCTCTGAGCACTCTTTACCTCCGCTCTCAGAAAGTCCATCAATGCCTCCAACCTCTCTGGTATTGCCCTAGTCCTATCCAGTGTATTTTCCATCTTACTCTTCTCTTGGCCATACCCTGCAGCAGGATGTCGCTGCCACAGTTTCAAAATCTCCGCTGGCAAAGATGATTACACCAGAGGGTACAAAAAAATACCAGAGGTCTGAGGATCTATCCCAAGGGTTTCCAGCGATCTCAAGTGACTTGTTAGTTCGTCATATAAATTATTTAAATTTTTATTTTCCCTTCTGACGTTAGCAATAACCAAATTCAAGAGCTGTCTCACATAGAGTTCTATCAACATATCTGCATCACCAAACCGTTCCTGGAGGGACTGTATAGCAAAATTATAATTCTCCCCTGTAACTGGATAACCCACCACTACTCGGTAGGCTTCTGTATTAGGCACAAGGGCTTGTCTTAGATACAAAAATTTGTCGCTGCTAGTCAAGTGTTCATTATCATGTATCCTAGAAAATTGCGCCCACCAAGATAACCAGTTCTCCAGAGCGCCATCATATGCCTTCAGTTGCAACTCTGGTAGCTTTATATTTAATTTAGCCTCTCCACTAACGGTGGAGATAGCATCACCCTTTGCTTGCTCACGCAAAGCCTTAACCTTTTGCTCCATAAAAAGTCTGTCCTGGATGTATTTTTCACATTCCTGAAATTCCTTGTCGATTTCTTCGTCAGAAGCCTCATCTTTGGCTAATAGGACTGACTGGCATAGCTCGTTTAGATTCGTGAGTTTTACATGGAGAGCCTCTATTCTACTGAATTTTGCCTCCACCCGTCTACTATCAATTGAAGGCTCTTTCAGTTCTCTCTCTCTCTCTCTCTCTCTCTCTCTCTCGATGTTTAAATCATTAATCAATTTTGTAAAGCTACCTCTCACCGCCCTACGACGTCTCTTGTTCACCTCCTCCATTCCACCACCAAACCTATCGCGTCCGGCTCACCAGAAATTTTAAAATTACACAAGAGTTATAAAAAAAATCTAAATACCTATTATTAGGTAAATTAGTAAACCAATGAATAATTGTGGTAGCGATAGGCTGGTGTAGGTCTGGGGGAAAAGAGCAGCCTTCGTTGATGATTCCAAAACTTATGAGTTTTATTCTACAATGAAATAAAATACAAATTGAACTAATGCCGATCCAAACAGGCTCGAGCGATCCGGGAAAACCCGACTCAGCTTCCCTCTTTCAACGCACTTTATCTTCCCCTTAGTTCAGGCCTTATTTTCCGCCTTTTGCCTTGTACTCTAGGCCTTATTCTCTGCCTTTTGCTTGAACTCTAGGCCTTGCCTTCTATTCGGCAGGCTCCTCTTCAGCCGACTTCTATTCAGCAGAGACTTCTATTCGCCAGAGACTTCTATTCGGCAGAGACTTCTATTCGGCAGAGACTTCTATTCGGCAGAGACTTCTATTCAACAGAGACTTCTATTCGGCAGGGACTTCTATTCAGCAGAGACTTCTAATCGGCAGAGACTTCTAATCGGCAGAGACTTCTAACGGGCAGAGACTTCTATTCAGCAGAGACTTCTATTCGGCAGAGACTCTTCTACACACTCAGACTGCTAATCTCTCCGCGCGCCTTCTTTTTATAGGGTCTTTTTGCACGTGACCAAACCACCTAAAACTACAAAATCAAACTTAAACAAATGAAACTTTTCATTAAAAGAAGAAATATGCAAAAAACATGCAAGAAAAACTTATGCAAAAACTCTGCACAAAACTATGCCCAAACTATACAAACTAGTTTCACCAACTACCCATCATTTATCCAATCATTAATAACCTTTAATTATATTATAATATTTGTATGATATCTTTAATAATTATTTTTATTTCTACCTCTCAATTATATAATCAATTTTTATTCCAACATTATTGTCAAAAAAAAACTTTAATCAAATTTACTTTTATTTTAATGATATTGTTTTAGTATTACAAAACATTTAATTGTTTCAAAAATCATTTTATATTTTCTTAATTATTATATCTTTTATATATTACATGCTTGATTTTGTCCATTTACACCTTTTTTACCCGCAATTATATTTATATCTTTTATTCACTATATTTTATATTTGTTTTTAGAGCTTTTTATTATATGACAATTTTTATCATCAACTATCGGGCATCTACAACAATCGTTTTCAACAATCATATTCTTTAACCAATTCTCTATATTTTTCATCACTATCTTTTCAGCCATTGCTTCACTTCATTGTAGAAAAACGACAGCACTGCTTGACAATTATTTTTTTGATTTCGTATTTAAAACAAACTCTTTGAACCTAGTTCCCCAGATTTGAAAATCCCAACTTCTGGCCTGAACACGCTTCAAGAGTGTATTTCAATCATCCGCTGAGCACATCACCAACGCATGCACAAAGCGTTCACTTTTTTCAACTTTCAATTTTTGTTTCTGCTCTAGCGGACCACAATCAACCTTTGATTTCGAGTCAAGTCAGAACACCTACTGTCGCTACAACAATTCTACTAATCGCATGGATCTATTTCACTCCTTTCTCAATCATATTAATAAACAACTTTTCTTCAACAACTTTTCAACACAATAACCCTAAAATTGTGACAAAGCACTGTAACCCTCATATAGGATCACAAGTGAAACATTGCCTAGGAAGACGCTCAACTCTATATCCTCGCTTTGCACCTGGATCTGATTATTTGGTTGCATGAGTAATGCTTACAATTGCATATTCTTCAACCACTAACCCTTTCCAACGCCCGCCAATATTCTCTTAGAATGTTAATTTTTGTCATAATTTTATTTTAATCATCTTTTTTATTTAAATCAAATAAAAATGCCATTTTTATTTCACTTTTATATATCCAAACAAATCATCTTGTTATAGCCCTTTTTAACCCTCACATTTTAAATTAATTAAAATAAATTTTAATTACTTACCTGTGTTAGAGAGGCTTTACCTGCTTAAACCCGGATAAACCCTTTCACTCCCGGGGCCCATCTATGGTAATTTAAACCAACAACCCCATATTGTATATAACTTATAACAAGATTTTCATGTTGTATAATAGAAACACATCTGTAAATGATTAAATGCATGATTGACATGTGTCATTACATCATCCTATGTAATGTAATTTGTACAAACTGAGGATAATTAAATAACTCTGTAATAGATTAAGAGTTGAGCTAAAGAGATAGAAATCAAAAACGTCTCAAATCGAGATAGATTTAGAATTCCCACAAAAAGGTCTAAAGATAGATTGGAAACTGTCAGGATGGCGCCAGTAGAATTTCACCAGACGATCCTTCCTCTTCACATCTGTTGAAATGCAACACTCCCTTTCTCGGGAAAGGTATATAAAGCCCCCGTTTTAACCTAAAAATACAGTCAGTTCACCATCTGCGTGAGCCCTCGTCGGTTGTACCCCAGGTCCATCTCATCCATCATGTAGACCAGTAAGAAATCTTCTATCTCTCCATCTTTCGCTCCTAGCTCAACTTTTATCTGTTCACGGAACTTTCTTAGTGCAACTGTGTCTTCGTTTTTTGTGTATGGACATTCCCAAGCTTTCCACTCTGCCTCGACCACGACTGCCTGTACTCTGTGAGAACTTTTAAAGATCTTACAAGGTGCAGAGAGGTACTGGAAAACTCCCCGTCTTGACTGTTCCTCTCGGTTAACACAGTATAGCGAGGGTCAACAGGACATCATTACAGTTAGTCTACAGGATTCTACAAGAGGCTACCAGACCACATCACATTTATAGTCGACAGGATGACCAAAACGAAGAATGACACAACGAAGGAGGTAAGAAGCCTGTCCAGATAGAAGTGAGAAAGAGCGAAGATGGAAGAAAAAATCGACCATTCAAACGAAACGACCGAGCAATCTCTCCCCCGACAAGAGACTATATTTAAGGAACAAACGCCGCACCAAGGGACCTCCGCAGACCCGCTAACAGATTGTCAACGCTAGGAGCAAGCTGACCACGCCAACGACAGCCTCGAAATTCCCGCAAGTCATGGAAATCGAGGAGCAGAATGACGCAAACTCTTTGACAAGTTCTCCACCTTCGAACTGACAACGATACAATGTTCAAAGCGACAAGCTGCAATCAACTTTACAGAAGTTAAAAGCTTCTACAAGCCTTACATGGAGCGCTTTCCACGTCAGCAGGACAACTAAAGACCAAGTCTCCTGACTGAACTTTCATCACACAATTGTAAATTTTCAAAAACCTACATTAACTTTATCCTCAAGTTAACAACTTGATTCACCATAAATTTTGTATTCATATTTTCACTTTAAGCATTTTAAAATCAATTTTTACCCTTTTTATATCATTTTTTATTCAATTTTTAAAA
Organism: Cordylochernes scorpioides; assembly: GCA_030710605.1. Taxonomy (NCBI): domain Eukaryota; kingdom Metazoa; phylum Arthropoda; class Arachnida; order Pseudoscorpiones; family Chernetidae; genus Cordylochernes; species Cordylochernes scorpioides. Next base: position 35,216,964 of record CP092882.1, on the reverse strand, counting down.
CTTTCACACTCTCATTTATCAAATTCACTTTAATTATTAATCAGATTATATATTTAAATTTATTACTCTCAATTTTACTTGAAAAAAAAATTTCGCCCATCACGCATTTTTACCAATTTACCAATCTTACATGTCGTTCCTAAATTCACCTAAAATGACATTGTCAAAAGCTACGACTTGAAAAAAAATCAATATTATTATTTTTAAAAAATCTCATTCATCATAATTCTTAATTAATTTTTGTTTTTCTTATTAGTTATTTTCATACCAAAATGCCAATTTCACACTCAAATACTTAAACATCTTCAAAAATAATTGTCATATTCCCCATTTTAAGTAAACGCCACAATTCAAAATATTTTTGTCACTATCACGACATTGCCCTTTTAGAAAGATAATTCTCACTCTACCATAGTCAACGATTTGAAAAAAAAAATTCAAATTTTAAATATAAATCAACATAGGTGAAACGCATTTTTTTTAATTGAAAAAATAATCGAAAGATACAATATCTACAAAATCACAACTAGAAAAATAATTGTCCTTCCCCAAAAAACAACGTTTAATTCTAACACAACATTCAACACTCCCTCGTCTCTTCATTTTAAAGGCATAATTAATCAACCATACATCTCTCTCCACAAAATCTACAACACCCTCAAACATTACTTTCTCCAATTGGCAACAATTACTAGTGCGCGATTTAACACACAAATCCAATTTCGAGTCGCACAAGCTCCATATCGTCGCCACTAAACATAAACGCACACTAATTTTTTTCGCATTAAACGTGGCACATCCACTAAGAGTCAAAAATATTCTCGATATGTGTTCGTCCCACCACCCATGACTTTATTAAATTTGTTATTCATGGTGAAACTGTTAGATTTTGTGCCAAAACAACAACTTCACGTGACATCTTTCTAAATCACCTCTCACTTCGTGTCACAGCGCAACACCACAGATATTTTTCACTTTTCAGGCCAAAGACGCCTTCACGCCTGTGACACATCTCATCCCAAAGCGTGTCCATGTCGAAAGTCGCACTTTCACTCACATCTAAACCTGACAACACTGAATAGCATTTTTACTAAGTCTAAACAACTTCGAAAACACAGCCACTTACGAACATCGAGAAAACTATATTTTCAAATAGGCAAGAAATATGCCAAACTCAACAAAAGGAGAAAGTCAGTTTCAAGTAAATGACAAACATAGCAAACCATCCCACATGTTTGACCATTCCAGAAATAAAAACCCCCGACGATACCGAGAAAGACAGAAAGTGGACGCCCTTTATGACGTCATTCCCCAAAGTCACTGCTATCTTTGGACATGTCCTCTCCCCCCCTCAAGGCTGATCTTCATGACCGCTATCTTCATGATCGCCATTTTTTTAAAACACGTGTTTAACCCTAATCATTTAGATTCCCTCGAGAATCTCACATACTCCTTAACCACACCACACATATCAAACATTTTACATGTTATTGGAGATCACAATACATAACATATTAGTAACCAATCCAACAAATAAATTGCGCTTCCGAAATTTATATTTATACAACCGACACAGCGCATCACAAATTATTTTTGGTACAATACAATTCATTTTACATTCATATTTCACTGTGCTTCTTAAAACCCAGCTTCTAAACAATTACTATTATTCAACCACTAGGAAAAAACGTGACCTCATTATTCATAAAAACTTTACAAAATCACTAATTAAAACAACTTGGTTAAGTCTGATATAGACTTTATAACGGAAAGTTAGTCGACAGGATTCTACAAGAGGCTACCAGACCACCTCACATATATATATATATATATATATATTGCCACGTTTTTATTTTTAAAACGCTAATTTTAGTTTAGTAAAACTTTATTTTTAAAGTTTATTATTTTAAAAGTGAAATGTTTGTTAATGAAATAGACATTTTGCCTAAACTCATTTATTGCTGCTTTCTTTTACAAGCCATTTGTTTATGTGTACTTTTACATATCGTTTTTATTGAGTTTTTACTAATTTAGTATGTACATCATTGACTTTTGATGAATGAGAAAAAGAAATTGAAAATAAACATATGAAAAATTAAAGTAACATTTTAAAGGAATTTATGTACAATTGAAAATTGTTTCTGTAACGTCTCATATTCCCCTTCTTGAAGCATTTATTCTCGGGTAATAAATGGTCGAAGTTGAGATATGTGAATGCGTCTTGCTTGCTTTTGGTCTTTCAGAGAGATATCGTAGGTTACATCAGATATATTTTTTTGAATGACAAATGGTCCTTCATATTTTGGTGATGTCTTGATGAGACGAGGGTCGTTGAAGGCAATTTTTCTTATGACTAAGTCTCCTTCTTTAAAGACATACTTGGGGTGATGGCTATCGTGTTTAATCTTCCACTTACTTCTAATTTGTTCTGTCCGCAGGCTAGCTTTCTTCCTGGCTTCTTCAATTGTAATTGGAGTTTGGTCGGCAAATTCGGGTACATTACCGATTCCATACATTAAGAAAAGCGGTGAAAAACCAGTCACGTCATGTGGTGTGGAATTATAATTTTTGACAACTTGCGGTAACAATGAGCTCCATTTACATCTAGGTTTCTCCAGAACAGCTATTCTCAGTTTTGTCATTATCGTATCATTTAATTTCTCACAAATGCCATTGCACTGAGGATGATAAGGCGAAGTATATGTGTGTTTAATTCCTTGTAAAGAAAGAAATTTGTTGAACTCTTTTGATATAAAATTTTTGCCATTATCTGTTAAGATAGTATTGATTGAATTAACAGATTTGATTATCTTATCAAGACATTGAGTGACAGCTTGAACAGTGTTTGTTATTGTGGGATATGCCCATAGATAACGAGTTGCGTGATCAACAAAACCTTGAATGAATTTATGCTTTGTGTTAGCTGCTGCTGTTCCCAGTACAATAGTGTCACAACCGATCATTTGTAATGGTTGGATATTTGACGTTGGAGTGATCATTTCTCCTAAAGTTGGTTCATGTCTGACCTTCACTAGTTGACAAGATTTACAAGATCGAACATAATTCTTGATATCAGTTGTTATTCCTTTCCACCAATAACATTGAGTTATAAGTTTGCATGTTTTGGTTATTGATGGGTGACTCAATGAATCGTGATATTCTTCCAATATTTTTTTGGTAAGCGAGTTTGGGACAACTGCTTTAAAAACTCCTTTTTGTTTGATCATTACCACACCGTCGTGAGTGTGGGAATTTTTCAAGAAACTCAAATCTGAATTTTGTTGGTGTTCTTGAAGTTCTTGAGTTGCAATGTTAACAACTGGGAGTCTTGATAAGGCGTCAACATGAGTTTGTTGCTTTCCAGAACGATGAACGATGTTACTTGATTTCGAGGATAAACTAAGAATCCATCTAAAATACTTATGTTTCGGTTTCTTCATGGTGAAAAGCCATTGGAGCGCCGCATGATCAGTGATGATTTCAAATGGTTGGTTTTCTATGTATACATGAAAGTGATCAGTTGCTTGTATTACGGCTAGGCATTCCATCTCATAAGCAGAATAATTCTCTTGGTGTGGTTGCAGTGTTTTGGAGTAATAAGCAATTACATGTTCCCCATTGTCTGGACCAATTTGTGTTAGGATTGCTCCAATTTCATATTTGGAGGCATCTGTATAAACTTTAGAGGGGTAGTCCGGGTTGTAAATAGCAAGGACAGGTTTTGTAGATAGTGCCATTTTAAGTTTAGCGAATGACTCCTCTACTTCCTCATTCCAGATGAAGGGCTGATTCTTCCGAGTGAGTCGAACCAAGGGGAATGAAATTTTAGAAAAGTCCTTCACAAATTTTCTGTAATAATTTGCCAATCCCATGAACTGACGAACTTTCTTTACAGTATCAGGTCTTGGAAAGTCTTGAATAGATTTTACTTTTCCTGGATCAGGTTTTAATTGATTGTGACTGATGATATGTCCGAGGTATTTTACTTCAGTTCTTCCAAAAATACATTTCGACAATTTTAATTTCATGTTGTACTGTCTTAATTTGTCAAAAACTTTACTAAGAAGCTCTATGTGCTCTTGCCATGTTTTCGTGTACACCAATATGTCATCTTGGAAAGAGCAAGTTCCTTTCCATAATAATTCACCTAGAATATGTTGGATTATCCTTTGAAACGTTGAAGCAGCATTTTTTAAACCAAAGGGCATCACTAAAAACTCATAATGACCATCGTTTGTGACGAATGCAGTTTTTTGAATAGATTGCGGGTCCATTTCGATCTGCCAATAACCCCATGCAACATCAAGGGTAGAGAAGAATCTGGATCCATGCAATCGATCAAACATGTCTTGTATGTGAGGTAGGGGTTGCCTGTGATCCAGTGTGATCTCATTAAGACGTCTGTAATCAATGCACATCCTTTTATTTCCATCCTTCTTGGGAACCATGACAACAGGAAATGCCCAAGGAGAATATGAAATTCTTATTAACTTGTGTTCGAGAAGTTCTTTAACTTGTTCAGCTATCTCTTCATATTCTTTTAGAGGACGACGATAGGGTCTAAGAGAAATTGGTTGTTCACTTTTCGTGATGATCTTATGTTGTATAGCTACTTTTCACAAATCAATAGCATGCTGAGAAAATACATTCCTATTGTGTTCAAGTAATTCTTTTAATTCATGTTCTCTTATCTCTTCTAGATGATTTACAAGAATTGGATTTTGTAATCCATCAATTTTGGTGTAAATTGTTTTGTCTTTGACATCTATTAAAAGATTAAAAATAGATGCAACATCTAATCCGATCAAGAGTGGATATTTAAAGTTCTTCATTACATGGAGAGTTACAGGTTTAATTAGTTTATCTATTCTTACCTTGGTCTGAAGGCTTCCACATGTCCTGGTAACACCATCCGCTTGGCTGATGTGAATGTCTGAATTTGGTTGAAGTTGAAGACGGGTTCGCTTGAACAATCGCCAATTGATTATTGATACTGTTGCTCCAGTATCCACAAATGCTTGCGCAGGAATTCCATTTACTTCAACACTTATGTTGATAAGCTTGAAAGCTCCTTGTGTAGGGGTATTTGTCAAAGTACTTACATTCAACAATTCCGGGGCTCCGCATACTTGTTTCACTGAAGTGTTTTGATTAGGCCTATCCTTTTTATAATTAGGATCATAATCCTCACAATCTGTGACCCAATGTTTAATTTTTATTCCCTTTTTCGAACATATTGGACACCAGAATGGGCAAACATTTTTTCTATTATCATTATTTTTTGTCGCGAGATGTATTTTGTTTTTAGGCTTAAACTGAATTGAAGCCCTATTTTGTTCAATTGAAGCTGCGATATGAAACCATTTTGTGGCGTCAGTTGGCTGTGCAGCCACAATTAAATCTTTCCAATCATTTGGAAGTCCGTCTGTTAATAAATTAATTTTTTCCTCCTTCGTTAGATGGGTTTGATTTAACAGGCGAATTTTATCTTGAAAATAATTTTCTATTGATTCTTCTCGTTTTAATCTTCGATGTGATGCTGAGACAATTGGATTTGCGTTGTATGAACCAAATCTTTGAATCAACTTTTCCTTTACAACTTCCCATCTTTTTATTGCAGGATTTGAAATAATCTCGTCTGCATACCATTCAAGTGCTGAATCTGTCAAGTAGTACATAAGATTTTTGATTTTTTCATCTTCCTTTAAAGAATTATTTTCAAAATCATATAATTTGATCCATGACTCAGGCCTAATTGCCGACTTCGAGCCGTTGAATTTTTGCAACCGGTTGTTTGGATTTTCCGCCATTTTTTTTTCCGTATCCTTTTCGAATGCGCCAAATGCCACGTTTTTATTTTTAAAACGCTAATTTTAGTTCAGTAAAACTTTATTTTTAAAGTTTATTATTTTAAAAGTGAAATGTTTGTTAATGAAATAGACATTTTGCCTAAACTCATTTATTGCTGCTTTCTTTTACAAGCCATTTGTTTATGTGTATTTTTACATATCGTTTTTATTGAGTTTTTACTAATTTAGTATGTACATCATTGACTTTTGATGAATGAGAAAAAGAAATTGAAAATAAACATATGAAAAATTAAAGTAACATTTTAAAGGAATTTATGTACAATTGAAAATTGTTTCTGTAACGTCTCAATATAAATGTTATATTGAAATATTTTATTTAAAAATGTTATATGTTAAAATGTTATTTTATTTAAAGTTATAATTTCATTGATATAAATACTCTGTTTTAATCGATCGCCAGAGGTCACGCCTTCTTTATAAATAATCATTGTTGTTGTTCTTCCCCGCTGGTCGGCTCAAACCATATGTAATTATGTAAATATTCTTTTGTTTTTCATATTTTTTATTCTTACGCCTTAAGCCAGGCTGTACTTGTACAAAATTATGTTTTTAATATGAATTAATTTCTCAGCTCAATAAAGCAATATCTGATCAGGACCATTTTTTTATTATTCTTTCAAGAAATTTAGCCACGACTGCACCACCATTACAATAATCCTCAACATGATCAAATATCAAGCAGAAACTCTCTCAATCATTTTTTTTTTTAATATAATATAAGCCGACAGGATATTTACCTGTTCGTTCAAATTTTTCAAAACCAAAATTATTCAATATCAAAAATACAAATACTTTAAACAAAGATTTCTTCAACCTGATAGCCTAATTCATTCAAAGTCATAGCTTCAAGCCATGGTCATCTCCAGCGGCCATCTCCAGTTAACCCCAGACAAGCCAGGATAACTTCAATCATCTCCCGGAAAATCCACTCCAGCCATAACCATCCTTTTCAAGGTACTTTGTGTCTACCTTTTACTTATTTATCCCTTTTTAATCCTTATCCATGATTTACAATAGTTTTAAATCGCCTATTATAGTTATATACTCCTTTTTCAAATTGATTTTAGATACCAATTTTGCCATAGCTGTTTTTCCTTTTGAATAGAGCCACACCTTTTAATTATTTTAAACCTTTTATTTATTTGTATGATTAGTTCTCTCTTCTAGATATATTTCATTCTATATTTTATTTTAAAAACATTTGCAATTAAAGCATTTGCACCTTATCGTTTTTATATTTCTAAATGTAAAACAGTCGGCCGGGAGTACAACAACAACAACAAATTAACATATTTCTCACATTCAATTTCTTTATTAAAAAATTAGCTAAACTTTAAATGTTTTTTTCATATTTTGCAATTTTTCTTTTTCAATATGTTCAAAATTCCCTATTGCTTATCATATGACCAAAATACCCTCTATAGCTTCACATTTATATTTAAAATTCCCTAACTTTTGATATGTTATTTTCTTATTTAATCTCGTATCAAAATATGTTTTATTTTAAAAAAAATTGCATTTTTACCCCTTTTAAATTTCTTTTTTAAATGCCATAATATTTTAATATGTTTCTCATTTCGCCTAACAAATATGTAAATTTACCGTAAAACATATGTAAATTTTTACTTTTTGTTTTTGTTCACCATGATTCTTTTTGTTTTCAATGCCCATTCTTTATTCTTGCCATTAATTCATTTATCTTTGTTGAAGATATTAATCTGTGATTTTAAATGTTTCTTTTTGACCAGTACCTTTGTTTGTTTTTGCCTTTTTCCTAAAATGTTTTTTTCTTCTTCTTAATTATTATTTGTTCTATATGTAAAGCTTTGTTTTTTGATACTTGAATAAACAAATTCAAGTTATTATATTTTTTTGTGTATTTATAGTTAAAACACAACAGGTTATGGACCCAACCACGCATTCACTGCGAAATATAAAAAAAAAACGAAGCAACGGTAAGCCTAAAAAGAATTCTATTTTGTTTATCACGTTAAAATTTATATTAGTAATGGCTGGAATGGATAATATTTAAATGGGTATGAATATTCCCAAATTGGAAGGATTAATAAACTGGCCAGAATATAAGAAAAATATAAAATTGCTTTTAACAATAAACAAAGTAATAGGCGTTGTTGATGGAACATATAGAAAGCCAATAAAACAAGAAACAAATGAAGAAAAAGAGGCATATGTAAAATGGGAAAGTGAAGATGCAATATCCCAATTGTTATTTACAACAAGTGTGATGCCTGATGTAAGTCAACTAATCATTCCCTGCTCAAGTGCTAAAGATATGTGGGACAAATTGTTAAGTGTCTATGAGCAAAGCTCTGGTCAAAGATTAGACATGCTCTATAATCAATTCTTTAATTTTAAGAAGGATCCTACAGATGATATTTCAAATCACATTTCAAAATTAGAAAGTTTATGGAATGATATGCAAAATGAACTTACTAAACAAGAAAATTTGAAATTGCCAGAATCCATGCTGATGTGCAGAATCATAAACACCTTGCCTGATGAATATTTTGATTTTAAAAGTGTTTGGGAATCAGTGTCTAAAGAAGAACGTTCTGTAGACAATCTCACACAAAGGCTTCGGTTACTCGAAATAAGAATTCAACAGCGAGATGAATGCAGCGCATCAAGTTCGACAGCACTAATGGCAAATGCATATGAAAATAAGCAAAATATGAAAGGAAAAGCTACCAAAAGTAATGAAAAATTTCAGAAAACAAGAGAAACAAGAGAATGTTACTTTTGTCATAGAAAAGCACACTTGGCCAAAGATTGTAGGTATGCAAAACAGAAGAAACTAAAGGAAAAAGAAAAGGATGAAACTAAATTAAAACTTAATTCAAAATTAAGTGAAAGTTTAATCAGTGAAAGATTCAATGAACAAGATGAAGACATTTGGATTGGTGACTCAGGAGCTACTAACCACATTACAAGAAATGCAAGTTTTTATACTTCTTATAAGGATTTTCCTACCCAACCGACTGTTAAAGTTGGAAGTAATGAAAAATTGATAGCTTATGGAAGTGGAACTATAACAATTGAAACTTGTGTAAAAGGTAAATGGCAAACTCACTACCTAACTGATGTATGGTATGTTCCCAATTTCAGTCGTAATGTGATGTCATTACAGTCCACATTGGATAAAGGGTTTGAAATGAAAATGGATTAAAAAGGTTGTAAACTTTTTAAGACAACAACTGGAGAAGTTATTGTAGAAGGGAAAAGACTACCAGGAGGCCTGTATGGTATGTTAATAACAAGTATCAAACCTGAAAATGCTGCAGAAGTCAATTTAGCCAAAACTCAAAATGTCAATATGCTACAACTATGGCATGAAAAATTTGGACATCAAAATAAAAGGCAGGTTCAAAAATGGCTTAAAGAACAAGGAATAGATGCAGTCATGGACAATGAACCTTGCGAGGCATGCATTTATGGCAAACAACATAGACTGAGTTTTGGATCAAGAGAACAATATGCTTCTACTCAACCTGGAAATTTAATTCATGTAGATGTATGTGGCCCTATGCAGGAGGTTTCGAAAGGAGGGATGAGATACTTTGTGTGTTTCAAAGATGATTTTACAAAATACCGATCAGTGTATTTCCTAAAAGAAAAGTCACACGTCATTGAAAAGCTAGAACAATTTCTCTTGGAAACAAAGACTACTGGACATATAGTGAAAGAAATTCTCACAGATGGAGGAAAGGAGTTTGTAAATAAAGAAACCTCAAAAATTACAAACAAGTATGGTATTAATCATAGGATCACAATGCCATATACTCCACAACAGAATGGTTCAGCGGAAAGGGAAAACAGGACTTTAATAGAAGCAGCTCGTTCAATGATATATGCCAAAAATATGAGCCTAAAGCTTTGGGCAGAGGCAGTTAATACTGCTACATATGTTTTGAATAGAACAGGACCAACACAAATTGAGGGAAAGACACCTTATGAACTATGGTTTGATAAAAAACCAGCAGTTGATCATCTTCGAATATTTGGAACTGAATTTTTTGGTCATGTGCCTGATGAAAAGAGAAGAAAGATGCCAAAAGCGAAAAAGGTATTTTAGTTGGTTATTGCAGTAACAAGGATGGGTATCGAATCTGGATGCCGAACTCAAACAAAGTTGTCACAAGTAGGGATGTAATATTCAAGGAAACTATACCAACATTTAGCCTTGATATTGAAAAGAGAAATAAGGAACTTTCAAGTAATCAGATTGATGAACAAAATGATACTCAAGATATTGAGAAAATTGAAAGCAATGTTCAAACATCAGACGTATACAATCTAAGAGATCGATCAAATATATCAAAACCTCAAAGGTATATTGATGCTGAAATAAATATTGCAGAAGGTCTTGAACCCAAGACATACAAAGAAGCAATGGATTCTCCAAATGCACAATTTTGGAAAGAAGCAATGAATGAAGAAATGAATTCTTTAACGGAAAATGATGTATACGAATGCACAACATTACCACCTGGCCAAAAACCAATTGATTGTAAATGGGTATTAAAGACCAAATTGAATTCTAAAGGAGAGATTACAAGATATAAGGCAAGACTGGTGGCAAAAGGGTTTGCACAAAAGAAGGGTATAGATTATGAAGAAACGTTTAGTCCTGTGGCAAGACATGACACCATAAGAACTCTTTTAGCAATTGCTGCTAATGAAGACTTAAAATTGGTACACTTTGACATAAAGACAGCCTTTCTCTATGGAGACTTACAAGATCAAATTTATATCAAACAACCTGAAGGATTCAACAATGGAACAGATCTTGTATGGAAATTGAAGAAAAGTCTCTATGGACTTAAACAATCACCAAGATGCTGGAATCAGAAAATAGTTAACTTCATGAAAGAAAGATGTCTGAAGGAAAGTACAGCTGACCCCTGTTTATTCTTCAGAAAAACAAATGATCATCTACTCATTATTGCCATATATGTTGATGATGGAATCATTGCTGGTACAAATGAACAGGAAATCAAAGAATTTCTTGATGAACTAATGTTTTCATTTAAGATCACAAGTGAACCATTAAATTACTTTTTGGGTATTGAGATAGAGTGGCAACCGGATGGGTCAATCTTTATAAATCAAAAGGCATATATAAAAAGAATTCTTGAGAAATTCAATATGTCTCAAGCGAATAAAGTGGGAACACCAACTGATAATTCTACTGTTCCTGGGGAAGCAGAGATTCTAGAAAATGTTCCCTTTCGTGAAGCGATTGGTAGTCTGATGCATCTGAGCTGCTTAAATTTTCCTTCCTCATTTTTGATGTTATATATGTGCATTTTTTTATTGTATCTATTTCCAATCTATTGGTTAATAACAAACCAATATGATTATGGAATATCATATTTTTACTCTTCACCATATTTTTGTTATCATCATTCACACTTTGTAATTTCCAATCTATTGGTTAACAATAAACCAATATGATTATGGATTATCACATTTTTATTTTCACTTGCTCCCAATTGTTTTGTTATTATTCACATTTTTATCATTTATATAATTTTGTACTTTCCTGTCTATTGGTTACCATACAAAAACCAATATGATAAGTGAATATCGCCTCTCACATTATTTTCTTTCCATTAATCATTTTATCTTTTTTAAAGCTATATTTTTTACCACTTCACTCTTAATTACCCCATATTATTCTCTTCACAGGGGGGAAATGTTATATTGAAATATTTTATTTAAAAATGTTATATGTTAAAATGTTATTTTATTTAAAGTTATAATTTCATTGATATAAATACTCTGTTTTAATCGACCGCCAGAGGTCACGCCTTCTTTATAAATAATCATTGTTGTTGTTCTTCCCCGCTGGTCGGCTCAAACCATATGTAATTATGTAAATATTCTTTTGTTATTCATATTTTTTATTCTTACGCCTTAAGCCAGGCTGTACTTGTACAAAATTATGTTTTTAATATGAATTCATTTCTCAGCTCAATAAAGCAATATCTGATCAGGACCATTTTATTATTATTCTTTCAAGATATTTAGCCACAACTGCACCACCATTACAATAATCCTCAACATGATCAAATATCAAGCAGAAACTCACTCAACTTTTTTATTTAAATATGATATATATATATATATTTATCGTTCTGAAAATTGAGAAATCCATACTTAAATCATTAGATAATAATTGATAAATTTACATATATATAAATGAAAAAAAAAAACAGTAGAGAAAAATAAAAAATAAAAAGGTCAGGTGCTGATATTAAAAAAAAAAATAGGCGTATCCTGACCAGGAGCACATGTGCTTTTTAGATTGCAGAGCGCCATCTAGTGGAACAAATATCAACTAAACATTGATTTGACTTGTTTCCTGATATTTGCCCAACCCATTTTCTTGATAAATCAAGAAAGGCCATCCACGACATATACTGCTCCTGTAGAATGTATGGGAAGGTTAGGATTGTCAGCTTTGGTGATTGGATGTCTTAATATGGTGGCTAAACATGGAGAACTATTGTAGTATACTTTAATGCCAAAAGGACGGAGGATTCTGCATATTGCAAGTGATGAAGTAGAATATGGTAGGAAACAGGAAACTCTGTGTATAGTGGTGGATTTTGAGACAGATGGATCATAGAAATGCCTATTAATAAAGGGTCTAGGACAACCTGCTTTAATTGAAATGGAAACTATTCTGGCTTTTTCTATTGTTTTAAATATGGTTAGGGAACAATGAGTGAAGATTCTCTTTGATAATGTCCTGACTGTATTAATTTTATATGCAATCGGACTATTGGAGGAGAAATGGGTATACTGTGGTGGAATGGTCTTCTTATAGTATACAGTAAAGTGGAATTTATTTGGAGTACGAATAACTAAAATATCCAAAAATGGTAAAACAAAATTTTGTTCTGCTTCGTATGTGAATTTTATATGTGAGTTAAAACTGTGTAGGGTGCTTTGAATAAGATGTAAACTATCAGATTTGATGATACATAAGATCTCATCCACATATCTCCTCCAATAGTAATCTGAGGGAAAGGTAAGGTTAATCCATCTGTCCAAAAACCCAAGACTATTTCTGAAATGATTGATGAGAGTGGGCTACCCATTGGGGTTCCTCTAATTTGACTGTATTATTGTTTTTGAAATGTAAAAGTACCCATGGATAAACAAAGTTTGATAAGCTGTAATATAATGTCTATGGTTTGGTTATCTGTACCTGCTGTACTAAGAAAGGAGTGTAGACTATCTGTAATAAGGGAATGGGGTAATGAAAAATATAGAGAAGTGATATCAAAGGAGGCCATAATGTGTTGTGGTGGAGGTGGTAATGATGAAATTTCTTCTATGAAATTAGGAGAGTTTGTTATACTGTATATGTTTGGACTCCTATTTCTAATAGGGGATAGGATACCTACCAGAAATTTAGCTACTGGGAATGCCGGATATAAATGATAGGCTATTATAGGTCTGAGCTGGACCCCTGGCTTGTGTATCTTGGGAGTGGGAAGGCGAGTCCCACTCATTGTATTCCTTCTGTTAAGTTTGATATATAATAAAGCGCTAACTTTAGCTGCATCCCTTCGATCTCACGTGTGCATCTTTGTGGAATCCTGAGTAGACAAATAACACAAACAACGTCTGGGTATGAGGTAACAATATGATTTCAATATTATCACGCATATATTTAAATATATCATTGTGGCGGTGTTTCGATCCACCGCCAATTTTAAACAGCCCTTTCAACCGCCACCACTTCGGCCGGGTGGGTAAGGCAAGTCGGCGCATGCGCGGCGGTGGCGTGGTAAGCACGGGAGAGGATACAATGTTTTGACGCCACCACCAGCAAACGGCCATTTCATCCTCACATTTCATCAAACCTTTTAAAACTCTTATTAACTAGATATTAATTTGTAACACTAATAATAACTAAAAATTAACATTGATATTATTTTATATTATATCTGTAGTAATTAAAATACCTTGGAATAAAAATTTGGATCATTTCTTAAAAACCAGACGAACCACCATATTATAAATATTTATGATAATAAAAATAGAAAAGGCATATCCTGACCAGGAGCACATATGCTTTTCATATGGGAGAGCGCCATCTGGAGGAATAGAATTTGAAAAGCACATGTGCTCCTGGTCAGGATATGCCTTTTTATTATTAATATAAACACCTTACCTTTTTATTTTTTTATGATTCTTTCTATTATTTTCTCACATATATGATAATACTAGCCGAATGACCCGGGCAACGCCCGTGTTTTACCCGATTGAATGTTTTGATTCAAATACTATTTGTTACAATTATAAATTGGCGCCTTAAATAAATGCATATTTTAGTTAATAACTATAGCCTATGTGCTTTATCTGTCTATGTACTGTTGGCTTCCGTGGGCGACTCTTACTGGGAAAAAGAAAGAGAGGATTCCATTTGGTTATTAACTGATAAATGCATTTATTTAAGGAGCGACCCGCTCCAACACAATAGTTACAGAAATGGGAGGGGGGGGGGGGGCAAAGGTGGCGTGATCGTAGCCGACCAATAGGAGGGCGCCGTTCCAAAAAAAAAAGCAAACCGTTACAAAGGCCACGCATGGCGCTCGTAACTGTATATAGAATAAGACCAAACATTTTTCACGACACCGTTACAAATAATTCCCCTTTCACAATTAATTTATTTTAGTACTTATTACTAAAAATAATCAATTAATACATAACAATTATATCAACAATAATTCACTATTTGTCTGTAACTTTTTGTAATATAGTTCACAAAATTTCAGGGTTCCCCAAACCAAAAGTAAAGAGATATTTCAGTTAGGCATTAGGTTACATTCCTTCCCGCCTCGTACGAGGAATTGACCAATCCACCGCAGGCAGACTTCCGTCTATTTAGGGCCTAATTCCCAGTTGTTGTTTTTTTTTATTTTAATATTTCATTCAACTTGCTTCATTTCTATCTGTTTACAAATTTTGTAATCAATTAGCACGTAGAAGTATGAAATTTTTCAGACTTATTCGAATCTGATGACGATTCGGGTTGTCAAATTTTCAGACTTCTGGTTGGTCAGAGTGGCCCAGGAACGAACTAATTACCGGATTGCTTTTATCTTTTATCGTTTAATTTTGATATGCATCCAGACCAAATAGAAATCTTAAATTTCGAACACTCGCACAGTCCAAATAACATTGTAGATGTACAAATTTTCAGACATCTGGCTTGTCGGAAAAACTGTAGGAAGCAGCAACTTGAATTCTTCAGTAATTATTCTAGACTTCCGAAAAGAAATCCAAATATTCAGGTTCCTATCTGAAACCTCTTTGGAATTAAAAGCAAAAATCTTTATAAAATGAATTGATGGCCACAGTAAATGCAACACCCTGAAAGAAGCATGCATATAACATGAAATTTAAAAAATGCATTACCTAAAGTGAGATATGCAAATGATTAGAATTTCAACGCAGACGCACATTACGCGCGCCTGTGGCTTAACTTCAAAGCACTATTTAAGGCTTGGAGATTTCGACGATTTCGAGTTCGAGAATTGTGTTTTTCTTGAGTTTAACGATCAATTATGCCTCGTAGAAAACGGTAGTCGGTAGTCGTGTTGGAAGAAACCAAATAACCTTAATGCGGATATGTGATCGTTGGATGCAGGAAGGTATGACGAACCGACGTGTTCGATCGCATCCACCTCAGTGCACCACTTGACTTGCAGGGAAATTGTGCTTATGGCAGTGACAGATCGCTCAATCACATCACGAACTGTAGCACAGCACATTCACTCTGTAACGCATCATCCAGTGTCTGCGCGTACCATTCGACGCCATTTACAGCAGAGTGGTTTGTCTGCATGACGTCCATTGCTTCGTCTACCCTTGACGCAGAACCACAGACGTCTCCGCCGCCAATGGTGCTATGAAAGAAGAAGGTGGACGGCAGAATAGAATTAAATTGTCCTTACTGACAAGTCACGCTTCTGTCTGCAACACCACGATGGCCGGATTCGAGTCTGAAGACACCGTGGAGAGAGGATGCTGAACAGCTGCGTTATGCACAGCCACACTGGTCCTGCACCGGGTATGGTATGGGGCGGTACTGGATATCACTCTCGCACTCCTCTAGTACGCATTGCCGGTACTTTAAACACCCAACGCTATATCTCAGAGGTGTTGGAGCCAGTTGTCCTTCCTTACCTTCAGGGCTTGCCCACAGCCATATTTAAACAGGATAATGCGTGACCACACGTGACACGCATTTTCCAAAGGTGCTTCGTCAATCGCCAGTTTGAATTGCTTCCCTGGCCGGGTAATTATCTGGATCTTTCGCCGATAGAAAACATGTGGTCAATGGTTGCTTAACGATTGATCTAGATTTCATCTCCAACTGCCACACCAGTTCAACTTTGGCAACGTCTGGAAGCTGCTTGGTGTGCTGAACCCCAAGAACACATTCAAAGTCTCTTTGAATCAATGCCGAGGCGTATGGCAGCGGTGATCTCCAACAATGGCGGCTACTCTGGCTACTGTATCTGGAAGGAACCACACTTTGCAGACTTTCATACTTGGTCAACATGTTATCTACAAAATACATTTTGTTGTGATATCTCTTGTCTTTCTTGGTGTTGCAATCTGGGTGTCCAGCAGTTTATATATATATGGTAATTTAAACCAAACAACCCCATATTGTATAATACTTTCATGTAACAATATTTTCATGTTGTATAATAGAAACACATATGTAAATGATTATACGTATTATTGACATGTGTCATTACATCATTATATGTAATGTACTTTGTACAAACTGAGGATAAATAAATAAAACTCTGTAATAGATTAAGAGTTGAGCTGAAGCAGAGATCGAGCATATAGCAGTCTCAAAACAACAAGGTCTAAAGATAGATAGGAAACTGTCAAGACGGCGCCAGTGTAAAATTTCGTCAGACGATCCACGCTTTTGTGCGTCTGCTGTAATACAATACTTCCTTTCTCGGAAAAGATATATAAGGCCTCCGTCCTAGCCAAGAATATAGACATTTCACCATCCGCGTGAGACCTATTCGGTTGTCACCAAGGTCCACCTTATCCACCATGTAGACCAGTAAGAAATATTTTATCTCCATCTTTCGCTCCTATCTCAACTTTTATCAGTACACGGAACTTTCCTAGTGCAATTGTCTTCGTTTTTTGTGTATAGACATTTCCAAACTTCCTACTTTGCCTCGACCACGACTGCCTGTACTCTGTGAGAACTGTTAAAGGTCTCCCAAGGTGCAGAGAGGTACTGGAAAACTCCCCATCCTGACTGTTCCTCTCGGTCAATACAGTATAGCGAGAGTCGACAGGATCTCACACCATAGACCGAATCTATTTCAGTTACATATCCCCCGTCCAACGTCCTTCTGCTCTCACAAAGCTATCATCTTGACCGCTATCTTCATGATCGTCATTTTTTTAAACACATGTTTCACACTAACCATTTAGGTTTTCTCACAAATCTCACCAACGCCTTAATCACAACACACAACATATATTAAACATTTTACATGTTAATTGATATCACTAATTAAAATAACTTGGTTAAGTCTGATATAGACTTTATAACAGAAAAGAGATATAATTATCTACATATCACCATTTTGGATAAACGAGAATATTGTTCAATTTTACACTACTTAACATTTTTTCCAATCATTAATAACCTATAATTATATTATAATTTTTGCATAAAATCTTGAATAATTATTTTTTACCTTTCAATTTTATAATCAAATTTTTAATCCAACATAAAAAAAAAACTTTGATCAAATTTACTTTTATTTTTCATTATATTATTTTAGTATGGTAAAACATTTAATTGTTTCAATAATCATTTTTTATTCTTAGTTATTATATCTTTATATATTACATGTTTGAATCTGTCCACTTATAATTTTTTACCCGCAATCATATTCCAATATTTTTATTCACTATATTTTATACTTGTTTAAATACCTTTATTATAAGACAATGTTTATCATCCACCATCGGGCATCTACAACAATCGTTTTCAACAATCATATTCTCTAACCACTTCTCTATCACTATCTATTTCAGCCATTGCTTCAAACCATCGTAGAAAAAAAGACAGTACTGCTTGACAATTTTTTTTTATTTCGTAATTTCAACAAGCTCTTTGAACATAGTTCCCCAGATTTACAAATCCCAACTTCTGGCCTGAACACGTTTCAAAAGTTCATCTCAATCATCCGCAGAGCACAATCACCAACGCATGCATAAAGCGTTCACTTTTTTAAACTTTCAACTTTTTATCAGCTCTGGCAGATCACAATCAACCTTTGATTTCATGACAAGTCAGATCACCTACAGTCGCTACAATTCTACTTATCGCATGGCTCTACCACCCCTTTCAATCATATTAATTCTTTTCTTCAACAACTTTTAACCCAATAACCCTACAATTGTGACAAAGCACTGTAACCCTTATATAGGATCGCAAGTGAAACATTGCTTAGGAAAACGCTCAAGTCTATATTCTCGCTTTGCACCTGGATCTGAGTATTTGGTTTACATGTGCACTCCTAACAATTGCATATTCTTTAACCCCTAACCCTTTCCAACGCCCGCCAATTATAGCTTAGAATTTCAAATTCTCCTTCACATAATCATATTGCCACGTGGAAAATTAGGGAAGACGAAAACTTAGGAGGAGACAACGATTTATTTCGGGCAAGAACAAACAACGAATAGTAAACAAAAGATAAACCACGAGGAAAATTTACGGAGTAGCAAAATATTGTCACGGTAGTGATAACGAGTATAACAAAAGTTTAAGTAAAAATAATATATTTATAAAATGCAAACTATTGCTAAGAATTTATTTACAAGTAATAATATACAAGAATGGTAAGGGGTGATGACCTTGCAAATATTAATGATGATATACCACAGAATATTTAAAATAATTATTCAGTGATATTGCCCCCCTCCTAGATGAACAGCGTCCCGCTGTAATTATCACTTGAACAGATCAGCTTGGTCCTCAGGGTCATGGTAGGGTTTCATTCTCAGTACATGGACAAGGTCTCTTGTTTGGCGTCTTCTGGTTGGTTGGTCCACAGGTTCAACTTCGAAGGTCACGTCAGAGAGTTTCCGAGTAACCCTGTATGGCCCGAAGTACCTTTTCATCAGTTTTTCTGAGAGTCCCACCTTTCTTATCGGGATGAAAATCCATACCAGGTCACCAACGTTGTAATCCATTGCCTCGTGCTTTGAGTCATATCTGGCCTTGTCCTTCTCTTGGGCTTTCAAGGTTTCTAATCTTGCTAGCTGCCTAGTCTCTTCGACTCGCGAGGCAATCTTCTGACTGTAATCCTCTTGGAGATCTTCATGCGGATTTGGGAAAAGAGTGTCTACAGTTGTTTCGGCTTCGCGTCCAAGAATCAGTTTGAAAGGGGTAAAACCTGTTGTATCTTGTTTTGCCGTGTTGTAGGCGAACGTGACGTAGGGCAGGATTACGTCCCAGTCCTTCTGTTCAACACTTACATACATAGCAATCATGTTGGCTAAGGTTTTGTTTAACCTCTCCGTCAGTCCATTCGTCTGGGGATGATACGCTGTAGTGAACCGATGTATCGACGAGCATTGATTGGTGAGTTCCGCAATCAATTTGGATTGGAATACTCGTCCTCGGTCCGTGATGATTTCTCTGGGGGCTCCATGCTTGAGAACAACATCTTCCATTAAGAACTTGGCTGCTTCTTTTGCTTCCCCTGTGGGTAAGGCTTTAGTAACGGCAAATCGAGTAAGATAGTCGGTACAGACTATGATCCATTTATTACCAGTATCAGACTTGGGAAATCTTCCAAGGAGGTCCATTCCAACTCTCTGAAAAGGGGAGGATGCAGGAGGTATGGCCTTAAGTAGTCCGGGTGGCTTTTGAGTTGATTGTTTCTTTCTTTGGCACTCCTTACAATGAGCGACATACTTCCGTATGTCCCGGAGAAGTCCTGGCCAGAAATATTTGTTTTTAACTCTCTCATATGTCTTCGAAAATCCAAGATGACCTGCTGTGGGAGCATCGTGTAAACTTTTCAGTAGTTCTAAGCGTAAGTGCTTGGGAATAACTAAAAGGTGTTGGTTTCCCAGGGGGTCGAAATTCTTTTTGTATAAGGTTCCTTTTAACATTTCATATCCTTTTGATTCGGCACCAAATATTTCTGTTTCATCTATCAATTTATTAATTTTAGGGTCTTTTCTTTGTTCAGCTTCGAAGCACGTTAGAGCAGTTATTGAGGGTATATCATCATCCTCATCATTGTATGCTTCTTCCGATTCAAGTTGGAGAGGATTTCGAGAAAGACAGTCGGCATCTTGGTGTTTGCGTCCACTTTTATAAACAACTGTTACATTGTATTCTTGGAGTTTTAAAGCCCATCTTGCTAGTCTTCCTGTCGGGTCCTTCAGGTTAGATAACCAGCAAAGAGCGTGGTGGTCAGTGACGATGATAAACTTACGACCAAAAAGGTACGGTCGAAATTTGTTGATGGCCCATATTGCGGCCAAGCATTCTCTTTCCGTTGTTGAGTAATTCTTCTCCGCCTTAGATAAAGTTCTTGAAGCATAACCATTTGGTCGCTCTTTCCCATCGTTGATCTGTACGAGGACAGCTCCAATTCCATAACCGCTGGCGTCAGTATGAAGCTCGGTTGGCAGTTGTTCTTCGAAATAGGCAAGAACAGGTTCAGACATCAATGCTTTTTTCAAGGAATCAAAAGCATCCTGTTGGTCAGAGTTCCACGTGAATTTATTATCTTTTTTGAGGACTTCGTGTAAAGGAGCAGCTTTCTCAGCAAAATTTTCGATAAATCTACGATAATAGGAACATAGGCCAATGAAGCTTCTCACATCTATTATAGATTTTGGGGTAGGAAACTTGGCGATAGCTTCAATCTTTTCTGGATCGGGATAAATACCTTTACTATCGACGAGGTGTCCAAACACTCTTATTCTTTTGGTTCCGAAAAGGCACTTTTTTGGGTTGAGGCGTAGCTCGGCTTTGTCGAGACATTGTAGTATGATTTCAAGCCGGTGTAAATGTTCGTTGAACGATTTGGAATACACCACGATGTCGTCTAAATAACAGAGGGCCATCGTCCATTTCAGGCCTTTCAATATCTTGTCCATCATGCGCTCGAATGTTGCAGGGGCATTGCACAGGCCAAAGGGCATAACTAGGAATTCGTAGAGTCCGTCAGGGGTAATAAAGGCAGTTTTTTCTCTATCTGCTTCGTCGACTTCTATTTGCCAATATCCTGAACGAAGGTCCATTGATGAATAAAATTTGGCTCCTTTCAGGGAGTCAAGTGTATCATCGATTCGGGGTAGTGGGTAAACGTCTTTTTTAGTAACTTTGTTTAGTCGTCTGTAATCCACACAGAAACGCCAGTTACCATCCTTCTTCTTCACTAAAATAACCGGCGATGACCATGGACTTTCTGAGTGACGTATAATCCCGGCGTCTAGCATTTTGTCCACTTCCGTTTGGATTGCTTGGCGTTCTGTAGGGGAGACTCGATATGGTCTATGCTTAATAGGCTGATGGTTTCCAGTTTCAATTTTATGTTTGGTTACTGAAGTTTGCTTTACAGATTCATTATTTTTATCAAATATTTTTTCATATCGTTTTAAAATTGATAAGATTTGAGACTGCTGCTCTTCTGATAAATCATCACTAATTAAATTTTGTAAAAATTTAAAATCACTCTTATCAGCATGACTGGCATGATTCGCATTTTTCACCTCCTTATTAAATTCAGAACATTCTGAAATAGCCGTCAAGTTATTTTCTTCAACCCTTTGAATTTTTCCTAGGCACATTCCCTTAGGGACTATTTGAGCTGTGGTGCTAGAATTTACGATCCAAAGTTTTCCTTTATTATGGGAAAGCCTGAATAATGCACAGGGAAGTGTTAACCCTTTTCCTATCAATACCTTTTTCGAAGGTTCAAAAAGTACCTGATTTTGCCCATTAAGCTCTTCACTCATAACATTTATTAGTTTGGTAGATTCGGCTGGGATTACGACGCTTCTGCTAGCCACAACCTTCCCCATGGAAGCAGGTGAATTTAGTACATCTTTGGCCTCTTTCAATCTGATTTCGGCGAGTCCACAATCAATCACGGCATTTGATGCCTCTAGGAAATCCCATCCGAGGATAATACTTGGGTTACTATTAGGGAGGACGATAAACTCAAGCGGCTGTTCCAATCCATTGATGCTCAAGCTGATTGTGCATCGGCCGATCGATGTAACATTCTTGCCATCAGCAACTTTCAGAGTCATTCCGCTATCCTTGAACATGGTCTTTTTTAATTGTCGTCTTAATCCATCAGAGATAACTGAAAAAGAGGAACCTGAATTAACCAGAGCAGAAAATGCAATGTCATCAATGATGATTTCGACATAATTTTGTTGTAATTTAGCGGCTGTCGACGATGGAGGGTTTTTCACACCCGCGGCTTCCCCCTCGAAAGAAGACGCGACGCTTAGTTTTTTCTAGATTGTAGCGGCGTGGGGATTGGCTTGTATGGCGGCCTGGGGAAATGGACTGGCGTCTTGGGGATCTTCCTCTGTTTGGATACGGCGATTGTCTGCGGTAGATTTGGCTTCTTATGGCTTGGTGGTTACCAATTTGAGGTTCTTGGGTGCTTGGCGCGTGTCCTTCGGGTCTCTGCATCCATTGTCGTCTTTCTCTACAATATCGCTTAACATGGCCTGGGCGGCCGCAATTAAAACATATTGGGATGTTGTCATGCGTCCTCCATTCATCCGTTCTTCGTTGTGGTGGCGTCTGGTTATATATGGGTGTTTGGGTAGGGTACTGACGTCGTGGAACCTGGCTGAATGTACGTGTTTGGTTGGGGTACGACTGTCGTGGCGGAGGCCTTTGAATAGGCTTCGAAATTGAAGCTACGTTTTTTTCAATCTCTTCTCGGATAATTTCTTTCAGAGAAGATGGTTCAGGGGTAGTTGACTCGGGATTTAGTGCGCGATGAACTTCTTCACGCACGATGCGTCGGATTAAGTCTTCCATTGATTCAGAGTCTGCTGAATCGATGGCGGCAACATTCGGTAGTCTGTCGAATACTACACGTTTATTTACACGTTTTTTATTTGAAGCCTCGATTTTTCGGCACCATTTGATGAACTCATCGATACTTGCAATGTCTAAAATGATGATTGACTGATATATCTCCTCCGATATTCCTTTCGTCAAGTGTGCAACTATTTCATTTTCCATCATAGCCGGATTCACTTCTCTGAACAGATGGAGAACATCTTGAATGTAAGAATCACTGGTCTCCTCCTTCCCCTGAGCTCGAGTTTTGAGGTTCTCTGCGAGTTGATCTTTTTGGGTGACATGATGTCCGAAATTCTGAGAAAACATTTTCACAAAAATATCCCATGAATTAATTTTCTCTTCAACATTTTCGTACCATCTGTGCGCTGTTCCTTGGAGGAAAAAATAAACATTTGCGAGGCACATTGAATCATCCCAGCAGTTGTAGCGAGCGACGCGATAGAATTCTTTCAGCCATTTTTCTGGATTCTGGTTGCGTTCCCCAGTAAAAATAGAAGGGTTTCTAAAAGGTTGAAAATGGTACTCACCCATTTTTTTTCTGTGTCTCTTGCTTGATCATAGCGATGTTTTCTTGAGGTTCTAGTCCTTGTAGTCTTCGGCTTCTTCTAACGGCTTGGGCGGCGAGGGAATATTCCAGCTTCTCCACCAGTTGTCACGGTAGTGATAACGAGTATAACAAAAGTTTAAGTAAAAATAATTTATTTATAAAATGCAAACTATTGCTAAGAATTTATTTACAAGTAATAATATACAAGAATGGTAAGGGGTGATGACCTTGCAAATATTAATGATGATATACCACAGAATATTTAAAATAATTATTCAGTGATAATATAAACATAAAAATGACCACTCTGTTAATAAAAATAATAAAATTAATAAATACTTTGTTACAATATCAATATGTATTTAATTTAAAAAACGGTTTTATCTAAAAAATTATCTTTTTATATAACCAATATTATAACTTTTTAAATGAACAAGCTTTATTTTTATAATTTCAGATATATCCAAAAAATAATCTTGTTTTTATCACTTTTTAACCCTCACAGTTTAAATTAATTAAAAGAAAATTTAATTACTTACCTGTGTAAGAGAGGCTTTACCCGCTTAAACCCGGATAAACTCTTTCACTCTAGGGGCCCACCTATGGTAATTTAAACCAACAATACCATATTGTATAATACTTATAACAAGATTTTCATGTTGTATAATAGAAACACATCTGTAAATGATTATACGCACAATTGACATGTGTCATTGCATCATTATATGTAATGTACTTTGTACAAACTGAGGATAAATAAATAAAACTCTGTAAAAGATTAAGAGTTGAGCTAAAGCAGAGATCGAGCATATAGCAGTCCCAAAACAACAAGGTCTAAAGATAGATAGGAAACTGTCAGGATGGCGCCAGTGTAAAATTTCGCCAGACGATCCATGCCCTTGTCGCATCTGCTGAAATACAATACTTCCTTTCTCGGAAAGATATATAAGGCCTCCGTCCTAGCCAAGAATATGGTCACTTCACCATCCGCGTGATACCTATTCGGTTGTCACCAAGGTCCTCCTTATCCACCATGTAGACCAGTAAGAAAAATTTTATCTCCATCTTTCGCTCCTAGCTCAACTTTTATCTGTTCACGGAACTTTCCTAGTGCAACTGTATCTTCGTTTTTTGTGTATGAACATTTCCAAGTTTTCCACTCTGCCTCGACCCCGACTGTCTGTACTCTGTGAGAACACTTAAAGGTCTCCCAAGGTGCAGAGAGGTACTGGAAAACACCCCATCCTGACTGTTCCTCTCGGTCAACACAGCATAGTGAGAGGCGACAGGATCGCACACCATAGATTAAGTCGACTGGATACCTCATAACATTTATAGTCGACAGGACCTCATCACATATTTAGTCGACAGGATTCTACAAGAGTCAACAGGACCTCAACACATATATCTATTTATCTGTTAATATTAAGTGTGTGTATAATTTGTTTCCAATATAATCATGCACACATTAATATTAAATATACTTAAATATAGGTGACACAACGTATATATAAATAAATATATATATTTATATATCGTAATATAAAAGTAACAATAATTATTATTTGTATTATAACTTTAATCATGTTCCTTTAGTTATCTTTCTATAATGTACTTCTCTACTAACCCTCATTTTCCTTCTGTAAATAGGCCTTAAATAAATATATTCAAAATCTTATTAAATATTATGCCATCAGATTGCCCTTAGTTCGTTTGGTCTAATAATATGTAAATCAATCCATTAACAACCGTTTCAATCCTTTATTGTAATGAATAAAAGATTTTATTCATTCGAATATTATATTTTTTTTCAGTCATATTGAAAACATAATTTGGATTTTATTAATTTTTGAGCAATATTTTAAATACTGAAAAAAGAATTGATAATAAAAATAATATACCATTATGTCGAAAGAAAATATTTTAACATTGCAAAAATACAGCGGGGATCAGAAGGAAATTCGTGCCCAGAGCTGGTTAAAACCTTACGAATTACATGTTGCAGACGAAGATAAAGGAAAGTTGTTCTTTTACTATCTAGACATTGCGGGAACAAATATTAATCAATGGGTAACCATCAAACAAAAATGTATTATAAGATTTGGATCATCAACAGCAACACCATTAATCGATGCACAACGAAGGTATTAACGCCGCGATGAATCCATCAATTACTACTTTCAGTCCAAATTCCGGCTTCTAAAACAAACTTCCTTATCCAAAGTCGAATAAATCCAGATGTTGATGAAGTATTACCAGCACAATGGAAGATTAGCTTAGCCCCAATACATTTAGAAGATATAGAGACGTGGGTAGGTGCAACCTTAAAATTGGAGGCTGCTACTAACTCCATGCAAAAAAAAAAAAACTTAAAACCAACCTTCGCGGTGATAATAAATTTAAAGATTTTAAATCTGTTACCACTTACGTCTCTTCACCTCCGAAGCCACGATACCCATGAAGATTTTTCAAAATAAGGAATTAACATAATTTTCATTGGCATAATGAATGCCCATATAGACCCAAAAATTCCCTAAAGAAACCGCAGCAAACGGACAACCGTCAACTCTTCATGCTACTTTCGACCCTTCATCTTCTAACTCAACTGATTTTCTAACAGTTAATTTAAACTAATAGAGCGGCCAATCTTTAATTTCATCAACATCAACACTTTAATCAACTCCACCCCAATACAAGAATCCATAGATACAGGTTCAACCATCAGTATAATGTCATATTCTCAATTTAAAAATTTGAATCTACAAACGGAACCATCATTATCCATTTACAGCAATCAAGCTAATTCCTGAACAAGAAGCTTTGGTCGCGTTAAAGTCAACCTTACCATCAGTCGCATCACCCATCAGAAAGATTTACACATCCTCAGAAACTTCATGTACCCCTTTCTACTGGGTCTTGACATGGGAACTCTGTTCAATCTTCATGTCGACATCAAGAATGGTGTTGTGACTACTAAAGGACCATCTTTGTATAATTGTAAATTTCAGGTGAATCATTTGAGACCAGAAACAAATCAAACCCTCGACAAGATATTACATAAATATGAAACTATTTTTAGTGAAAATTCTTCTTACGTAGGAAAAATCAAAATAGCAAAGCATAACATCCATACCGTTCCTCATCCGCCTATTCAATTTCGACCGTATTGAAGATCAGCCTAAGAGTATGAAGAGACTAAACGACAGGTTGAAGATTTAAAAAAAAAAAGACTAGTTCAAGACAGTCAAAGCCCATGGGACTTCCCAGTCACACTCGTACCGAAGGCGGACGGCCAAAAGAGGTTTTGCGTTGATTACCGCCGCCTCAATGCCCTTACCATTGACTACAAGATGCCTCTGCCTAACCATCAAGAAGTCATCGATGGTCTTCAGGGAGCGAAATATTTCACTTCGTTGGACATCGCCTCAGGTTATTGGCATATCGAAATGGCTCCAGACAGCACAGAGAAGACAGCATTCATGACCAACGAAGGGCTTTATGAGTGTTTACTAATGCCCTTTGGGTTTAAAAACGCCCCTGCTACTTTTCAGCGAATCATACAACAAACCTTTGGTCCATTAATGTATAAGGGGTGCATCAACTATCTTGATGATTTCATCATATATTCTAAAACTTTAGAAGAACATTTTGACCATCTATCAAAAGTGCTAGAAAAATTATATTCCCAAAACCTCAAGCTTCAAAAATGTTATTTTATCAGAGAAGAAATAGAATATCTTGGATATATCATCAAATACAATCAGATTACACCTTCACCTCGGGAAATAGAAGCAGTTAAAATTTTCCCAATCCCCAAAACAGTCAAAAACGTATAACAATTTCACGGATTGTGTAGTTATTATTGGAAATTTATAAAATATTTCAGTTCAATAGCACAACCTCTAACAGATTTATTGAAGAAAGATAAAATTTTACACTGGTTTGAAATTCATCAAAAGGCGTTTGAAACTTTGGAGAATTTAATTACACAAGCCCCAGTTCTGTCAATGTACGATCTCACCTTACCATGTAGGCTCTACACTGATGCCTCAGAGAAAGGACTTGGTGCAATTCTTGCACAGAAACATCTAAATGGCAGAGAACGGGTTATTTACTATTTCTCAAAACGGCTTAACCCAACACAGTCACGCTACACCGCTACAGAGTTGGAATGTTTTGCCATCATCAAAGCAGTCAGACATTCAACGAGCCATTCCAAATTGTCACTTATCATAGCGCTTTAAAATAGCTATTGAATCAAAAAAACCCTGGGGGAAGACTTTTCTGATGGTCAATGGAGCTATCTTCTAGATCGTTTACCATTATCCACAGAGCAGGAGGACAGCAAACACATGTTGACGCACTTTCCAGGAATCCAGTGTGGACATTCATAACCGAAGATAAAATGAAGATTGCTCAGCTACAGGCAGTCTTGCGATTTGTAAAGAACCCCCAAATTAAAAGTGGCATTGTCACTATACAAATTTGAGGCAATTCCAAAGCAGTTGTACCTGATTCCCTACGGGCAAAATGTCTTCACCACTTTCATGATGCCTTTGGACAACCCGGAAAAAACAAAACATTGAAGCTGATTTCCACATATTACTGGCGGCTACAAATGATCAGGACCATAGAAGAGTACGTTTCCTCATGTAAAGTTTGTCAGCTCAGTATACAGTCAAACCACCCGACAATAGGCCACTACCAAATACAGGACAGCAACCTCCAACCATTGACCTCTTTGGAATCGATACAATTGTTTTGGGAAATGAAGCCAAGAACACCAGGCATAAGTATCTCCAGACCATCTTATATCACCATAGTCGTTACATTTGGGCATGTCCCACAGCATCCAACAATTCAGCTGCCATCCTCAACATCCTTAGACAGCTGTTATTTTCTAAAGTACCAATCAAACCTATTCTGAAAGACAATGATTCGAATTTCACAAGTAGAGGCTTTAAATATTTTCTGTCGGAAAATAAAATTGCCCATTCCCTTACTACTCCATACCATCCTCAGACATGTGGAATGGTAGAAAGGCTAACCATAACCTTCTCACAAAATTGAGAGCTGCAATGTTGGAGAAACCGAAACAAAAATGGTCGACACTCGACATTCAGCCCAAAGTTTCTTCTGCATGGGATTGATGAATCAGCATCTTTTGCTGACTATCCCATCACTTTAGAAGAAGCAAGAGGTCTGGCTCGCGAAAATACCAGAAAAGCTCAGATAAAGAGGAAGAATATTCATGATGATAAACATCCAGGTGTGGAATTCTCTGAGGGAGATCCAGTTTTGAGGAGTGTTGCAAAGCACCACCCATGCATGTCTAAACTCGGTCCAAGATAACAAGGCCCTTTCTTCGTTAAGAAGAAGATCAACAGTCTAGTCTATGACATCTAAGACACCGAAGGATGAGTGTATCGAGCTCATGCTTCTTAACTTCGATCTTTCAAGGACAGGGAGTCCTTGGGCGCCTAGTTGTAAATAAAACAAAAATAAAATTAAGTCTAACCTACAACATGAGGAATCAGAGAGATATTTTGAAGACCTAAGGAACCTGAATTAATGAGGTATATATTCTAATATCATAGTGTGTGAATGTTTTTATAAGTAGATAATAATGCTGGGTAAATATTGATGTGATTATTCAAATATTTTGGTGAGATTCCGTATATATTTCAACATTTTATTCTAAGATTTATAAATTCATGAATAAAATCTAACAAAATAATTAATAAATAGAAACACATTTTTAAAACAGCTTCTACAAGTATTTACTTGTATTTAAATTCACTAAAAAGTGAAAAATAAAATATTTTATCTTTTGCAATTGAACAATTAGATATATATAAATTAAAATAAAAGCAGTGGGAGACAATGATATATAAAGAAGAGGTAAAAAATTATTAAATACATGATTTACGCTAAAAAACACATTATGTTCGAAATTCATGATGATTTAAATCTTAATAAAAGCCAGTTTTTCAGGACATCTATTGACTACCTGGGATATAAGATTAGTTCAGGTACCAGCACTCCACATGTTGGGAATATATATTTTATTAATGCCATAAAACCCCCTACTATCGTAAAAACCTCAAAATCATTTCTAGGCGCCATTAATGTTTACAACAAATTCATTCCAGATTATGCGCGCATTATAAATCCTCTAAATCAACTTTGGAAAAAGAACGTTAAATGGGAATGGACGCCAGACTGTCAAAAGGCGTTTGACAAACTCAAACAACTACTTTCATCAGGTCCCATTCTCTATCTATGACATCTAAGACACCGAAGGATGAGTGTATCGAGCTCATGCTTCTTAACTTCGATCTTTCAAGGACAGGGAGTCCTTGGGCGCCTAGTTGTAAATAAAACAAAAATAAAATTAAGTCTAACCTACAACATGAGGAATCAGAGAGATATTTTGAAGACCTAAGGAACCTGAATTAATGAGGTATATATTCTAATATCATAGTGTGTGACGGTGTATCATTACCTGCATGTAGTAGTAGACCACGCGACTCGATTCGCATGGACATTTCCATCTCGTTCCACCAGTAGACCACATATATTCAAGTAATAAAAAGGATGCTTCAAAGTTTTGCCCTGTCAAGTGTACTCCGAAGCATCTTTGCAAGGGATGAGAGGAGTACTGAAACAGCTCCATCTCTCCAGATAGAAACTCATATTCAGTACAATATTATAGCCATACTCTGCGCAAATACGAGCGCAATTAGAGTGTCTGGCCATAATTGAAACAGTATATCGTTTCAATGTCTATCTAGCGGGAATTACTTTACTATTTTCACTGATCATTTCGCCTTACAGTGGCTGAAAAGCATCAAAAATCCGACAGGAAGACTTTCGATGGAGTTTGAGATTGTCAGTCTATGACTCTCAGGTGAAGTTCATCAAAGGCACCAAACAACTAGAGTCTGACCTGTTATCCCGAAATCCGTTTTGTGTCCTTCTTGACGCCATGATATTAAAAATGTACCAAAGTGAGCTTCGGGATAATTCCAAGTATGTTCACCAAACCTCAGGCCTGGCTACTGTCACCAGACGTGGTGTGAGCAAAATAGTTGTTCTGCCATCTTACGACCCACCATACTTAGATAAGACCACCAGAAATTCAACCATCCAAGAATTTCTCAATTGACTAGGATCATCTCCGCCCAATACTTAAGGAGCGAGATGTCGATAGACATCCGTGCCTTCGTTAATAATTGTAACATCTGTCAAATGAGCAAAACCCCAAAAAGACCAAAGTATGGAGAGTTGGGCGAATTGCCAGAATCCCCACTGTCATTCGTTCTGGCTCCTATGGACACTATAGCCGGGTTTGCTAGATATAGGAGTGCAAAAAATTACCTGCATGTAGTAGTAGACCACGCGACTCGATTCGCATGGACATTTCCATCTCGTTCCACCAGTAGACCACATATATTCAAGTAATAAAAAGGATGCTTCAAAGTGGTTGTCCGATGCGTCTCCTTACAGATAAAGCCACTGCCTTATATCAACGAGTTTTAGGTGATTTTTAACCTCCCATAACATCCAACCAATGCTCACTACTAGCAACCATCCACAAGCAAACGGTTTATCCGAACGCTTGAACGCAACCCTGACCGGGAAACTTATGCTCATCTATCTTCAACATCCTAGAGCTAGTTGGAATATGCTCCAATCCAAAGTAGTTAAGGCATATAACGATACCCCTCATTCCGTCACGGGATTTCCCCCATCATACCTTATTAACGGCTCTCTGCCGAAAGAACTGTGACAACATCTAGATCCTTATCCATCGGTTACTGAATCTAGACGCTTAGCATTACAGAGAACGAAAGAACTTCATAAGCAAGATAAGATCAGATTTGATGAAAATCACAGGTCCCCCGACTTTGAGGCAGGCGATCTAGTCCTTATCAAAATTTATCAACACCCCAATACGTGCAAATTAGTGCAGTACTTCGGTGGACCATATGAGATAATGGAGGTGATATATCCCCCTATACAGTTAGAATCAATAGACCTAATCAAGCTCAAAACTTAGACACGGAGATTACCCATGTAAACAAATTGAAACACTATTCCGAAGACACCAAGTACATCTTCACACCTCACTCAAAGAAAAACAAAGGCGCGCCAGAAACACATTTTATTCACCATCATTTCCCAATTGAAATATTTCATAATGATTATAATAATTATGCATCTACATTAAGTAACCCATTTAATCACAATAACCCCGATATTCATTTAGATAATGACGAACCAACATTAACAGCCAGATACATTTCTGCTCCTGACACCATCCCAAAGATTGATATCCAATTAGAACCTTTCCCGACAACGAAGATGATTCACCCATCCTCGCCAACACGTAATCATAGTCCGAAAATTATCCCTCAATTTAGTGCTCTCCATAGTAAGTGTGACAATGAGAAATTGGAAAATAGGTCGGTTATAAGCAAAATTATGTAAGTACCGTTGCACATAGTTAAATATTCTAATAGGGTTAAACCATTCCCAATTTTTTTCTATCCCTCCTTACAATGTTGTGTATTAACCCAGAACGTCTCAATGACGATTATACATTTGCTGATTCATTTATTGCCATCGTCCCGATTAAGACAAATTCAATAAATCTTGATGTATAGTTTTGAAGAGCTTTCGATGGTCCTTTGGGACACCTTCAAGGACTTCATTAATCACTCAGAAAAGGATCGTGATCACGACATCAAGATTGATGACCCCCCATAAGATTCTGTTGACAGGGAATTCCTATATGGCAGAAATCTATTTTGAATCAGAATAACACCACCTGCGTTGCCCATTGACCACCCATAACTGATAGTTTTTCCAAAATTCATTTCCTTTCTAGGTGTCAGCATGATTACTGATAGTCACAGACCCGTCTTGAAACGATCCGTTCAGGATATACATCACAGAATTCAGTAGGTGGCCCTCTGACCATTTGCAATAAACCATTATGTTCACACGCCAACCTCAAGAGATATTCTCCTTGCGCTACTTCATTGACATGACAACCGTCCCCTTTTATCTCCATCTCAAACGAGAAACCTTCCGAGGACCCCAGTGGCCCAATTTGGATCATCCTACCGAATTGTTCGCCACGACCCAAGTCTTCATTCCTCAAATGTACCCTACCTTATCAGACATTCATTCCTTTTCATCCCTGAGCACCTTTTAACACCCCTTTTCTTACGTTTATTATGGAGAGTACGGTACAGAGGAGGATGCTCAGCCCATCATCAATCCACCAAATCTCCAGCGCAGGAGATTCTCTGACGCACAGAACACCCTCACAAACAGATGGATATGCAGTCGTAACCACATCACATAGGTTCGTATCCTGCCAAAATCATTCAGGTAATATTCTTTTTCATAGTGACGTATTGTCCTTCCGCAGTACCAAAACATTATCCTGCTCTAACATTTAAAACTTTACTTTTATATCTTATTATTATATGTTATTATAAAATTGCCTCCCAGTCTCAACTAAATAATTTTAATATCATTTTAAAATTATTTATCCCACACAGGTTTCATCTGTCATAATTTGCCTAATGCCCAAGAGATATAATTTATTTTCGTCATAATTAGCATATTGAAATGTAAATACAAATTCATCCATCTATAAATACTCTGTACAAAATAAACGTGGAAGCCAGTGCGCGGGGGCGAATGCTACGGCACGCCGCCGCGAGCGCGCGCTCACGAGTGTGGAACAAATTATTTTTAGAAGCTTAAATGCACAACGGTTGCACCCTTCCATTCGACCACGACAGATACGACATATTTATAATATATTGTTTTATATGACGAATAAAAATTAGGGTGTGGGCAGGAGGAGGGGGGAAGGCAGATTTTATCATGTATATTGATAAATCAGTTTATAATTAGTTTTTTACATTAATTTACATTAGGTAGAGTTGAAAATCTATTTGTGAAAACTATTTTCTTATAGCGTTGTTTGTCTCATTAAATACCTTTATATTTGGTTTCTCATTAGAAGATTTTAATGAGGTATTTTATCTTCTTATATATAAAAGTCAATGTCTGTTGTCTGTTTCGCGATAAACTCAAAAACTACTGAACCAATTGGTACCAAATTTTGCATGTCGCTTTTTATAAACCTGAGGGAAATTTTCAGATACATCTTGATTGTTATTTTTGGCTATTTATTTTTTCATTCGAATAACTTTTTTTACCCGTAGTAAATACGAGGCGAAGTAACAACACCAGGCCAATTAAGCGACCAGTGAGCGTTCTGAATTTTTTTCAAATTACTTGCAAACATTTTATAAATATCTTTTTATACGAGCGTTACGATTTTTTTACAAAAGTATTGAGAGAGAAATTTATATTACTAAGTTACTGTGAGTGCCCACAATGCAAAAAAAAAAACTTTTTAAAATTAGCGTTACTGTATGTAAATAATGGCTTTCGTTCATTTTTATTAATTTTTGTTCTGGCCTTTGTTTTTGTTTTCTCTTTTAAAAAATCGTCTAAAATGCAGTCGCAGTCATTAGCAAACACATAGGATTGCCTAATTTCCATGTTCTCTTTTATTTTTCACAGAAAAATATTTACATGCCAGTATTTTGTATTATTTTTTTATAAACTCATTTTTTCTTATTCTTACTGAGAAGATGAGCATCGCAGTCAAGATCCATCGTAGTTACTCACTCAACTCGGGCAATTTCAGGTACCTCGGGGGTTGGGTGGAAAAGGCTGCCATCTATTTCAACTATTTTGATTTTGAAACAACTAAATGGGTTGCAAAAAATAATTAAATCACAAATACCTAAACACTATATATATACAATTTTTGCCATCACACACTTTTTGCCTGTGGTTTATGTGTTACTTCTGTTTTGCTATTCTATGGCACTTCAACTTTTTATTATTGATGTACACTCAGTATGAAGGAAATTGCACTCGGGGGAATTCTCGAGCGAAGCCGGGTCATTCGTCTAGCTATATATATATATGTCATATATTTAAGGAAGAAAAAATTTTTTGCAACAAGTTTCTTTTATTCTGCAATTTGGCAAGCTTTCAGGCGCTAGCCTATCATCAGGCCGATTTCGCAAATATATATTTGCGAAATCGGCCTGATGATAGGCTAGCGCCTGAAAGCTTGCCAAATTGCAGAATAAAAGAAACTTGTTGCAAAAAATTTTTTCTTCCTTAAATTACTGATTGCAATTATTTAGGTTTTTATAGTGATATATGTCATAATTTGTATATAACTGGATGTAACCCCACCACAATATGTATGCAATGTATGATCTAAAGATTTTAATAAAAGCTAGGCTTAGCGAATCTGGGAGAAAGGCCATCAGAGAGGAAACGATCATTAGCAGGTTTTCATTATCCAGGAAGCAAAAGTTATTACCCAGGAACTCATAAAACTGAGTTCAAGAACCTCTTCTTCCGGGAGCATGTTAAAACAAGACAAAGGCAAAGGATTAGCTAAGATCCAATCGGAGTCCAGCAGGACTAGCTAAGATCCAATGAGAGACGGCCTCGACACGACTATCATTCAATGAGAGCCCTGAGGAGTTAACGAGTTAAATCTCGGATTCAGGTTAATCAGTTAGAAGTTCGGCACCATCGCAACAGGTCAGGACCTCGGCACCATCGCAACAATTTAGAGCTCGCCACCATCTTTCTCAGCACCCAGATAAGTCCCATGTTCAATATGTGAACAGCCTAGCCTTAGTCAAGAACCCCAATAGTCTCACCCCTCTCTCCCTTGATCGCTGGCCTATTTCAATCCAATCCTGTGTCCTCGTTAATTTTCCTCTGTGTGAATACCTTACTATTTCAGCAAAAACGACTGCGCCCACATCAATTACAATAAGTCAACGTACTACTACAACAATCATCAATCAATCAATCAATCAACTCAAACAATCACCTCAAAAAGTCCCCGAATATTACATATATATATTAAAAATAAAAAAGGCATCACCTGACCACGAGCACATGTGCTTTTTAGATGCAGAGCGCCATCTAGTGGAGCAAAAATAAACTAAACGTTTATTGAGCTTGCTCCGTGATATTTGGCCAACCCAATTTCTTGATAAATCAAGAAAAGCCATCCACGAACGCGTTTCGCGCTGTTGGCTCTCCCATCTAAAAAGCACATGTGCTCGTGGTCAGGAGATGCCTTCTTTATTTTTAATATCAACACCTGACCCACTTATATATTTTTTTTTCTGTTGTTTTTTCATGTGTAAAGCGTCTTTACGCAAATTTGGCCTTAAATACCCATTTCTTGATTTTTCGGGAAGCCATTGGGACCAAAAATATTTTTGGTCGCAGTGGTTACAGCCTCCTCCACGCCGACGAGCGCCAACAGCGCGAAACGCGTTCGTGGATGGCTTTTCTTGATTTATCAAGAAATTGGGTTGGCCAAATATCACGGAGCAAGCTAAATAAAGGTTTAGTTTATTTTTGCTCCACTAGATGGCGCTCTGCCATCTAAAAAGCACATGTGCTCGTGGTCAGGAGATGCCTTCTTTATTTTTAATATATATATATTAATAATATAAATATTTATATTATTTTTTTTTTTTTAAATATAAATTATGTAGTTATAGTTTATTATTTTTGGACAAACACCGGTACTACCGTAAATCTAAAGAAATATCTACACAGATGATAGAGTAGTCAGGCTCGCATTAAGGTCCATAATCTAAAACCATGGTTAAACCTGGTCTTTTATCAGAGACGGTTTCAATCGAAAAAATCCTCCTGACTAATAGAGTCTCTGTCTCAGATTCATGTTTTAGTTGGACTCTCATAAGAGATACTGCATAAGTCAAAAGAGGTCTATAAAAAGCTAGGCAATTTCATTTTATAAAACCTTATTGAACTCTATTCTAGCATCTCACTGGGCATGGCATCGCGGTTTGTACAGCGGCCCTAGCGGTATCCATGAGCAGAAGTCTGGGAAACCATGTGTTCTTGACGTGGGTGGAGCTGCCACTGGAGCCGGAGTCCCTGATGCCGGGACACTTGTCGCCACTCGGGGTCCTGGTGTTGTCCACAAACGCTACGACTCTGGCAGCCCTGAGAGAGGTAGGGGTCTATTTATTGGCGGTGTTCAGTTCCCTTGACAGCGATGTCTAGACCTACCGACCCATCAGCCAGGTCCGCTGTGACTTCTGGGTAGTTCCCCAGCTCTCCATGTCGGCCGAGGAGTTCGCCGAGTTTACCGACGAACTACCGGGAATCTTCTACCTCGTCAACTTTACCTCACCACAGGTTAACACTTCTTGGTTCGCCAGGATTATCATAATAGTTTATGCAGTCCACCTGTCTTAAACGATAAATCAGGGTACGAAGATGAGAGAAAAAAAATATATATATATATCTGGCTGAGGATAGAGTAGGTTTTGTCTTAACACAGGTCAAGTGCAAGTATTAGATAACCAAGCTGTGGTAACATCACTATACATATAAGAGTCAGTGTATGTATGTCTGTAATGTAATGTAAATGTAATGTATGTATGTATGTATGTATGTATGTGTAGCGGCTCCCATATATTAACATTAATATCATATTAATTGTTGTTATATCAATATAATAAAATAATTATACATAATTTTAAATTATATTTTAAAAAAGATGCATATATTGGATTTATAATGAATTTATTGTTCCAATATATGCATCTTTTTTAAAATATAATTTTAATTATGGATTGCTCAATCTTCAAAATAATTTTAAATATAAGCAATAAATCATATAAAATGTAAATATTTACCTATAATATATCAAACACATATATCTAACATTATATAATCTAGAAATGATATTTGACCACACACATATACAAAAAAGAACTTTAACGTGTAATATACACCAATTTAACCCTCCTGATAATTTGTATAAATAAATGTAATTAAAAGTTGATTTTACAATAAATAATTTGTTAATGACTCCGCTTATAAATCTCTGCCGCCCACATAAATTGGTGAGCCGCGTATTTAAAATATAAACTTTAACGAACATTTGCAAGCAATCAAACAATAATTTCAATTCGATCAAAAGTGAAAAATAAAATTACTCATAATATAAAATTATAAATATTTAAGAAATACATATTAAATATTTATATTTAAAACAAAAAATATACCATATTTCGCAATATTTAAAAACAACGAAAACGTACATCGTTTGGTATTTAATTCAAGGCAAATTTTCAACTTAAAACAAAATCGCTATCAAATATAATTTTAAGAAATTATTTATGTGGGTTGTCGTTATTAACCACCACATATGTAACACAGCAAAATCAATTTTTATTTAGTCAAAAAGTCGTTACAGCTCAAATGTTGGTGGGGGAGGGGATACAATCAAAATCTATAGCTATGAAATATTTGTATATATCAATATTCGTCTTGTTTAAAATGCGACGTATATCTGGCTTGTCACGGTCGAAAACGTAGTTGGCTGGGCTGAATTTGTACACCGGGTCGACGGTCTTGCATGCTTCCGTAGCATCTTTAATATATATAAATATATCTTAATTTTCGTATATTCACAATCTAGGGAATCTATGTTGTAAATGTGGAGGGTCGCTACACGCAGTGCAGTTAGGTTTACCGTTCCTTCTTGGGTATGGGGGGCTCTTATTTTCAAACGCCAAGCAATGTCGTCATAGATGTTTCGTTTTTTAAACCAGCTCGGCGCAGTGTCGATGGTCCATTTTTTTCTTTTTTTTTTTCTTCTGCCCGTTTGAGATTAAAGTAAGTTTCTAAGTGCGCTGCTCTTTATCCGTGAGAGGAGACGCGATTCATAAACGATGGGAAGGTGCACGCAAGATTCATTGTTGTTTCTCTTAAAATTTGTTCTTCGCATTTCATTATAAAACGTTGATAGCTGTTGTAAATCACTCTGAATGTTCCTTGTGGCGTGGGTAAATAGTTCGTTAATATCGCCTATCTCGCCGTTCACGTTTATAAAATAATTAAAGCGTCTGGGGCCACGAGTACTGAAAGCAGTTGGGTTTGATATGTGAAGGCCGAGTAAAAGGCGGCATTTTAAGTCGTTTTTCGAGAGAAATTTTGGATCGATGTAAAATCTAGGCGCGACATTCTTCCAGCTCGATAGTATTTGTTTTCGACGTGGCGATAAAAAGGTATGTAAATCATAATTAAAAAGATTATAGTAGTTCGTCGAGTTTTGGTTGATAAAAAGAAAATAGTTTTCGTTGTTTGACCCGTTTATGGACTTCTGGATCCGTTTTAAAATGAAGAGGTCGCGCTGTGAGGTTGAATGCAGTAGGTTGAGACCTCCTTTCTCAACGGGCAGACAGGTCGTTTCATTGTAAA
Organism: Cordylochernes scorpioides; assembly: GCA_030710605.1. NCBI lineage: Eukaryota > Metazoa > Arthropoda > Arachnida > Pseudoscorpiones > Chernetidae > Cordylochernes > Cordylochernes scorpioides. The sequence continues at coordinate 35,177,987 of CP092882.1, read as the reverse complement.
GCGTATCATCTAGTTCACTTTGTAGGTCGTTCAGGATCATATCATTTGGCAGGATCGCGTTTATCATATATGTAAATTTGGGAAAAAAATTTGTATTTAAATATCGTGTTTTGAGGAGGAGGGGGGAGCGTTAAAATATTTTGCTTCGTACCTAGGGCTAAATGACGAAAGTCGGAACGTAGATTTTTTTAAATTGCGTTTTGAGAGGCGTTTTCGAATTTTCAAAATGAATGCCCAGAATGTCGATCGCGTCGTTCCGCATCTGTATGTCTTCAGGTTTGTCAGTCCTGTTCCTCCAATTGCCACACCACAAACATTTGCTCTTTTAAAAATTTATCGCGATGCGGAGATGTTTTCAAATTCTTTAAAACATTTGTATATACGTTTAAAATCGGTTTCGCCCTTTAAAAATATAATACACCCATACCTCGCCTTGCGTCGGGGTTAGGTTCCAAAAAAACTCGACGCAAATTGAAACGACGCAAAGTTAAAATAAATTTTCTATAGAAAACCATTTAATGATCGAAGATAGGTTCCAGGCTTACGAAAATACTACCTTTTAAAAATAAAATTGAACAAAGTAAAATTTTTCAAACAAAAATAATATACAAAAAACGTATTCAATTAAACAAAATAAACTACATATTCATTTAATTTATGGAATTTTAATTAAAGTTAATCACTGTCTGATAAGTCCATAGTGGCTGTTGTAGTAGGTCGGTTTTCTTTCACAAAAAATTGGTCCATTGTTTGTTGAACAGCTTTTTTTTTTTTCAACGTAAGATAAATTTCCTTGTAGCAATTGATATTCGTAGCTACCGCCTGGGACATTTTAAACTCCTTCCGCTGTCAGGATCGTTTTTAAAAAAAATCTCCATAGCTTCGTCAATCAAACACATCGCTTTATAAATTTGTTTGGAGGTTAAATTTTGTTCTTTGGATATTTCTATTAAACGGTCACTGTCGTCTTCTTCATTATCAAAATGCAATTCCAGTTGCAATAGTTCTTTATTAGAGAATTCTTGGTTGTGCGGGGTTCATTTATGTCGGTCTCCTCCATACCTTCAAAATTAGACTCTCTAGCTAAATTGGAAATTCCATGACGAACAGCTGGTGTACCATCAATTTCCGCTGCGCTTCGTGAACACATCCAGGCCATATTTTGCGCCAAAAACCATTCATGCAAGATGGCTGAATAATTGGTGTCGTATTAGGTGAAAAAAAAAACAAATTTCACGTTTTATGACAACTCATCAATTCTATCAGCAGCGCCCTTTTCCTTCATATTCGTGTTAAAAATATACAAATTTATTTAAAAAAGAATATAACTCTGCCAATAAATAAATTGTGGAAATATTCACATCTTATATAAATATTTGTATCATTTTTGTAACCAAAAACACCACGTAAAACTTTATATATGTAAATTTATTATTCTCTTTTTAAAAAAGCACAACACACTACATTACCTCACACTACGTAATTAAACTGAACTATAAAATAATCAAAATGAAGTGAAAATAAAATTGTATTAAATTTGCGTTGATTTTTAGTTAGAAAGGGGATGCCCAAATTTTGATGGCATGACGCAATCAAAAACAAAGGTGTTGCCATATTTTAGGGGAAAAAAAATAAAGACTCGAATCAAAAACAACGAAACTTCGAAAATCTTACGACGCACAGTGGAAATCAGTAAAAATTAAGCAGCGACGCAACTTCGAAAAAAAAAAAACGCAAAACGAAACGACGCAAAGCGAGGTATTGGTGTAAAATCGTCGGCGTATGCATATAAAGTTGTCGTAGTGCTGAGTTTATGACGGAGATGGTACACAATTGATGTCGTAGCGATTGTAAATATCAGCGTGGACAGGCCGCAGCCCTGTCGCACCCCTCTGTTCACATCGATTTCTGGAGAGATCTCACCATTCACGTCGATCCTTATCGTATTCTTTTTAAAGATTATTTTAATACACTTCATAAAAGTTTCCGGGACCTCGAGTCTCTCCATCGTCGCGATGATAAAGCGTCTGTCGATCGAATCAAAAGCCTTCTGTGAGTCAAGCGTTATGATCGCGAGGGACGTGTTGTATAAATTCGCTTCAAAAATGTTTTTCTCGATATGAGGGATGATATCAAAAATAGAACGATCTGGGATCGCGTATTTTTGTTCAGTTGGCACCATGCACGCGGAGTAAGGTTTAATTTTCATGATTAGAAGTTACGAAAGAATTTTGTAGTCGGCGTTCATCGATGTAATAGGTCGCCAGTCATTTAAAGTTCGTGTATTTGGAGACTTCGGTAAAAGAAACATCATGCCTGTCCACATGTGGTCAGGTAAAATATCATCATTATGTGCTTCGTTAAAAATATCAAGTAGTGATTCAGCTGCGATGTCATTAAATTCTTTGTAAAATTCGGCGGGGATGCCATCTTCATCGGTTATCTTTCTGTTTGGAAGAAGCTTTATCGTGTTTAAAATATCGTTTTTAACTATAAAAGATGCGTTGTAAAAATTAAAATCGATTTCAAGGCGCGGAATAATATTTACATAGGTTTTAATATCGTCTAAAATAATTGTCTCGTAAGCCTTAGTGCTATTTCGATAAAAAGTGAAAATAAAGTCTAAAATTGAATCGCTGTCATTTAGAAATATATCGTTATCGTTGTAAAAAGCGGTAATTGCGGGTTTGAGGCGTCTTAGTTTTGGGATAGTGTATATCTGGCATTCTTTCACAATTTCTAAAATCAGGTTTTTGATGCATTTCCACCTTGCTTGTGCGCCTATGTGAGTAAATTCGGCGGTAAAATTATCGGTTTCAAATAAAAATATTTCACTAAATATTCGGGAGGTAAAAATTTTCGAGTCCACATTCCTGGTTGTATATTTCGTGTTCATGATTCGTAAATGCGCAATAACGGCGTTGTGGTCGGATAAACGGTAAATAAGAGTATCACATTTTATGAGAATCCGAGTAAAATTTGTCGTACCTAGGATATAGTCGATTCGGGTTCTAGAACGAGTGTTATGAATAAAAGCGTCGTGAGTGAATCCGTCGAGTCCAGGGTTGACGTGTTTGAAAATATCGATTATTTTTCTCCTTGAAGTCTGATAAAAGGTTATATTTCCGACGCGATTCCGTCCTTCCCGGCCTGTCCGGGATGTTGAAGTCACCAATAATAAACGCCGCAGTATCTCTCGGATAAGCGTTTAAACAGTTTTGCATTAGTTGGAGGTCGTTGTAAACTTCGACGGGGTCGTGGGAGAGGTGAACGTTAATGTAAGTTACGATTTTTCTATTCATTATAAGTTCAATGGCGCATATTTTACCACTAGCCGAATGACCCGGGCAACGCCCGTGTTTTACCCGATTGAATGTTTTGATTCAAATACTATTTGTTACAATTATAAATTGTGGTCATGTGGCCTAGTGGTCATGGCATCTGCCCGGTAAGTGGAAGGTCGTGGGTTCGAATCCCATCCCTTGACACTTTTTTTATTTTATCCATTCTGACCAAAATCTATCCGTGAACTTCACACAGTGAACTTCACACAGACAGAATAAGGCAATTATATAAGTAGAAGATTTTTAATTATTTGAAAATTCGCGCTAAATATCGAACGATTTAAAATTATTAGTTGTCCGTCGCCGCGAGAAATATGTTTATTTACATGAATATCGTAATTGCTTAAGTCATTTTGCATTTTAAAAGTTTCAATATTGGATTCTTGTATACAGTAAATGTCAGCTTCGTTCTGCTTCATCCATTTTTGTAGATATGTTCTTCTTTCGTTATCCGCAATACCGCGGGCATTGATCGTTAAGATTTTAAAGGTATCAGTATTTACAATTTCGCGCGATGGCTCACGAGAGTCCAACATCCAAAGTGCGCGAAAATAAAGTGAATTAAATAGAAAAAAAAATAAGGAAGGTAAAAGAGTAAATAAAAGATAAACGTGTTAGAGTAAAAAGGGTGTATTTACAATTAAGTCGAAATTGAGATAATAACAGGCAAGAGATAGAAGCGAAATAAAAGAGAGAAGGATTTAGAAAAATATTAATACCGACGTTTCATTCTTCATCGTTTTCAAAATAAGTTTAATTTTTGGTATAGTTACGTTAAGTTTATTTCTGTCTTCACATTTCAAATTTAAGATGTCCTTTTTCCGTTCTATGAGGGCTTCAAGGTGTCGGGAGTTATCTATCTGCAGGTCCGGATATTTAGCGACTTTTTCTTCATTTTTGTCTTCCTGGAAAACCCAGTTTTTTTTTTAAATTGCAGCCTTCGCCTTCTCTAGTTGTGGATTGGGTTTCTTCTCACATTCAAGCATATCCATTTCATGTTGTGAGGATGTCGTTGACCAATCCGATTGACTGGCAACCGTCTCTTGATCGTCCTCAAACAATTCTTCATTTGGCGGTTTAACTGCCTCTGGCAGATTCGCCTGCCTGGATGTGGTCAATATTGAGGATTTTATCCTCTACATGTTTCCCTGCCTGGGCATTATCTTGTTCTTTTACGATGTCACGAGGCGGAGGAAGCATTCCTTCATTTATTTTTGTTCGTTTCTTCTGTTCGTGTATATCTAGCTCGTTACTCTCACCTTCTGAAGAGGCCGTTAGGGGTCTTTTTTATTTTTTTTATTTTCAGGGGGTCGCTTGTTTCCCGGGCCGGTTGTTCTTCCTCAGTTGGAATCTTGTCCTGCTATGTGGGGCTTAGGACCTCAGCGAAGGTCCTCGTGATCTTTGCTCTTATCTCAGGGTCGAATGGGCATCTGTTCTTAGTGTGCCCATGCCTCCTGCATCCGGCGCACACCACGTCCTCGTCGATGATCTTGAAAGGCGTTTCCATATGGGTGATTGTGATAACCGCCGGCATTGGCGTCTTCTCCTTCTTTTTAAAAACGATTTCTCTTCTCAATGAAGAGAGATGTTTCAGAAGGGGGTTCTCAGTTGGAATAGGGAGCGGGCGGATGCTCAGCACCTGTCCATATGGTGCCAGGGATTTCAGTATTTCTTTGTCTGGAATGATGGCCAGGACGCCTGATAAGATATATATTTTTTTGCCACTCTCAAAAGAGGGGATGGATATACCGTTTTATTTATCAACTTTAAATCCCTCGGCTAGAAGCAACTCTGCCTGTTTTAGATCAGCGACAGAGATAATCGCCTGTGCGTTGATCTTGCCCACCGAGTAGATGTTCTCAAAACCGATTATATTTCCGATGCCGATTAGGTGTTCTTCGGCGGATGCATCGGGGAGGGCATAAAATTGATCGTCGCTTTTATTTCGTTGCTTCTTTTTTCATAGGTTATTTTCCTTCTTTCTTCAAATTTCTTTCTCTCTTCAGGTTAGAATTGAAACTTTTGTTTTTTCAGATTTTCAAGTCGATTTTCTTTTGTCAATGAGTATGTAAATTTTCCTTTTGTGATTTGCGATAATGATGTTTCAGGTGAAATATGATCATCCAATGAGGCAGCAGATGAAGGCTTGTCGGCCGTCGCCATGGTGATGAATACCAAGTTTCAACTTGAAACTTGGAATGTATGGAAATCTACAATGGTCAAAAATGCAAACGATGACTATGGATGAGAGAAATATACAGAGGCGGAAAACTGATGATGAAGATGACAGATATGAAGTTGGAATTTCACTTGGATCTCTGGTTGAGCAGCGAAAGGCGAAGAAACCCGGAGCACGACCAAGATACGGCCGCACGCCCGAGTATGTATGTATGTAATGTATGTAAATGTATGCATGTAAACAACAAAAACGATCTTTATTCAGTCAAAAACGTCGTTACAGCTCTATTGTTAGTGGGGGAGGGGTATTATTAAATTCGATATCTATAAAATACTTGTAGATTTCATATTTCATCTTGTTTAATTTACGACGTCTTTCCGGCTTGTCGCGGTCGAGAACGTAGTTGGCTGGGCTGAACTTGTAAACCGGGTCGACGGACTTGCATGCTTCGATAGCTAATTTTCTTCTTCGTATATTAACACTAGCCGAATGACCCGGGCAACGCCCGGGTTTTACCCGATTAAATGCTTTTATTCAAATACTATTCGTTACAATTATAAATTGGCGCCGTGGGTGTCATTCTTGTATAATATATATATTAGTTTTAAAAATTGTAAAAAAAAAATGCATCGGCCGGGAATCGAACCCGCGTGGCAGGCCAGCATTCTACCACTGAACCACCGATGGTTATGAGAAATAGCCATATTTGGGTATTTATTCCATTCACAAAAGCAAACGGTGACAGAATTGATTATTAAGAATTGTTGCTTGATGACTCTGATAACTGTATATATTAATTCTAAGTATCGATGCTGTATATCTGGAGAACCGCCGCACGCCGTGCAGGTTGGTTTCCCAATCATTTTTGGGTATGGCAGGGCTCTTAGTTTCAACCGCCAAGCAATGTCGTCATAAATATTTCGTTTTTTATGTCAGCTCGGCGCAGTGCCGAATATCCAATTGTCAACTTTTTCTTCTGCGCGTTTAAAATTAAAATAAGTCGATAAAATTAAGTTTCGTAGTGCGCTGCTCTTTACCGTGTGAAGAGACGTGATTCATAAACGATGGGAAGGTAAACGCTGGAGTGTTAGTCGTTTGATTTAAAATTCGTATTTTTCCTCAGGTTGTAAAGTTCGCTGATTTCTCGTAAATCGTTTCGGATATTTCGCGTAGCGTGAGAAAATAGAGCGTTCACGTCACGCATATCACCGTTCGTTTTTATGAAATCTTTAAATAGCTTCGAATTTCTTTTACTGAAGACGGCAGGGTATTTTAGATTGAGGCTGTGAAAAAGCGGTAGGACGAGGTATGAATAATCGTTATGTGAGAGCTGCTTAAAGTCGATATTAAATAGGTGAACGATGTTATGCCAGCTCACTAATTTTTTTTTTTCGCGGCGATAGAAAGCCGTGCAGGTCGTAGTTAAAATAATTATAGTAATTCGTCGCATTCTTGTTCTGAAATAGAAACGCATTTTCGTTATCCTGCCCGTTGATCTAACTTTGAATACGTTTGAGTGCAAACAAGTCACGTTGCGTGGTTAGATGAAGCATTCCAAGCCCGCCCTTCGCGATCGGGAGACAGTTGACGTCGGCCTTAGTCCACGTCATATTCAAATATAACGCGTCGTCGATTTCCCTTTGCATGTCGTTTAGTATAACGTCTTCGGGTAGAATAGCATTATTCTTGTAAGTGAATCTCGAAATAATAATTTCTCTAATATATCGTGTCTTTGGTAAAAGCGGGAGCGTCGAAATTCGTTTTTTCGCGATCAGTAGCGTTTGTTGGAATTCCGAACGTAAGTTTTCAGTCTGCGCTCTGAGGGACTTCTTCGAGTTTTCGAAGGATATTCCTAGTACGTCCAACTTGTCATTCGACATTCTTATTTTCATAGGCGTATCATTCCTGTCCTTCCAACATCCGCTCCACAGTCCCTTGCTCTTTCCAAAATGCATCTCAATGCCGGAGATTTTACTAAAATCTTCAAAGCAGGTGTGAATCGCGTTGAAATCGTTGTCGTTTTTTTAAATGTACAACAAAGTCGTCCGCGTACGCGTGCAGCGTGGCCGTAGGTTGCAGGTTTCGCCTCAAGTGGTACATTAGGGCTGATGTCGCGATGGAAAACAGCAGAGCCGAAAGCCCGCATCCCTGCTTTACTCCCCTCGTCACTTTGAAAAATGGCGTTGCTTCGTTGTTTATTTCAACTTGAATAGAGTTGTTTGTAAAAACGATATCTATCCATTTTATTAAAATCGTAGGAATGTCGAGACGTTTCAATGTTTGTAAAATTAAATTTCTTTCGATCGAATCGAAAGCCTTCTCTAGATCTATGGTGATGATAGCGAGGGGCGTATTAAAAAGATTGGCGGAGTAAATAGCGTTCTCGATTTCGGGGATTACGTCAAATATTGATCTCCCAGGGATCGCGTATTTTTGTTCAATTGGCACAATACGCGAAGCGTAAGGTTTTAGCTTCGTTAAGAGGAGTTTTGACATGATCTTGTAGTCTACGTTCATCGACGTGATGGGCCTCCAGTCTGTCAATGTTTTTCGGTTCGTGGTTTTGGGCAGAAGAAACATTTTGCCCTTGCACATATGCTCCGGTAGGATTCCCTCGTTTTGCGCAGTTATGTAAATCGTGTGCAATAATTCTGCGGATTCGTTAAGATGGTTCTTATAGAACTTCGCGGGTATATAGTCTTCGCCTGCCATCTTCTTATTTGGAAGAATTTAATCGCGTTCAATATATCAAATTTCGTAATAAAATTTTCGTCGTTTGAAGTAAAAATCGATATCGAGGCGTGGTATAATCTATCTATATATATATATATATATAGTGTAGAAACTATATAACAAAATTATAACAGTGATTCTACTTTTAAAACTTAAGGAGCAAATTGATAATAATGATAACTTATATCAATTAGATTTCTATAGATTAGCAAGCTAAATCTAAATTAATTATAATAATAAATAGTTATTTAATTTTATAGTCCAGTTTTGTATTAAGATTATCTTCATTATTATGATCATTTAAATTCAAATTATAAAATTTGGAAAATGTTATTAATTTGTAGATAGAGAGCAAAAAAAAAATCCTTTACTTCTAATACACCATCAAGTTAATTATATATTTATAATCAATAACAATAAAAATTAACAACGTAACGTCTTTTGCATCGGCTTTTACACGTCATTTAGACATACTCTAATCCTATATATAGAATAATAGAAGTGAGAATATATATAATAGTTAGAAAAAAGAGAGAAAGACAGAACCATGCACTTTTAATCAAACTAATAATAAGGAAAAAAAAGGTTTGTAAAGAAGGTAGATAAGATTGTTAGTATATATATATATATTTTTATAATTTTATATTTTATCCTTTTTTTTAAAAGATTTTTTAAGGTTTTTCTTATTTTATAATATGATTATAAATAGTTGTATTTAGTAATATATCTATAGTATGAATTAACATTTGTTATAAGTTTGGATATTATGTTTTGAAACCCTAATGGTAGACCAGACATACACAAAAAACTTTAAATTGAAATAAATTGGAAAAAGAGATCTGCTGGACCGGGGATCTTCAGATAAAAGCCCAACGACATTTCACCCCTTCTTTATTATGTCATAGATCTCTTTTAAACCGGATTTTATGTGTTAATATTAAGTTGTTTCATTGAAATATTTAAATGAACATATATAACAGATACAAGTGTTAACAAATTCAAACTGTAAACCTACCTCGACCGCGGCGTCCTCCATTGTGAATATCTATTTCTGGCTGACACATGTTGCGGGGGTGGACATTTCAAATTTAGACCATTTATTTTGAATTTTTTGAACAACAAGAAAATTAAAGAAGAAAGGAAAAATAGTTAAGGGAAGAAAGCTGAATTTCATAATCTTTACAGCTAGTTTATCAAAATAACTGATTCAACATTTATTCATCTTTTAATATTCCTTTAAAAAGGCAAATTATAAGAGTTTAATAAAGCTATTAATTGTGCAAATTCACCTTTATTTAACTTCCATTTTCCTCCCCAGAAATTGGAGATTAGACAAAATGAACTATATACTATAACACTTTAAAAATCTTGTGAAAAAATCTTTTAATCAGTTATTTAATCAAAGTTTAATTAACTGTTAAAGATTATAAATTTGTATTAGTTATTATTAAGAGAAATTATAGAAAGTTGATTTCATAAATGGATATTTCCATTTATTTTTTTTTTTTAATATTTTATAATTGATATACTGTTGAAATATTTTACTTGTCTGATACTAAATTTGTTTTTAATAAATTCCATGTTTAAATTTTTAACATCTTCTATGAAATTATCTAATATATTATTTATTCTATAAAATCTTAGAAACTGACCATAATATATACCCTTACAGCAATTTAATGATATATTAGAATTCATATTACAGTATTTTATAATATTGAAATTATAATTACTCTTTTTATTATAAACTCTAACAGCACTATTTGTAAGGTCTATATTCAAGTCTAAAAAGTTAACTTTTTTGTTTCTATAAATTTTTTCATTGTTCTTAAGTTTCAAGTATTTAGGATATATTTCAGGTATTAATTTTTTAAACTGTGGATTATTAAATATTATTATGTCATCTACATATCGGAATATTTGCCAATTAATATTATTTTGTAGAAAGTATTCTCTTTCGTACCAGAACAATATTAGATTGGCTAATAAAGGACTAGAAGATGTTCCCATGGGAACGCCTTCTGATTGAATATATATTTTATTTTTAAATTCTATATAGTTAAAATTTAAAAATGTTTCCAGTAGAGTTTTTGCTGTTTTAAGATCTAATTTAATTGTTTTATATCTGTTATGAATAATTTTAAAGTAGAAAGTTTTGTCATTAATGAATTCATTAAATAAATTGGTTATTTTATTATTTAGATCTCTTAAATTTATTTTAGAATATAGGTCCTCAAAGTCAAATGTGTGTACTGTTTCAATGTTTGTCCAATTGTTCATTAAATAATTAATGATTTTTTTATTTGAGTCGATAAATTTATAATTATATTTATTAGTTAATTTATTTATAATAAATTGTAGTGTTGAAGCTTGAAGCTAATTGTATATCAATATTTTTTATGACTGAATTTATACCAGATGTGATTGTTCTGAAAGAAATAGGTTTTTTGTGTAGTTTAGGAATTATATAGAACTTTGGTATGTTTGGATTTTTGTGGTTATTATAAATTTTTAGTGAATTTTCAACGTTTTTGATGTCTTTTTTGATTTTTGTGGCTGTAGTTCTAGCAAAAGTGTATTTATGATTATTATCAATTTCCTTTTTTAGTATATCGTGGTATAGATTTTTACAAATTAAAGATAAGTTATTGGAACATTTATCTATAGGAGTGATAATATAGTCCTTCTGTAAATTAATTATATTTTCTTTAAAAGAAGGAATGTCTGAATTAGGTTTTGTGTATTTAAGTGTATTATTATAATAATTTATAATTTCCTTTTTAATATTATGTTTCCATTCCAGAAAAGTAAATTCTGGAATACTGTATTTTATACTAGTTTTATTTATGAAAATATCTATATCTTTTAATATAGATTTAATTGTATTATTATAATTGTGTTTAATTTGAGGTATATATTTATACCCTTTATTTAAAATTTCCTGATATTCTGGATTTAAAAAAGAAAAATTGCTAGTTAACAAATGTACACTAACAACTTCGTCGATAAATTTATTAAAACATTATTTAAACTAAATAATAATAAATTTATCAAACTCATAGAATATATTAAAATTCATAATCTACTAACAGATTAATAGATATCACACACGACATCTTTAAATACAGAAAAATTAAACAAGCTACTAATAACATTAATATTATCATTAAATTTAATAACAATTTATTTAATCATATTAAATTTAATGATATTTTAATAACCAAATCATCAATAATCTTTTCCCTATAAAAAATTTAAATTTCAAAACAATCTGGAGATACAACAAAAATATAGGTAATTAGTTTGCAATTATAACCAATTTATTAATAATTTGGCAAATTTTAAAAAAATTAAATGTAATTGCAACAACTATATTGATAAATATAAGTTCTCAGGTCATATATTAACTAGCAATTTTTCTTTTTTAAATCCAGAATATCAGGAAATTTTAAATAAAGGGTATAAATATATACCTCAAATTAAACACAATTATAATAATACAATTAAATCTATATTAAAAGATATAGATATTTTCATAAATAAAACTAGTATAAAATACAGTATTCCAGAATTTACTTTTCTGGAATGGAAACATAATATTAAAAAGGAAATTATAAATTATTATAATAATACACTTAAATACACAAAACCTAATTCAGACATTCCTTCTTTTAAAGAAAATATAATTAATTTACAGAAGGACTATATTATCACTCCTATAGATAAATGTTCCAATAACTTATCTTTAATTTGTAAAAATCTATACCACGATATACTAAAAAAGGAAATTGATAATAATCATAAATACACTTTTGCTAGAACTACAGCCACAAAAATCAAAAAAGACATCAAAAACGTTGAAAATTCACTAAAAATTTATAATAACCACAAAAATCCAAACATACCAAAGTTCTATATAATTCCTAAACTACACAAAAAACCTATTTCTTTCAGAACAATCACATCTGGTATAAATTCAGTCATAAAAAATATTGATATACAATTAGCTTCAAGCTTCAACACTACAATTTATTATAAATAAATTAACTAATAAATATAATTATAAATTTATCGACTCAAATAAAAAAATCATTAATTATTTAATGAACAATTGGACAAACATTGAAACAGTACACACATTTGACTTTGAGGACCTATATTCTAAAATAAATTTAAGAGATCTAAATAATAAAATAACCAATTTATTTAATGAATTCATTAATGACAAAACTTTCTACTTTAAAATTATTCATAACAGATATAAAACAATTAAATTAGATCTTAAAACAGCAAAAACTCTACTGGAAACATTTTTAAATTTTAACTATATAGAATTTAAAAATAAAATATATATTCAATCAGAAGGCGTTCCCATGGGAACATCTTCTAGTCCTTTATTAGCCAATCTAATATTGTTCTGGTACGAAAGAGAATACTTTCTACAAAATAATATTAATTGGCAAATATTCCGATATGTAGATGACATAATAATATTTAATAATCCACAGTTTAAAAAATTAATACCTGAAATATATCCTAAATACTTGAAACTTAAGAACAATGAAAAAATTTATAGAAACAAAAAAGTTAACTTTTTAGACTTGAATATAGACCTTACAAATAGTGCTGTTAGAGTTTATAATAAAAAGAGTAATTATAATTTCAATATTATAAAATACTGTAATATGAATTCTAATATATCATTAAATTGCTGTAAGGGTATATATTATGGTCAGTTTCTAAGATTTTATAGAATAAATAATATATTAGATAATTTCATAGAAGATGTTAAAAATTTAAACATGGAATTTATTAAAAACAAATTTAGTATCAGACAAGTAAAATATTTCAACAGTATATCAATTATAAAATATTTAAAAAAAAATAAATGGAAATATCCATTTATGAAATCAACTTTCTATAATTTCTCTTAATAATAACTAATACAAATTTATAATCTTTAACAGTTAATTAAACTTTGATTAAATAACTGATTAAAAGATTTTTTCACAAGATTTTTAAAGTGTTATAGTATATAGTTCATTTTGTTTAATCTCCAATTTCTGGGGAGGAAAATGGAAGTTAAATAAAGGTGAATTTGCACAATTAATAGCTTTATTAAACTCTTATAATTTGCCTTTTTAAAGGAATATTAAAAGATGAATAAGTGTTGAATCAGTTATTTTGATATAACTAAGTGTAAAGATTATGAAATTCAGCTTTCTTCCCTTAACTATTTTTCCTTTCTTCTTTAATTTTCTTGTTGTTCAAAAAATTCAAAATAAATGGTCTAAATTTGAAATGTCCCCCCCGCAACATGTGTCAGCCAGAAATAGATATTCACAATGGAGGACGCCGCGGTCGAGGTAGGTTTACAGTTTGAATTTGTTAACACTTGTATCTGTTATATATGTTCATTTAAATATTTCAATGAAACAACTTAATATTAACACATAAAATCCGGTTTAAAAGAGATCTATGACATAATAAAGAAGGGGTGAAATGTCGTTGGGCTTTTATCTGAAGATCCCCGGTCCAGCAGATCTCTTTTTCCAATTTATTTCAATTTAAAGTTTTTTGTGTATGTCTGGTCTACCATTAGGGTTTCAAAACATAATATCCAAACTTATAACAAATGTTAATTCATACTATAGATATATTACTAAATACAACTATTTATAATCATATTATAAAATAAAAAAACCTTAAAAAATCTTAAAAAAAAAAAAGGATAAAATATAAAATTATAAAAATATATATATATATATACTAACAATCTTATCTACCTTCTTTACAAACCTTTTTTTTTTTCCTTATTATTAGTTTGATTAAAAGTGCATGGTTCTGTCTTTCTCTCTTTTTTCTAACTATTATATATATTCTCACTTCGATTATTCTATATATAGGATTAGAGTATGTCTAAATGACGTGTAAAAGCCGATGCAAAAGACGTTACGTTGTTAATTTTTATTGTTATTGATTATAAATATATAATTAACTTGATGATGTATTAGAAGTAAAGGATTTTTTTTTCGCTCTCTATCTACAAATTAATAACATTTTACAAATTTTATAATTTGAATTTAAATAATCATAATAATGAAGATAATCTTAATACAAAACTGGACTATAAAATTAAATAACTATATATATATATATATATATAAATATATGAATTTCTGTGTGTGTGTGTGTGTTCTCTATAGATTTAAAAACCATACATCCAATCGCCGTGAAATTTTGGGATATTATTAGGCATATCCTCGGAAAGGTTTTCGAAAAATAATTTCTTGAATATCTTTAATATCCTTAGAGTTATTTGCAGATTTGTAGCTTTAACTCGCAAGCAGCACCACCTTGCGACGGAGATAGGCTTAGGTCTGCCCCCCGTCGAAGAAGGTTGGACAGTCCAAGTTCCCACAGACCAATCAGAGGGATCAAGAGGTCCTGGCGCGCGGGGGCAGAGTTGGTGACACAGCTGTGCCAAGTAGACAAGAAAAAAGCCTCGCGGGTGACCTCCGGGAACTACGTCCATCTTCCATAAACGACCATGATATTATTCAACTTATCGAGTATTTTTCAAGGGACCGGGAAAAAATGTTCACTAGATAAAACGATGATTTTGTAATGTATAAAATTAGGAAAGGCAAAATTCAGGATGACACGGCACACAGGGACCGGGAAAAAATGATCACTTTATCGAGAGATTCAAATTTACGAGTTTCAAATTATCGGAATCAACTTATCGAGTATATTTTTTAAGGAACCGGGAAAAAATGTTCACTAGATAAAACGATTATTTTGTAATGTAGAAAATTAGGAAATACAAAATTCGGGATGACACGGCACACAGGGACCGGGAAAAAATGATCACTTTATCGAGAGATTCAAATTTACGAGTTTCAAATTATCAAAATATATCTTTTTTTTAAATATGATTATAGAGAATTGTCTTAACAAATGTTCGTTATACAAACCTTTACTCGGGTAAAACCCGGGTGAAGCCGGGTACATCCGCTAGTATATATATAAATGAATGTATGTGTGTGTGTGTGTGTCCTTTATGCCTGACCAAACCACTCATTGGAACGCCATGAAACTTTGGGAAGTTATTTGGTATAGTACTGGGAATGTTTCTAGCAAATAAAATTTTCGTAATAACTTTTCGCCTAAAAATAATCAAGATGAATATTCTAATTTATCTGTTATAATTCAACAATCTGCTCTATATATTATCATGAT
This sequence comes from Cordylochernes scorpioides, assembly GCA_030710605.1. Taxonomy (NCBI): domain Eukaryota; kingdom Metazoa; phylum Arthropoda; class Arachnida; order Pseudoscorpiones; family Chernetidae; genus Cordylochernes; species Cordylochernes scorpioides. Next base: position 35,162,489 of record CP092882.1, on the reverse strand, counting down.
GATACGATGATTTTGTAATGTAGAAAATTAGGAAATACAAAATTCAGGATGAGACGGCAATTTATTTGAGAAAAGAATAATGATACAATTCCAAGGCAATATACTATTCCTTTAACTTCCAATTACCGAGGGAACCAATTAATATTGATTTTATTCAACTTATCGAGTATTTTTCAAGGGACCGGGAAAAAATGTTCACTAGATAAAACGATGATTTTGTAATGTAGAAAATTAGGAAAGACAAAATTCAGGATGACACGGCAATTTATTTGAGACAAGAATAATGATACAATTCCAAGGCAAGATACTATTCCTTTAACTTCCAATTACCGAGGGAACCAATATTGATTTTATTCAACTTATCGAGGATTTTTCAAGGGACCGGGAAAAAATGTTCACTTTATCGAGAGATTCAAATTTACGAGTTTCAAATTATCAAAATATATCTTTTTTTTTATATGTTTATAGAGAATTGTTTTAACAAATGTTCGTTAGACAAACCTTTACTCGGGTAAAACCCGGGCGAAGCCGGGTACATCCGCAAGTATATATATAAATGAATGTATGTGTGTGTGTGTGTCTGTCTATTATGCCTGACCAAACCACTCATTGGAACGCCATGAAACTTTGGGAAGTTATTTAGTATAGTACTGGGAAGGTTTCTGAAAAATAATTTCTTGAATATCTTGAATATCCTTAGAGTTATTTGCAGATTTGTAGATTTAACTCGCAAGCAGCGCCACCATTCCGACGATGATAACAAGTTTTTTTATCTATAAGTTTTATTATCACTAAGTTTATTATCTTAAAGATTATTTATCAAAAGTAAGATTATCTCAGGATGACACGGCAATTTATTTGAGACAAGAATAATGATGCAATTCAAGGCAAAGATACTATTCCTTTAACTTCCAATTACCGAGGGAACCAATTAATATTGATTTTATTCAACTTATCGAGTATTTTTCAAGGGACTGGGAAAAATGTTTACTAGATAAAACGATGATTTTGTAATGTAGAAAATTAGGAAAGACAAAATTCAGGATGACACGGCACACAGGGACCGGGAAAAAATGTACACTTTATCGAAAGATTCAAATTTACGAGTTTCAAATTATCAAAATATATCTTTTTTTTGATAAGTTTATAGAGAATTGTTTCAACAAATGTTCGTTAGACAAACCTTTACTCGGGTAAAACCCGGGCGAAGCCGGGTACATCCGCTAGTATTTACATAATTATCGATTTTTCTTAAGGTAACCGTTTCTGCGGCTCTCGAATTTTCGCGGTAATGTCATAAAACGTAGTTTAAAATAGAAAAATTAACATTGAGAATTAATTCTTGGTCATTATAAATATATGTAATCGCGGGCTTGGGACGTCTTCTTCAAAGGTGTATATCTTTGGCAAATGATCGCAATTTCATAAATTAGTTTTTTCAGGCATCTTCATTTCGCCTGCGTGTTAAGGAGTATATAGTTTTAATAAAAAGATAGAGTTCGAATTTGTAGATTTCTTTAAAATAGCGCGATGTAAATATTTTTCTATCTATATAATTCTTGGTAGGTATCGTATATTCTATTTGTAAATACGCAATGATTTCCTTGTGGTCAGAGAGTAGATAGGGTAGAGTTTCACATTTTGTAAATTTCGTGAGTAAATTCGTCGTACAAAAAAATGTAATCAATTCTGGCCTTGATATGTTTGTTGTTTACTATTCATGCGTGTAGCCGTCGGTTCCTGGATTTATAAGTCTGAAAATGTCGATCAGATTATATATTTTTTTAATTCGTGTAAAAAAAGAATATTTCTGTCGCGATTCCGTCCTTCCCGGCCTATCGCGGATTTAAAATCGCCAATCAATATCGCCGCAGCGTTCCTCGGATGTATGTCTATAAAATTTTGTATAAGTTGTATTTCGCTGTAAGCTTCATCGGAGTCGTGGGATAAATGTATATTTATTATAGTGACGTTCGTTCTGTATAGGACGCATTCAATGGCGAATATTTTTCCTTTTTTTATTGTTGTAAAGTTTGCGCAGAGAATCGAGCGTTTCATGATTAAAAGTTGACCCCCGCCGCGAAATAATGGTTCATTTGTATAAAAGTCGAAGTATTTAGTTTATTTTTGCAATTTTGATATTTATACATTCGTTTCTTGGATTGCGTAAATATTCGCCTCGTTAATTTTCATCCAGTTTTGTATAAATTCGTTCCTTTCCTTTCCTGCAATACCACGGGCGTTGAGTGTTAAAATTCTTTAAAAATCTATTATAAAACGTCGCAGGATGGCTCACAATAGTCCAACATACAAAATTTGAATTGGATAAAAGAATTTGTAAGATAAGAAGTAAGAAATAAAGAGAATAAAATGAAAAATTTAAGAAAAAAATCGGGTTAGTTTCGAAAAGTGTGTATTTACAAAATAGAGGTAGCGAGAAAGTCAAAGATGAAGGTTGAGGTTAAATTAAATGATAAAAAGGGACGATAAAATTCATTCATCTTTCATAGTTTTCAATATCAATTTTGCCTTCTTAATACTTACGTTTTTCAAATTTGTGTTCTCTTTACGCTCTAAGAGGTCTTCGAGGTGCCGGGTGAAGTCTAGTTGCAGGTCGGGATACTTCAAGACTTGTTCATTTAATTTTATTTTCTTGGAAACCCCAGTTTTTTTTTTCTTTTATGGCAGCGATTGCCTTCTCCAGTTGTGGATTGGGTTTCTGCTCACATTCGAGCAATTATTTTTCATGTTGTGAGGAGGTCATAATAGATAAGTCAGATTGGCTAGCGGACATTTCCTCTTCCTCCTCGTTTGTTTCTGTAGTGGCGTGCTTCTCTGCTCCTGGTAACTCAGCCAGGAGTTGTTCCACGTTGAGGAATTTGTTCTATTTTTGTAACCCAGCCTGGTTGGTAGTCTCCTCCTTTCCGAGGTTTCGGAACGGGACGGGCGCAGTTTCACTTGTTTTTGCTCTCTTACCCAGATCATTTATATCCCGTTTGCTGCATTCGTCATCTGTGGCGGCTGTGAGGGCTCTCTTTTTGGTAAAAGTTTCACCCATGTCTTGGGCCAGTTTTTCCTCCTTCGTAGGCGGTTACTCGATCATTTCCGACTGTGGTGTGGGATTCAGGGCCTAGGCAAAAGTCTTTGTTATTTTTGCCCTAATGTAATGTATCTATGTACGTATGTAATGTATGTATGTAATGTAATGTATGTATGTAAAAATGTAAATGTAATGTAAATGTAATGTAATGTAAATGTAATGTATGTAATGTAAATGTAATGAATGCATGCATGTATGTATGTATGTATGTATGTATGTCGGCTATACACGTCCACAATACGTATCTAATCTGACTGAAATTTTAGCAGTATATATAGTAGAACCTGGTAAAACCTATAGTGAAAATCCAGGCATCTATTCCGAATATTCTTCGAGTTATTTTCAAATTCGCGTTGCAAATTTGTCCTTTCGCTCGCAAGCAGCGCCTCTAGCGGTGAAGATGGGAGATAATATAGCTGACCTAATGTACATGTAAAACGTGTTTAACAGGACATAGAGAAAAATCTGGAAGAGATATTTGTCGCATTTTAAGCCAATAAAAATTGATATTGAAAGGTTCTGGGCAAAATTAGTTGTTTTTAGTCAGAAAATGATGATAACAATATTGCTGTATCATGTTTTATTATCAGATACAAAATTATATCGGGAAAATTCCAAAAAGCAGAGACCACGGGTGAAGCCAGTTCATTTTTGTTATGCAGGAACAAAATTCTAACTGATAAACATTCTTTCGAGCAGAAGTCACAAAATCAGATCATCTCTCTATAAAAATATCGTTTCTCAGACACAAAGTTAGGAGCGAGACGTTCACAAGAGTGACGGCGCCACTCCATGGCGCCAATTTATAATTGTAACGAATAGTATTTGAAAATCAAAATAGTATAATATCAAAATATCGTTGTGAAAAATTACATTTTTATTTTTAAAACACAAAGTTTGGAGCGGGACGTTTCACAAGAGTGACATCCACGGCGCCAATTTATAATTGTAACGAATAATATTTGAATAAAAACATTCAATTGGGTAAAACCCGGGCGTTGCCCGGGTCATTCGGCTAGTATATGATATTTATAACTTAACTTTCTTAGTCTGATGCATATTTTATTGTATAATAAATCCTACTTTGAGGAGATCGCGAAAGAGAAGGCGTTCACTAGAACTTGGTGTTAGAATGAGCCTTTCTATATATGCCGTGTGATCTATGTGGTTCGAACATAAGGTAACCTAACGGGGCATATTCAATAGTTGTGATAAGCCTATACTTCAAAGGTTTATGGTGTAAAAAGGCGTCTCTATTCGACATTATGGTGCAAGTATCGCCATTGATCTCTACGGGGTCAGCCACATCCGTCGAACAATTCAGTGTTACCTCTAGATAGGACTTGTCCATGTATAAAATGGAAACATTTCTACTAATTCTGTAGGAACTTACGCAACCATACGTCCTAAGCTGCTAGTCATGTAATGGTACGAGTACGATACAGTGGTTTGTGTGCTGTAGGTCGCGCCGAGGGTCTATCAGCGCCGTACCGAGGAGTACGACTGTCTACCTCCCTGCATGGAGGAAGTATCACTCCAAGTCTCTAAGATCGGCCATCTGCGCATTGGCTTTACGCCGGTAGGTTTCGTGATATCATTATTCTAAAAAATATATGTGCTAATCTATTTATATAAAAATGAATGTATGTCTCTCCTTTATGCCTGACAAAACCATTCATCTGATCGCCATTAACTTTAGAAAATTGTTCAGTATACTAGCGGGGAGGGTTCTGGTTTTAATTTGATTTGAAATAAATATTCATTGCAATTTTCTTTTGCAAATGTTCCAATTTCACTCGCAAGCAACACCTCTCGCGGTTTCTAGTGGAATTATATTTGCAAATTGTAAAAATGCTAAACATGTGTTCGGAAAATGAAAAAGGGGTTCCAAAATATATTTGAAATTACACTGCGTGGCACTGAATTTGCAACACCAAGATATACTGGGTAGAAAAAAGTGAAAAATTCAGAGTAAAGTTGGTTTACCGAATTATGTAAATGATGCAAATTGCTTAGCTACCCCGCGCATTTTATTTATTGAGATATAAGAAAATGAACTTGCGAATTTGCCAATATTCGAATCTGTCTGATAAGGAAATAATTTGAAATTTTTGTTTTTTGACTCAGAGAAAACGCTTAGTAGCAGAGAAGCCACCGCCAGTTGAGGCAGTTCCAGCAAACAGAGGATTTCTCGAGAGGTATGATGATTAGACTCAGAAGGGCCGGTTGGTCCATACATCACATATCTACGGACAGACACCTCGACGCGTTCACAATTCACAGGCTATGGCGAAAATAGTTGGAACAAGGAAATGTGGTATAATTGAGGGGTGATGGTTCGGCCAGAGTGACGTCAGCACGCGTGGACCAATTAATCCGTCGGATTGCGTTGACGGCCCCACAGTCCACTTATGTCGCCATTTTGAAGGATATGAAGGACACTCTTGATTTTCTCATATGGTCCAGAGAGCCATTAAAAGTAAATTGAACCCTGGCGGCCTAAACTCAGGGCACTTGTGTGTTAAGAAGTCTGCCAAATAACCAAACAATTGTGATACCTCCGTTTTCAATTTTGTCGGGAAATAGCCAGATGGACACCGGAATGACTCACTTCTGTTTTAGCAATGCCAGTTACCAATAGTTTGGTTGCGACTTGGTGACAGGTCGAATCTGGCTGCATCTGTGAAACGCCGTACCTCACGACATCGCGGCATTATGGTTTGGGGAACCATCGCCTATGATAGCAGATCACCCCTGATTCATATTAAGAGCACCATATCGGCCCAATGAAACGTGGATGATGTACTGCGCCCGGTGAGGCTACCCTACCTTTAGGGGGAACCAAATGTATTTTTCCAGCAGAATAAAGCCCGAATTCACACAGCACGCATCCCCCAACATGCCCTGCATGAAACCTCAGTGCTTCCAAGGCCACCAGTCTTTTCTGATCTCTCGCCTATTGAACACGCCTGTGACCTATTTGGACGTAGTTTGAGTGCGCTGCCACAGCCGCGTTCAGAAGATTAACTGTGCTGATGGTTTACAGGGATTGGGCAGCCATCCCTTTGCAACACCATCCGCATGCTCATTGAGTCTGTATCAAGACGTATTTCTGCCTGCATAGCCGCTCGCAGTGTTCCACAACATATTGAGTGGATGGCAATGTCGCTCAGTGTATAGATATATTCTCTTCTAATGAAGATCATTTATTGTTTGTTACTGGTACTCTCTTTATGCCGACTTTAGCAACCTTCTGCCCACTAATTTTTGTGCTACTATTTCAGTATCAAGTAGTGTATTTGTATTTAAAAAATAATATTGATTACATAATAAAATAAAATTTCTAAAAATGATTTCTCCAAAATTGGAAGGCCTGAAATAACTTTACAGTTGATTTAAATGTTGTTACCCGTAGCGTGGTGGGATTGCGTGTTACTACGTGTAATTCGTGTTAAGGCATCCTGTCGTATATTTATATTTTAATTATATAATTTAATATTGTATATAATATATTAATATAATAATATTATTAAATTATCATTCATTATTATCATTCAGCGATATTTATATATATATATATATATATATATATATATATATATATATATATATATATATATGTAATAAGATGAGAATTCCAGTAGCTTTTGTAGAGATCCTGTCGACTACTGAAATAATGTTGAAGTCCGGGTAGCTCTTGTTGTACTGTGTTGACCAAGAGGAACAGTCAGGATGTAGAGTTTTCCAGTACCTCTCTGCACCTTGGAAGACCTTTAAAAGTTCTCACAAAATACAGGCAGTCGTGGTCGAGGCAGAGTGGAAAAGCTTGGGGATATCCACACAAAAAACGAAGACACAGTTGCACTAAGAAAGTTCCGTAACAGATAAAAGTTGAGCTAAGGAGCGAAAAGCTGGAGATAGACGAGTTCTTCCTAACTACATGTTGGATGAGATCGACATAACATACGACCGACGCGGCCTGCACTAAGGGTGAACTAAACTCAACTGTACTGAACTGTCAAGCCACTGTCAGGTGATGTATTTATAGGTTAAAGACGGGGTGACCTTATGTGACAGGGGCGTTTGAGAAAGGGCGCCTTTACCTGTCCAGGTGTGAGAGGGGTCTCTGCATTCCACCACATGTGACAGTGTGGGTGGCCTGTCGTGGGAACTGTGAATCTACCTGATTTATGACTCCCATCTTTAGACTCTGTTGTTTTGGCTATACTATATGTTCGATCTCTGCCCCAGCTCAACTCTTAAATCTATTACAGATTTTATTTATTTATCCACTTTGTACAAATTACATTACATAAGGTGATGTAAAGACACAGATTAATCATGCGCATAATTATTTATAGATGTGTTTCTATATACAACATGGCAATCTTGTTATAAGTTATCTACACAGTATGGGGTTGTTGGTTTAAATTACCATAGATGGGCCCCGGGAGTGAAAGGGTTTATCCGGGTTTAGGCGGGTAAAGCCTCTCTAACACAGGTAAGTAATTAAAATTTATTTTAATTAATTTAAACTGTGAGGGTTAAAAAGGCTATAACAAGATGATATTTGTTGGATATATAAAAGTGAAATAAAAATGACATTTTGTTTGATTAACAAAAAAGATGATTAAAATAAAATAATGACATAAAAATTCACATTCTAAGAGAATATTGGTGGGCGTTGGACAGGGTTAGTAGTTAAAGAATAAGCAATTGTGAGATTTACACATGCAATCAAATATTTAGGTCCAGGTGCAAAGCGAGGATATGGACTTGAGTGTCTTCCTAGGCAATGTTTCACCAGTGATCCTGTATAGGGTAACAGTGCTTTGTCACAATTGTAGTGTTATTGAGTTGAAAAGTTGTTGAAGAATATGTAATTGTTAGAAGTGCTCATGTAAACCAAATACTCAGATCCAGGTGCAAAGCGAGGATATAGACTTGAGCTGTCTTCCTTGGCAATGTTTCACTTGCGATCCTATATAAGGTTTACAGTGTTTTGTCACAATTTTAGGATTATTGGGTTAAAAGTTGTTGAAGAAAAGTTGCTTATTAATATGATTGAGAAAGGAGTGAAATAGAGCCATGCGATAAGTAGAATTGTAGCGACAGTAGGTGATCTAACTTGACTCGAAATCAAAGGTTGAATGTGGTCCGCTAGAGCTGAAAAAAAAAGTTGCAAGTTGAAAAAAGTGAACGCTTTGTGTATGCGTTGGTGATTTGCTCTGCGGATGAAACGAAATAAACTCTTGAAGCTTGTTCAGACCAGAAGTTTGGATTTGTAAGTCTGGGGAACTGTGTTCAAGGCGTTTGTTGAATTACGAAATCAAAAAATAAATTGTCAAGCAGTGCTGTCGTTTTTCTACATTGATGTGACGCAATGACTACAAAGATAGTGATGAAAAATATAGGGATTTGGTTAAAGAATATGATTGTTGAAAACGATTGTTGTAGATGCCCGATAGTGGATGATAAACTTTGTCAGATAATAAAGGTATTTAAACAAATAAAATATAGTGAATAGAAATATAGAAATATGATTGCGGGTACAAAAAGTGTAAGTGGACAAAATTAAACCTGTAATATATAAAATATATAATAAATAATAAAATAAAAATAATTTTTAAAACAATTAGATGTTTTACAATACTAAAATAATATGAAAAATAAAAGTAAATTTGATTAAAGTTTTTTTTTTTTTAATGTTGGATTAAAAAATTTGTTTATATAATTGAAAGGTAAGAATAAGAATAATTATTCAAGATTTTATACAAAATTTATAATATAATTGAAGGTTATTAATGATTGGATAAATTTTAAGTAGTGTAAAATTGAACAAAAATTGTCTCTTTTGACGAAAAGTTACAGTTGTGGTGTGTGACTAGATTATATCCCTTTGGTAACATCGGTGTTTCTATGACTCTGAAACTGGGAATATGTGAAATGATCTTTTCGTTTGTCCTCAATGCTGGTATGTAGAGAATGATTTCTCTTTCGCGTTAAAAAGTCTATATAAGACTTAACCAAATTGTTTTAATTGGTGTTATCAATTAACATGTAAAATGTTTAAAGTATGTTGTGTTGTGATATCTCGTTGGTGAGATTTGTGAGATTCTCGAGGAAATCCAAATGAGTAGTGTGACACATGTGTTCAAAATGGCGTCATGAAGCTAGCGGTCAAGAAGATCTGCCTTGAGGGGGAAGAGAGGGCATGTCCAAAGATATTCTCAAAAGATAGTAGTGACCAAGGGAGTGGCGTCAAAAAGGGCGTCCACTTCCTTTTCCTCACGGAAATTCCATTCTTGGGGTGTTCACACATGTGGGATGGTTCTCCAGGCCTGAGATTCACTTGAAACTGACTTTCTCTCTCTCTCTCTCTTTTGTCGAGGTTTTGGCAATTTTCTGTTATAAATGAAAAATATAGTTTTCTCGATGTTCGTAAGTGGTTGTGTTTTCGAATTTAGTTTAGACTTAGAAAAAATGTTATTAGGTGATGTCAGGTTTAGATGTGTGGTGAAAGTGCGACTTTCGACGTAGACACGCTTTGGGGTGAATTGTGGTGTCACAGGCGTGAAGGGCGTCTTTGGCCTGAAAAGTGAAAAAGTTTTGTGTGGTGGCACTGTGACACGAAGTGAGAAATGTGAATAAAAAGGTGTCACGTGAAGTCTTAGTTTGGTACAAATCTAACTGTTTCACCCGGAATAACAAATTTAATAAAGTCATGGGTGGTTGTTGTACGAAACACATCGAGAGAATATTTGACTGTTAGTGGATGTGGCACGCTTAATGTGAAATTATTTTATTGTGGTGACGCGATATAGAGCTAAGTGGCGCTTGTGTGGCTCGAAATTTGGATTTGTATGTTAAGTCGCGCACTAAAAATTGTTGCCAATTGGAGAAAGTGATGTGTGAGGGTGTTGTAGATTTTGTGGAGAGAGATGTATGGTTGTTTAATTATGCATGTAAAAAGTAGAGACGAGGGAGTGTATCTAAGTTAGAATAACATGTTGTTAATAAGTTTGGTAGGTTGTGACCTAATTTAGCTACTGGCGATGAAGTGGAGGGAATCTTTAATTTTAACTTGTTTTGGGAAAGATAGTTGTTTTCCCTAGTGGTGTTTTTGAAGATATTGTATCTTCCGATTTTTACAATTAAAAAAAAAATGCGTTTCACCTACGTTAATTTATATTTAAAAATTGATATTTTTGATCGTTGATTATGGTAGCGTGAAAATGTTCCTTGTAAAAAGGCAATGCCGTGATAGTGACAAGAATAATTTGAATTGTGGCGTTTACTTAGAATGGTGAACATTACCAAATTTTAAGAATTGATAAAGATATTGGTCTTTTGGTATAAAGATAACTAATAAGTAAAACAAAAATAAGTTGAGAATTATGATGAATGACATTTTTTTAAAAATAATAATAATGATTTTTTTTTTCAAATCGTAGCTTTGGATAATGCCATTTTAGGTGAATTTAGGAAAGGTATGTAAGATTAGTAAATTAGTAAAAATGCGTGATGGGCGAATTTTTTTTTTTTTTTAAGTAAAATTGAGAGTAATAACTTGAAATTTATAATCTGATTAAAAATTAAAGTAAATTTGATCAATGAAATGTGAAAGTTTTAAAAATTGAATTAAAAATTGGTATAAAAAAAAGGTAAAAATTGATTTTAAAATGCTTAAAGTAAAAATATAAATACAAAATTTATAGGGAATCAAGTTTTGAACTTGAGGATAAAGTTAAGGTAGGTTTTTATAAAAACTTACAGTTGTGTGAAAGTTCAGTCAGGAAACTTGGTCTTGGCTTGTATTCCTGCTGACGTTGAAGACGCTCCATGTAGAGCTTGTAGACGCTTGTAGCTTCTGTGAAGTTGATTGTGGCTTGTTGCCTTGAGCATTGTCTCGACGATGTCAAGTCTAAGGTGTGGAACTTGTCACAGGGTTTGGGCCACATCGCTGCTCGGTTTCCATGACTTGCAGGAATATCGGGGCTGTCGTTGGCGCGGTCAGCTTGCTTCCGACGTTGGCGATCGGTTAGCGGGTATGCGGAAGTCCGTTGGGGCGGCGTTTCTTCCGTAAATATCGTCTCTTGTTGGGGGGAGAGATTGCTTTGTCGTTTTCGTTGGTATGGCGGGCTTGTTCCTTCATCTTTGCTCGTTCTCGCTTCCTATCTGAACAGTCTTCTTACCTCTTCGTCTTTAGTTCACGTCGAAATTTGTCTGAAATAACAGAAAAGTCGGCTCCTGAATCCACCAATGCTTTAATTTTGCGTCCATTTATTTCGACCATGACAAAATTTTCTTTTAATTTAGCGGCGATATACCCTGGAGGATTTTCCTCAATGGCGACCTCACCCCCGTTAGAAGCCGCTCCACTTAGGTTTTCCCATTCTGAGGCATGGGAGAACGGCTGAAACGACGGGCTGGCGACTGGGATTGTCTTCGGGCTGGCGACCTTGCGCGGCTTGGATGTGGGGAAGAGCTCCGGTAGAAGTACGTCGAGGTTTGGGGCGTAACATAGTCGTCGTCGGCGTCATATCTCGGGGGTCGACTCGAAAATCCAACATTTCTTCCTTCTCCGCCATTCCTTGACCGGGCTTCAGCGAAGACTTGCCGTCGTTCTCTACAATAACGAACGACATGTCCGGGTCGTCCGCAGTGGAAGCAGATTGGTTTGTCGTCGAAGGTTCTCCAATGTTCCGTCTTCCTGGGTTGGGTTGGTCGGTCGATCTTATAATATGGCATTCGTGGTTGTTGTTGTACCACGTTGAATTTTGGTCTGGTAGGTTTTAGAGCACGGCTGACCTCTTCCCTCACAGTCTGTTCCAGGGCGTTCACCTCTCGGAGCAGACTAATCACTTCAGGTGCTGAGAAAACCTTTTGTATCTCTTCACTAACGATGCGGCGAATTAACGCGGCCAAGTCGTCTGAGTCGTCAACACATGAAATGGGCATTACGTTTGACAGCCTGGCGAATTTCGTACGGCCGATCCTGCGCTGCTTGACGGTTGTCAGATGACGGCAAAACTTCAGGATCTCATCTGCTGTCTGTATGTCTTTCGCCACCAATACCTGGTATGTGTCCTCCGAAATTCCCTTTATAATGTGAGCAACTATCTCACCTTCTTCCATGCGAGGGTTCACCTGGTGGCAGAGACTAAGAATCTCCTGGATGTATGACTCGCTGGATTCCTCGGCCTTCTGTGCTCTTGACTTCAGAACTTCCTCGGCGCGTCGAGCAGAATCCTCCTGCAGTCCGAACACACCGCGGAATGCGTCTTCAAAGCTTCTCCACGAGTTGAGTGATTCTTCGTTATTATCAAACCACCTTCCAGCAGTTCCGTTCAAGTAAAATACGACGTTGGCAAGCTTCATGGTCTCGTCCCATCTGTTGTACTTCGACACTCTCTCGTACTCTTTCAACCACTGTCCAGGGTTTATATTTCCATCTCCAGAAAAGATAGAAGGATCTCGTTGGCGCTGACAAGGGAGGTAGGATCCGCTAACAGTAGGTCTGTGGTCGTCTTCCATTTCTATTCGTTGTGGCAAAGGTTGAAGAATTGGTTCACGTCCCTGTAGACGTCGACTTCTTCGAAGTTCCGTCACGCTACCCAGCGTCTCCGCCAAAATATGTCGCGGAGATAAATAAAGCAAGGGCAAGTTTGGGGATAATTAATTTATTATAAGGGATATTTATAGGGAGAGGGAAAATGTAAAACTTACCCCAAGTTAAAGTTAATCCTAATGAGGGACGTCAGCTCCCCCCGCCGGCCAGATTCCCAGAACCCCTCACACCTGATGTCCAGGGATGATTGACAGACGTCCCATGGGGCCTCTCATGTTTGGAGCCGCTGAGCTTCTTGACAATATGATGATGTAATGACATGTCAATCATGCGTATAATTATTCGCAGAAATTGTCATTATACAACATGAAAATCTTGTTATATTATATACAATATGAGGTTGTTGGTTTAAATTACCATGTCTATATATATATATATATATATATATATTGTTGCGCTGGTGACCTGATGTACTGGGATAAAACATCCGTCGTTTAACAAAATATTCCATAATATTGGGGATAAAGGACCGCCTAGAGGGCATCCTTTAGTCAGATTTTTTGTAACATTTGTGTCTTTATATGAGAAATATACCCTTCTTTCACTGCTCAAATAAGTTTGTACAATTCTTATTAGTTTGGAGGGAGTGTTATCTAAATCGAGTCTTCTAATAATTGCTGGCCACCATGCGTTGTCGAATGCGCCTGCTATATCCACTGTAATCAAAGAAGTCAGTTCTTCTTGCCTGTGTTTCAGTATGGTTTCCAATATATCTTCCATTGCACTGTTCGTTGATTTATGTTTAGTAAATCCGTGTTGCCTTGGACTTATTAGATTGTTATCTTCATAATATTTATTAATTTTGTTTTTAATTATGTTTTCAAAAATTTTAGAAATGCTTGACGTCAATGATATTGGCATGTAGCTTTTGCTTATTTCATAGTTTATTTTATCAGGTTTTGGAATGATCTTTACAGTAGAGTCTTTCCATATATCCGGATAGTAACCTAATTCAATACATTTGTTGAATATTTGTTGTAAAATGGGGATTAAAAGTGTACCAGCATGTTTGATCATATTATTGCTGATAAAATCTGGACCTGGTGCTTTCTTGATATTTAATTTTGAAATAATATTTTCAAAATCTTTTATTTCTATAAAAATGTTATTTTTGTTTTTATATTCAGGTTTATAGTTTCTAATAGTAACATGTTCCTTTTTATCTGAATGCACATCATCATCTGGAAATAAATCATTCAAGAGACTTTTCATTTTTTCTTTTTTTTTTAAAGTATCCGGTATATCATCGATCATTGGAAGTCCTCTATTGTTGTTGGATGATCTCAAGGATTTTAAAAATTTATAGGCGTTTCCATTGTTTCCATGTTTGATTCATTTTCTTCAATGATTATTCTTTAACATTTTTTCTTAGTTATTTCTATAGCGTTAATTTCTTGTTTCTTGAAAATTTAAAAGTTATTTTATTGATAACTCTATGCCGATATTATAAGTTTCTAATATAATGAAAATCGTTATTCATTTTTTCAAGATTCTCATTCCACCACTTAATATCAGATATATGCTCGAAAGAGTTTGATTTGATTTCCAGAGACGAGTAAGCTGCCTTACTAATTATGTCTGAGAGTTTCATCACAATCCTGACAACATCCGTAGTATTAGATGCCTGATATATTTCATTCGACAAGTTATGTACCTTTTGAAATGACATCTCTATAGTATGAACAAAGTCCAAGAAAATCTCGGACATCTTTGACAGTTCTGAGCGTTGGAAATTTTCTTATACTTATAATTTTTTCTGGGTCTGGCGCGATTCCTTCATTTGAAATGACATGTCCCAAAATAAGAAGCTTGGTATATTCAAATCGGCATTTCGAAACATTGAGCGTTAATCCTGCTGTTTTTAAGCATTCTAAAATTGTCTTCAATCTGTTCAAATGGGACTGTAGATCTTCTGAAAATATAATGACGTCGTCGAGGTAACACAGGCATATTTTCCACTTATGGGTTCTAAGAACAGTATCCATTAGCCTCTGGAAAGTTGCTGGCCCGTTGCACAATCCAAAAGGTAGAACATTAAATTGATAAAGTCCATCAGGAGTGATAAAGGCTGTTTTATCACAGTCCTGTTCTTCCTCCTCCACTTGCGAGTGGCCTGAGCAAAGGTCAAGTGAAGTAAAGTACCTGGCGCCATGAAGGGAGTCGAGGCAGTCATCTATGCGCGGAAGAGGATATTGGTCTTTTACTGTGACTGAGTTCAAATTTCTATAATCCACGCAAAATCTAAAGGCCCCATTCTTTTTCTTCTTTAGAATTATAGGGGATGTCCATGGACTTGATGAATGTGAAATAATTCGATTTTTTAACATACTGTTTATTTGATCACCAATTATCTTTCGTTCTTTTAAAGATACTCTGTAAGGATTTTTCCTAATGGGGATATCGCTCGTTGTTCTAGTTTGGTGTTTGACGAGATGTGTTCTACCTTTATACTCATCCTGTGCCGTAAACAGCTCGCCATATCCACTAAGGAGGATCAAAACCTGGCTGCGTTCTTCTGGACATAATTCAGGATTTATATCAAAATCAGCTTTAATAGACGCTACTCTTTCGTTCTCCGTTTGGTACAGTCTGTCTACCTCCAAAAGTATTCCTATCTTCGTGTTCCGGAAAAGTTTTACAGGTTTGTTCGTACCGTTTAAAATCCATATGGTCAAATATTTCTTCGTATTACTCAATAGGGATCTGGTTGTTATAAGATTATATTCGGTTGTCAGAGAAGGAATATTATCAATTAATATTTATCTGCCTGTAATGCTAGTTTTACTATATCCTTTTACTAAGCATAAACAATATTCAGGAATGATTTTATCTTGAGCTATATGAGCATATCTTAAATTTGAATCATTTTGGTCAAATATGTTAGGAGATTCCACCCACAAGGTATTGTTTTGACAATTTATTAGTGCCTTATTTCGACTTAAAAGGTCATCTGCAAGGATTATTACAGGATTGAATCTTTTTAAGATAATCATTTCTATTTCATATTCTTTATTATTGATTTCAAATTTTAATTCTGAATTCCCTATTGCATTGAGTTTTTGATCACCTGCTGATTTTAATTTTAGAATTTTATCGGGCATGATCTTTAATTCAAGCTTCTTAACAAGTTCCTCATCAATGCAACTGACCATTGCTCCAGTGTCTATTAGTCCTTCTATTGACATTCCTCTTATTAATGCGAATGGTTTTGTTTTCCCGAAGATTTAAAATTAAATTTATTCTAACACCGGAGGGTTGCAATCCTTTTGACTTAATTAGTTTTTTGACGCTTACCCTAGAGTAGGGAAGTCTTCCTTACTATGAATTTCGAAATCTGGATCATCTCGCTCCTTATCCTCGATGCCTCTACAATTCTTTAGGTATTCCTCATGTGGTGTATTTGGTTCGTCTATAGACCTCATATATTGTCTTCGGATAGGTCTGATATTGTAGTTTTGGTGTTGGGTTTATATGGGCAATACTTAAACAAAATAAACAAGACAGGAGAGGAGCTTCTTTAAGAAGCTCTTCTCCTGTCTTGTTTATTTTGTTTAAGTATCTAAATTTTGGAGAGTTGATTGTGTCGATTTATATGGGCAATACCTCGAAATATGTCCTTATTCCGAGCAGTTCCAACATATTATTTTGTCAACCTGATAATAGGTGTTAGGACGTTTGGATCTTTGCTCGTTGTTGCGATTTTGTTGAGGTGGGGGTAAATTTCGCACATTGTTGCCATTTGTTCCGGTTTTAGGGGCAATTATTCTTTTCCCCTCGAATTTGCTCGGAGTATTATTTTGTCTTCCATAGTCAGTTGGGCGCTCGTTCGATATTTGAGGTTTCTCGTTTGAAGGTTGCGCTGCACCTCTATAGTTGTTATAATTATATTTCCTTGTCGGAAATGGTTGGATCGGATTTACTCTTTGCCTGCAGCTCCTTCTCTGTTCGAGTCAACCAGATGTTGATCAATGCGTCTTGCTAGTTCCAAGAATTTTTCAACTGTACTGCAAGGTATCATAAATACGACAAGCGAGAGATATTTGTTTAATCCAGTTTTCATATAATAGAGTTTATCCTCAGCGGACATTTTAGAGTTTACATTGTTGCACAGGCTAAGTACATCTTCAGCGTATCGTAAAGTAGATTAATTATATCCTTGTATTCTATTCTGGAGCTCCATGATTAATTTAAATTTTGTCGTATCTGCAATCTTGAAGTCTCGCATCAGTGTTTTCTTATAATTTATTCAATTGGAAAATATTTGGAAAGTTTAGCTTCGCCCATTTTTTGCAAGACCTTTCAGGTAACTTCTGCCATATGCCAGCATCACGTCCTCGGGCCATCGCTGCTGTCTTGCTAGAAGCTCGAGTTCTTCGAGCCACTCTGCTGGGTCCTCTTCAGAATACCCTCCGAAAATGTCCAGGCTTGTAGGTGGTGGCTGACAGAAGAAGACGTTGTTATTCCACAAAGCGGCATCTTCAGGATCAACCCTTATGCGTCTTGTTGGCTAGGCACTAAAGGATCTAACTGGTGGTAGACCTTGTTTCCGCTTGTTTCTTCTTGGGTTGGAAACAACATCTCCACCAGTGTTGCGTTGATAAGCTGATGTACTGGGATAAAACATCCGAGAAGCCTTTTAACGTTTATTCACAAACAAATGCGTTTAGAAAGAACATCTTCTAACAAAATATTATTGTCTTAAATAATCTTTAAGAACAAAAAGTATGATAATTTAAGGATAGGAAGTTATGGTGAATAATTATACTAAACTAAATTATGTAAAAATAATTATACATGAAAGTTAAAAGGAATAAATAAGTTTTTAAAAGTTACCGTAAGTCCACGGAAAAAGATGTAGCCAAAACAAGTAGGTTTAGAAAAGTGGCACGTGTGCAACCGCCTCGAGCCGCGCGCCTCTCTCCTAACAATATAGAAGCATAGGGCGCCTCTCCCGTCAAAATAAACGTCAAAACCTGACGCCATCTATTGACCGTCGCCACAACTATCGGCCTCGGGTCGATGACAAAGCCACAACACCAGCTTTGGCAAACCGAGAGCGTCCACCTAGAGACCATGGTTTCGGGCCATAGCAATAGATTTGGCCCAGCCACCTTGCCAGAAAAACACCTCTTTGGTAGATTGTGAAGATTCCATTAGACCCGTGTGGATCTCATGGAATAAAGTCCGTCCTAGACTGACCACGGCCATTAGCCCGAAACCATGGTCTCTAGGTGGACGCTTCTCAGTTTGCCAAAGCTGGTGTTGTGGTTTGTCATCGACCCGAGGCCGCTAGTTGCGGCGAAGGTCAATAGATGGCGTCAGGTTTTGACGTTTATTTTGACGGGAGAGGCGCCCTATGCTTCTATGGATCAATTTCCTCCCTGCATATTTTCCGTATAATATGTCGTATCCGCCGTGGTCGAATGGAAGGGCGCAAGCGTTGTGCATGTATGCTTCAAAAAAGAACTTGTTCCACACACGGCGGTGGCATAGCATTCGCCCGCGCGCGCTGGCTCCCACCTTTATTTTGTACAGATTTATAGATGGGTGAATTTATATTTACATTTTAACATATTAATTATGGCGAAAATAAATTACATTTCTTGGGCATTAGGCAAATTATGACATATATATATGGTATAAAAGGTGGGGAAATAAACCCACCACAATTTGGAAGAGGAATCCAGGCAACCAGAGAGAGAGAGACGGGCCTGGCACAGCCGGGCGGTCGTTTGTGTCGCACACAATCCCCAACTGTCTTAAAAGTCCCGAGGTGTTAACTGACAGACCCCAGTGGTCGCCTCTTGGAATGTCGCTGATGTTTCAAGTGACCGGACTTTACCCTCCTGTCTCTCTCTGGGTTGTCTGTAGGTTGGCTTTATTATTCCCGGAAGAGTATATAATGACATATGGCACCCGTTGAACAAGGCCGAACATGGTTTGAGTATACCTAAAGCTGGAGAAGTCAGAAATAAAGAAAATAATTTTATGATTGAAATTAATTGAGCTTATGGTGATATAGTTTTATGTAAATAAAATATTGTATAGTACACAAGTAAATATTATTTACAAGCATTTTAAAATCTAATAAGAGTTTAAAATTTAATTATTGTTGAAAATATAAAGTCATAAAAGGCTATATACAACAACATCTAATGTATTATAAGGGAAATGCTATTGAGAGGTGTGAAAAGGGAGAAGGGGAGTCACATTCACATGATGGGTATCTTAAGGTCATTAAGACTAGGGAACTTTACACTTCAAGATATTTTTTCAGGCGGACATGGCAAGGGAAAACCTGGCATGGGCTTTCTATGCTATAAGAATAGAGTACGATAAATGAGGTTGGGGGTGGATATTGCGTGATCTCAGAATTGAGGTAAATGTAGAACTACATACAATGTTAGAATTTTGGCGAACAGAGCGAGGGGAAACTTGCTTTGGGCCATTCTACCCTATCTATTCAGTTACTCGTGTAGCGAGTCCGAGGGGAAAAGTCCTGTGTGTAAGTGAGGAAGTCGCATGGACTTATAGTTAATTTGAGAAGATAAAATAGTTCGACATGCAAAGGTAGACTATAGGCGAACAAAGCGAGGGGAAATTTGCTTTGGGCCTTTCCACCTTAATTATATCGATACTAAGGGAATCTAGTAGTTTTAACTAATTGGAGGAAAGTCTGCGTGCACAGTGCCAAACATTGAGAGACGAGGACGGTGTTGTCCTTTACAATTGACAAGCTTCTCGTACACGAGGTGTTTGACCCGTCGTTGGAGCTTGTGTGAGGAGATGGTTTCGCGACGGGTTGAACGTAAAACCGATGTCTGCGCGAAATATTGACGGACTGGACAAAATCAGCGACGATGTTTAACGTACTTCCGTGGGAAATATCGGACGTAGGTTATACCGTGCTGGTATGGACAAGGACAAACAGAGATTTGAAGACAGGGCCCGTGTGGCGAATGTGTGGCGCGAGGAGAAGGAGCAAACTGTGCCGCTCGATGCAGATTGTTCAAGTGCGAACAAAAATAAGTTGATAAACATTTAGCAGTAAGTCAATCTGCATCCTGTGAGGAACACACCAGTGGCTAGATGACGTGGGTCGGTGGATATACTAGACAGCAACTACAAAATTTATTATCGTAAATGAAGAGTGGAGATTAGTGGCAATAGTAGTTCGATAATTGATTAATCAATAATTCTATAGAGGGTCATGGGCTGGTAGAAGGTTAACAAAGTTGTAAGAATGAGATGGGCATCCAGGGGAAGATTGATAAGGGTTTCTAAGGGTTGGTTGTAATCAAGGTTCACGTGGTGGTTGGGATTCTTCGACGCCTGAGCTAACAGAGTGAATTATAAGTCGTTTAGGGCAATAAATTATTTTTCGTGAGTCGTGCTTACAAGTAGGAGAGATGGTCAGATACAAAGTGGTACAAATGTTTAGGTACTGGAGCACTATTTTTATAGATATATTGATTATGAGAACATTTATTGTTAATCTTAAAATTCGTAAAGTATGAATAGGTAGAATTCCAATATCTTTTTTTAAGGGGTGACTTTAAATAGAAATTATTTCATTAAAATTACGATTATTAAATTCGATTGGTAAAGTAACTAATTCAATGGGTTTCACATAGTTAGATATATGATGTGGATAATAAGAAACTACTGTTAATAGGGTGAAATAATTTTAACTATCAAAATTTTCATTTATTTACAAACTGAACTAAAGTAATTACGGAAATATTGGCACCAGAGCCTACAAGGAATGATTTCTTTAAAAAAGTGGATGCTAGGGGTTAAAACAATTACACTGACAAGTTATGCTGGTTTAGGGCGCAAGTAGGTTCATTGAGTTCATTGAGAGAGGGTTCTGTCTGCTGATACTCTTCGTGCCAGTGTTGTCCGCCACAGTAGCGGCAGGGATATGGCATAGTCCTGTCCATGGTGGTGGAAGGTGTCCTGCTCTGGCACGGTGATCCTTCTTGGGCAGATCTAGTGCTGGGAGAAGTGTGCGGCAGCTCTATCTCCGTCGTAGTTGATCACTTCTTCTGTATAATGGTTAAAAATTTGGTCGAGGCAGAGGGTGAGAGTTCGAAGAGAAGCGGATGCAGTTGATTAAGTTTTTGATTCTTGTGAACCTTGGCTGTGGATTTGTTTGTCTGATCATTTTTGACATTCTTCTTGTTTTCTTTATACTCTAGTAAATACGGGAATTTGTTTCTCGACCAGGTCTTAACCTGTCAACTTTATGTGAAATGAAAGGTGGGGAAATAAACACACCACAATTTGGAAAATGAATCCAGACAATGAGAGAGAGAGAGACGGGACCGGCACAGCCGGGCGGCCGTTCGTGTCGCACACAATCCCCAACTGTCTTAAAAGTCCCGAGGTATTAACTGACGGACCCCAGTGGTCGCCCCTTGGAATGTCGCTGTTGTTTCAAGTGACGGGACTTTACCCTCCCGTCTCTCTCTGAGTTGTCTGTAGGTTGACTTTATTATTCCTGGAAGAGTATATGTTATGACAAATATATATGTCGTATGCGTCATATATATATATTAATATTGGGTTGTAAAGAAAGTTCGTTCGGCTTTTGTATCCCTTTGTTTCATAACGGATTTTGTCGTTATACGGTAAAATGTTTATATTTCTTAAATAGTACTTGTTCTGCTCTACAAACCTGTATTATTTGTTTTTGAATAACGTAATTTTTTTTATTCTTTTTCCAGGCTTGAAAATATAATATCCAGGGGAAAAATTAACATTTTCGACATCCGCTTTTCTTCGCTTTTCATCGAGTTCAAAAAGCAGCCGAAGCAACTCGGGGCATATGCAACGTTTATGGAAAAAGTGTCATAGGGGAGCGAGCAGCACAAAAATGGTTTGCAAAGTTCAAAAACGGCGACTTGGACCTTAAAGACACGCCTCGAAGCAGACGACGATCAGAATTCGATGAGGAACATCTAAAGGCCTTGTTGAAGGAAGATGGTCGCCAAACAACCCGTGAGTTGGCCGAAAAAATTAAATGTAGTGCTGTGATCATCTCCAACCATCTTCAATAAATAGGTTTTTCTCGAAAACTCGGAGATTGGGTGCCTCACGAGCTTAATGAAACCAACAAAGAAAATCGTCCTCAAATCGCTGCTCAACATCTCGCACGCCATCAATAAACTCAGGGCCTTAAACAACGAAATTTATACTGAATCGTTACGGAAGATGAAAAATGGTGTCTATACGTGAATATGAAGCAAATAAAAGAGTGGTTGGCTCTAGGAGATACGCCGAAGCCAAGAATAAAGCAAGATCTTCACCCACAAAAGACTATGATCTGCGTTTTTTTTTTGGGGGGGGGGGGGGAGGAGGGGGGGAGACTGCGAAGGTGTGCTGTACTGGGAATGCTTGAAAGGAAAGCAACGGTCAACAAGGACCTCTACATTGCCCAATTGCATCGCGTGAATGAGGCTATTCAACAGAAAAGACCCGATCGACAAGGTCAAATCATTCTCCTTCACGACAACGCTAGGCCGCAGGTTGCACACGTCGTCAAAGCCGCCCTAAAATAGCTCGAATGGGAAGATCTACAACACACGCCTAATCTCCGGACCTTGCACCAACCGATTACCACCTTTTCCGCTTCATGTCAAACCATATTAAAGGCACTACCTTCGATGATAAAGAGGTCCTCAAAACAACTTCTTTGACACCAGACTGGGCGATTTTTGGCAGAATGGCATCAACAAACTAGTCGAACGTTGGGAGGAGGTCGTAAATAATAACGGAGAATACATAATTGATTAATTAATTGTTATAATTAATGTTTTTTTTTTTTGTCTGAATGAAATTGTCGAATAAAACCTAACGAACTTTCTTTACAACCCAACTACCCGGGGATTCCAGCTCACTAATATGGACTAGTGTTGAGCGCTTTTCCTCGTGTCTTGTTTTGATTGCTGAGTTGAACCAGCTGAACAGAAATTTCCATGCTGAGGTTGAGTCTGGGAGGCTGGCCATAGATCTAGGGTTGAGGTGGGTCAATCCAAGCAAATATATAGTAT
The DNA here is from genome assembly GCA_030710605.1 of Cordylochernes scorpioides. Taxonomy (NCBI): domain Eukaryota; kingdom Metazoa; phylum Arthropoda; class Arachnida; order Pseudoscorpiones; family Chernetidae; genus Cordylochernes; species Cordylochernes scorpioides. The sequence continues at coordinate 35,139,703 of CP092882.1, read as the reverse complement.
ATATATTCCATGGAATATAAGATCCAGTGATGCCAAATGTACATAAAAATAAATACTCTGTTGAAATATAATACATAATCATTGAAAACCTAATTTATATTATTATTTGAATAAATTATAAAAGTAGAGTCTACATCTCTCTCTCTCGTTCGTGTATGAGATAGAAAGTGTTAAACCCAGTGGATTCTTGTTGGGAGGTGTTATAGGCGAAGGTAACATAGGAGACCACTGCATCCCAGTTTCTTTGCTCGACATCGACATACATGGACAACATGTCGGCGAGAGTCTTGTTGTGTCTCTCGGTTAAGCCGTTGGTCTGTGTATGGTAGGCTGACGTAAATCGATGTATGATCCCGCAGCGGTCGTTGATTTCCGTTAATGTTCGTGATATAAAGGTCTGACCTCGATCTAAAATTAACTCTCTAGAAGCTCCCCCCCCCCCCCATGCTTAAGTAATATGTCTTTCACCATGAATTTGGCAACTTCCAGCGCACTTCCATTAGATATTGCTATGGTCATTGCGTATCTTAATAGAAAATCTGTCGCGTCCAAGATCCACTTGTTTGCGTTGTTCGAGACCGAAATCTTCCCAACAGATATATTCCTTACCTCTGAAAAAGCCAAGCTACAGATGGAATTAGTAGCAGTTGTCCAGGTGGGCGCCCCTTGGATACTTTTCGCCTTTGAAATTCTTTGCAATGCAACACATACTGTTTCAAAGATCTGTACAGGCCGGGCCAAAAGTATTTTTCCTAACTCTATCGTATGTTTTGGCAAATCTTAAATGTCCTGCCATCGGTGAATCATGGACTTCCTTCAAGATCTCAATTCTCATCTGCTTAGGAACTACTAGAAGCCACATTTTTCCCATGGGGTCGTAGTTCTTGCGGTAAAAAATACCTTTGATTAATTTAAAACCTCCATCGTCTTTAGATTGGCCACCTTAGAATAGTTTCGTGATTTAATCGTCCTTTTCTTGTTCTTTCCTTATGTCGGTAATTGAGATCAACTCTGGAATGTTGTTTTCGTCCGTGTCTAAAAGAGGGTTTCGTGAAAGGCAGTCCGCATCTTGGTGTTTATTTCCACTCTTATAAACAATAGAAACGTCAAATTCTTGAAGACGTAGGGCCCATCTGGCTAGCCCTTCTGCTTGCCAGCAGATTATCCATTATTCTTTCATACGTGGCTTGGGCATTACATAGGTCGAACGGCATGACTCGAAATTCATAGAGACCATCAGGGGTGATGAAAGCTGTCTTCTCCCGGTCTCCTTCATCAATTTCAATTTCCCAATATCCTGTGCGTAAGTCCATGCTGGAAAAGAACTTGGCTCCTGTTAAACTATCCAAAACATCATAGGATTTTGATATTGAATAAATATCCTTTTTCGTGGCCTGATTGAGTTTTCGATTATCCACGCAAAATCTAATGACCCATCTTTATTTTATACTAGTACCACTGAAGACGATCAGGGGCTTTCGGATGGTTTTACGACTCCCATTTTGTCGACCTCTCTCTGTATTGATCGCCTTTCAGTAGGTCGTTGTTTGATAGGGCGGTTGTCTGAAATATCTATTTTATGTTTAACCCCGGAAAAGGTCTACTTGCTCTTCTCTCAAAAATTCAAATATCTCCGCGTAGTTTTCCAAATTTTGAGCTATATTTTATATCTGTTCTTTGCTTAAAATATTATATACTAAAGATAAGATATTTTGACGTATATCTACGTTTTCAATGTTGGCTCTAATTTCTCTGCAGGAAGTCATATATAAAACGAATATTCCACCACCTCCGAATTTAGCTAGATTGCCCACGTGCATACCTGCAAGAATCATCTGGCTCTGAAATGTTCTATTCGTCACCCATATCTCTCCCCTACAATGATGGAAGTTGTGACCGATGATGGAATGACCAATTCTTTCCTCCAGAGAAGATCTGTGTGACCCTCCACGATCAGATCTTAGCGCCTTGACCCTTTTCATTAAAAATCGCGATTTTATTAATCGAGCGGCCTGGAATTATGCTATCTTCACAAGCATATATGGATAGATCTTCATCTTCTATACCTTTGCTTGCGCATTCCTCCAGGTGCATTTAGCCCGTTCCCCAATCAATTATCGCATTTGAGGCCCGGAAAAAATCCCAACCAAGAATTATATGGTGGCTACATTCGAACAGTACTACAAAGTTAAAAAGAACTTCCAGCTCTTTAAAGGTGACTTCTGTATTGAAGCGTCCCAAAGTCTGGACGTATTTCTTATGTTCCACTTTTAAAATTGGGCCTTTTTTAACAAAGAATTGGATCCGCATATGTCGGCGTAAATTTTCAGAAATAACAGAAAAATCGGCTCCGGAATCAACGAATGCCTCAATATTCTGTCCATTAACGTAGATCACCACATAGTTATGTTTCATATTATCAGTAATGAGATGGGGAGGAATTTCACTTACGACGGTGGCTTTACCTCCTGTATAGGTCGCCTGATCTAGTTTTTCTTCCTTTCTCTTGAGGATGAGCTGCTGTTTACCCTAGCAAGTGATCTTGATGGCTTGCGTCCTGTAGTTATCCTCCTCCCCAGGTAGGGTGAGGCACTTCTAGGCTGACGGACAGAAGGAATCCTAGGCTCTGTTTCGTCGATATTTAGCATATAGTAAACCAGTGTTGTTGGTCTCCTTGGTTCCGCGGGCATCGGCAAAAACTTGCCTTCTCTCCTGACAATACCTGACGACGTGACCAGATCCCACAGTGGAAATATAATGGGCGATCGTCCTCCATTGCTGAGATTTTTTCAGAATAGGGAGAGACACGAATATTAAGTTATTTTGAATGTTTCATACGTCCTGAATGGCCTTGATTGGTTCCTTACTTAAATTGAAGGTCTTTTAGAGATTGGCGACCAATTAATTTTTACCCCCTCTCTTATCATGTCTTCTAGCGTATCTGTGGTTGGCCTGGGTTGGACTATTACATTCTGCATTTCTTCTTGAACAATTTTCCTAACCAAATACGGAAGATCTTCCTCATATGCCATGGGAGCCACATTTGGAAGTATTTCAAATCTTGAAGATATTCTTCTCTTTCTCATAATCTCTATTTTTCGGCATCCCTTTAGGAATTGAATATCATTTTCAACATCTTTTGCCATCAATATCTGATAAATGTCCTCGACGACTCCCTACATCAGATGTCCCAATTTGGTTTCATCGTCTATTCGGGGGTTAACTACCTGGCATAAGTACAGTACAACCTGAATGTAGGCTTCGGAGGATTCTTTCACTTTCTGAGCTCTAGTCTTTAGTAGAGACTCAGCTTTTATTATTTACCTCGTCTTGTTGGCAAAATTCTTCACCTAGAGCCCTTTGAAATTCATCCCAGTAAGTTAGTGTTTCTTCATTATTTTCATACCATTTTCGTGCTAATCCTTCAAGAAAAATACAGCATTTGCCAAACGCATAGTGTCATCCCATTTATTGTATCTGTCAACTCTTTTTTAATTCTTCAGCCATTTTTGAGCGTTTTGACTTCCATCTTCAGCAAATGTGGAAGGGCATCTTGGCTGTTGCAAGAAGGGTAAGTTGAGGGGACTTTGGATGAGGTTTCTACGGGTTCATTCTTTATCATGGTTGATCTTGTGAGAGGTAATCCTAATTTAGGAAGTAATCCTTTCAGTCGAAGACTTCTCTTTAAGGTAGATGATTCCACCGTTTTTATTCAAGGCTTTACCCGGCTTTTCCACCAAAATGTCACGGAATTCCTTGTCAAATAAGTACTAGGTATCAATCAAAGCGCATATTTCTAGCTAAAGTTTATTCACCATGTATGCCAAAACAAGCTTCTTTTATATAGTCAATTTTACTACTATTTACATAATAATTATTATATGAAAATGTACATGACAAATTGGAAAAATAGATAATCAAATATTATACAGTGACATTACCCCTCTCTCAAAAGCAAGCAGTGACCTGCTGCTTCTACAACAAACACAAATGAAAAAAAATCCCATATGCTCTTATTTTCACAAAAAATTTTGGATTAATTTTTTATAAGCCTATTTTTCTTATTCTTACTGAGAAGATGGGCATCGCAGTCACTCACTCAACTCAGGCAATTTCAAGGGTTAATGCGCTGGGGCGGGTACCTCGGGTGTTGGGTGTAAAAGTTGCCATCTTTTTAAACTATAGGGTGATCCAAAAGTCTTGCCAAACTTTAAAAATTAATAACTCCGCGAATATTTGCGCTAGAGCAATGCGGTAAACACCATTGTGTTCAAGATGCAATGGGATATTTTATGGCAAATAGTGAAAAAATTCGAAATTGATTTTAGTTAAAATTTTATTCGCTAGATGGTGCTCTACCAGAATCAGAGATTAAGCGACCAAATTGTTTGATAAATTAAAAAATATAACTGATCGACGTGTATTTTTCATTTTTGAATACCAGGAAAGAACCCTAATAATATAAAATGATAAATTAATAAAACACCATTTCGCCAAAAAAAAAAAAAAGATTTGGATGACGATTTTTAAATGCAAACCGAGATATGTGCCTACGGCAATACCACATTGAAAACACCGGTTCTCGTCCGATCACCGAAGTTAAGCAATGCCGGGCCCGGTCAGTACTTGGGAGGTTGATCACCTGGGAACACCTGGTGCTGTAGGCTATTACCTTTTTTTTTTAATCGGATAAGTCGGTGGATGAGAGGGTAATACACTCGATTCCCGACAGTCATGAACCGGGATTGAATCCCACGTTAAAAATTGTTTAATATGTGAATAACCATCCCATATTATATTCATTGTTTAATTATCATGAACTAGGTTGCTCTTGCTGAGCGGTACCTATATATGTGAATTTGAACCAACCGAGATATGTAAAATAGGTGAATGCAAATTACATGTAGCAAAACATGTAGCAAAATATATATATATATATATTTTAGATGCGGTTTTGTGAAATAGATTGATTGTTTGAAAACACCGCTGATATTAATGCACGATTTTTTTAAATGTTAAATGTATTTGTCGTACTTTATTCCAAATATTCTATGGGCTTGTAAAATGTTATCATTGCTTATTATATTGTACAAAATTTTTAAAATGTGTCCCCTCAAATAAAACTCACTTTTAGATCGACCTTTTGCGTTGAATAACGTGGTAGTGAAATCATTTTGTATTTTTTTTTTTGGTTTGCGCAAAATTTCTAAAGTTAGGGGTGTACAGATAATATACCTTATGCTATTTGTTCTAATGAGCGAAAAGCGATAAACTAAACATAAGGGATAAAATTGTGTGTACCAGTGTTATTCGAGAAGTAATAACACTTTGGTCCGCACGACATAATATAAGATGTTAGCAAATGACAAACAAAAAAAAATCACTGTTCACAAAAAAAAAAGTCAAAATATGAGGACAGCCTTTATTATCACCATAACCCAACACAAAGAGCTGCAAAATATTGGGAGATAATATAATACATGGCAGCTGATATAACACATGAGGTAACTGCCTTCTCTCTTGTATTAGGTCACAATCCTTGCTGAATTTGCCCCTTCACTCTCAAACACCGCCTGCAGACGATAGATGACAGATTGGACAGATGACATAACATATCTGTTGGAATTTATAAAACGTGCCGTCTGATAGAAAACCTCAACATGGCCAATGTGGTAGGCCGGCATCGATAAACACGCGACTTAATGTACCCCCATGGCCAAAAATTGCAAGGCATCAAGTCTGGTGATCTTGGAGGCCACTGGTGTATAAAGTGACGACTTATCACACGATCTTCACCGAACGTATCCTTCAGAAATATTTTGGCAGCTCAGGAGATATGAGGAGGTCCTCCATTTTGCATGAATGTTTTTTCGCTTAGTGCTCGTCTGTCCTGCAATATGGGAATAACCTTTTCTCTCAAAAGTTGAACATAACGTTTACCATTCACATAAACAGTTTTAAAAGTTCTTCCATTGATTTCTTCAAAGAAAAATGGCCCAATAATAAAATAAGTGAAACCTAACCAAACTAACTCTGGGCTGATGAAGTTCTGGAAAACTGGGTTTTCTGTTGCCCAAATGCGGCTGTTTCAATGATAAATTCTCAGTTTAGAGAAAAGTGAGCTTAATCTATCCACAGAACATTCGAAAGCCAGTTTTCATCAATTTTAATTTGCCAGAAACCCCATGCAGCAAATTCTTGACGCTTCTAAAAATCGCCGACTTTGGGCTCGTGAAATCTTTGAATTTTGTAAGAATATGTTTTAAGAAAAATTCTTAGTGCTCTCCAAATTGTTCCATACGAAATCCCCTTTGTCGAGAAACTCATCGAGCACTTCCTTCTCCATACATGGATAACGTTTCAATAACTTCAACATTCTGCGAAACCGTAACAGCCACTGATTTGCATGTCGATGGTTTTCCACTCCGATGATTTGATTCCAGAGATCCAGTCTTCTCATTTTTTTTTATAATTCGCTTTAGAGAGTAGAAACTCACGGGTTCTTTACCCCTGTGAATACCTTTAAATGTACGAAACGCTCGTAAAGCTCCAGTGGCAGATTCTGAATTACAATTAAACAAATTCACCAAGAGTGTTTTATACTGTAGTGACGGCATTCCAGAGTAAAATAAATTATCAGAGATAGATAAATATTTTAAAATGAATTAAAATAAAAATAGTCGATACTCAGAGAGAGTTGAAAATAAAAAAAAAATATATTATCTTCTAAATTTAAATAGCTGAGAGATTTCCAGCAAACCGCATCTAAAATATATATATATTTTGCTACGTGTTTCAATTTGTATTTACCTATTTTACATATCTCGGATTGCATTTATAAATCGTCATCTAATTCTTTTTTTTTTTTTTGCGAAAAGGTGTTTTATTATTTTATCATTTGATATTATTAGGGTTCTTTCCTGGTATTCAAAAAGAAAAATTACTGTCGATCAGTTTTATTTTTTAATTTATCAACCAATTTAGCCGCTAAATCTCTGATTCTGGTAGAGCGCCATCTAGCGAATAAAATTGTAACTAAATTCAATTTCGAAATTTTTCACTATTTGCCATAAAAAAAACCATTGCATCCTGAACAAAATGGTGTTTACCGCATTGCTCTAGCGCAAATATTCGCGGAGTTATTACTTTTTAAAGTTGTGCAAGACTTTTGGATCAACTCTTGTATATTGATTTTGAAACAACTAAATAGATTGCAAATAAATAATTAAATCAAATGCCTAAACACTAATATAATACAATTTTTGCCATCACACACACTTTTTGCCTCTGGTTTATGTGTAACTTCTGTATTGCTATTCTATGGCACTTCTACTATTTATTATTGGTGTACTTTTAGTATGAAGGAAATTGCACTCGGGCGAATTCTCGGGCGAAGCCGGGTCATTCGTCTAGTTAAATATATATTTAACTTATATTATACCATTAAGCTGCAAATATATAGCTACCTTTTTATTATTTCTGTGAGTATCAATAACAGATATATAATAAACTAGTGTCCAAAATTAAGGTAACAAACACTAAATCCTTGATAAAAATGATAATAATAACGAAAAATAATAAAATATCATTATATTATATGCAAATTACACCACACGGTTCATCTAGCCAATAAAAATAATTTTAAAAAAATTTAAAAAAGCAAATTTGGATCATTCTTTAAAGCGTTAGCTTTCGTGCCTTTTTTATGCAGTTATTTATTTTTATTTAAACAACATTTCTTCCGTTTTATCTTTCCTTGGAACGTCATAGACGTTTAGAAGACTCATTAAGGTGGAGGGCCATTGGTAGAATAGAAGAAGGCCAGTACCAAGCAGAAGTTGCAAGATGGCTCGAAACGTCAAGAAAAGTGGTTTCGAATCTATGAAAACAATTTTAAGAAACAGGAGACATCTTCAGAAGAGAAGGACAAAGACGCCCGAGAATCACAACCTCATCAAAAGAACGTTATCTGAAGTTAACGGCCAAACGTAACAAAACCATGACAGTCAGGCAGCTAACAATGGAGCTCTCTTCGGCAATAGGAAGCATGATATCAGGGCAAACAATTTACAGAACACTCAATGAGAGAGGGATGTATGCAAGGAGGCCGAAGTTTTGTATCCTCTCACTGCCATCCAAAAAGGACTCGTCTAAATTGGTGCAGACAACATAAGTCTTGGACCCAGAATCAGTGGGCTCCTGTTCTTTTTAGTGATGAGTCAAGGTTTAGTTTAACAACGATTCTAGACTTGTACTGATCTGAAGAGAAACCGGAACTCGAAACCACCCCTCAAACATCAGAGAAAGGTACCGTTAGGGTAGCCAAGGGGTAATGGTCTGGGGTGGTATCATATTAGACGCACGTACGCCACTACATGTGTTTGATGGCGGCACCCTGATTTCTCGGCGGTACAGAGACGAGTTACTGGAGCCCTATGTAAAGTTTTTTAGGGGTGGGGTCGGACCCTCGTTCATCTTTATAGATGATAATGCTTATCCTCATAGAGCCATGATGGTAGACGAATATCCTGAAAGTTAGGGTATTCAAAGAATGGAGTGGCCTGCCAGATCACTAGACCTCAATCCTATAGAACATGTTTGGGATGTCTTCACACGTTCGGAGAGAAAAAATGGATATCAATCACTTCCACCCAGGACCACCTAAGAACTGAAAACTGCTTTGGTTGAAAAGTGGGATTTGTTGCCTTAATTTCTCTTCAATTGCCTAATAGTCAGCATAAAATATCGTTGAAACAGCTGTTTAGCTGTTAGAGGCGACCACACACCCTATTAAGTCATAAAATATTGGGCAACATCTACCTGAATTTTGGACTAATTAACATAAATTTGCATAACTCTGTAAAAAAATGTCAACAATAAGTTTATTTTGGCAGCTTTATTTGATATATTTTTGTCTATCCACCTACAAATTTTCGTTCAAAACAATTCTATATATTTTAAGGAAACCAATAATAATTTTGGACACCAGAGAGAGTGTATTTTAATAATATATAAATAATAACTTATTAAATTTGTCATTCCATTTAATAATTGCCAAACATCTATAATATTGAAAATAAATGCATTTTATTCTTGCATTTACAAAGTTAAAAACAAGTATTCAAATAAATTCAATGATATTCGAAATGTACTTAATCTATATCTTTAATGATATGCGAAATTTCTCTCCCTACCCATTAAAAAATTTTAATAATTCTATTCGTAATAACTACTAGCATTTCAATGAATAATATGCATTCAAATTTGGATTTTGTCACATCACTATTCTTTTTAGAGCATTAAGGTATATCCTTTTTAGGTTCATTGAAAACTTGCGACTCCTCTCTCCGATTTTGTCTGTTTCCATCAATACACATACTTGCAGGTATTAATTCATGGTAAAATTGAAAATAAAATCTCTCTCTCTCTCGCGGCCGCGGAAATGGATGAAAATTTAACACCTTTTATTCCAGTAAAGCAGCACAAAAAGAAAAACTCAGATTCTAAAAGCCAGCGGGCCAAGGTTGCAAAGTCTGACGTCAGCTCTCCAAGGCCAACTCCACAGCCAAGAAAAATCACGAAATATTCTGCGATTTTCATAAAGAGCAGCAGACAACAACAGGCTTTGAGCAAGGCGAGGTCTGCAACAGCAATTTCCAACAATGCTGCTTCATCGAGTGGTGCTCGGACTTCAGCCCTCTGCACTACATCAAGGCCTTGGAGGAGCTGTTGGGCAAAGGGTCTGTATTTCAGATCATGAAAATTTCCGGCCAAGTGCTGGTTGAACTAGTAAGTGTTGACATGGCAGAAAGGATAGAAGAAGAGGGTCTCAACATCGCGAACCCCCTTCTAAAAGCTTCCCCATACAAGAAGAGGGCAGAAAAGGTGGTCATCGGTAATATCCCAATCGCAGTAAAGGCCGAGGACATCGTCGCAGCCCTGCGTCCTTATTGCAGGGTGGCCTCTCTGTCACATGAAGTGGTCTCATCAGAAGGTTACACCTGGACCACCGGTGACAGAGAGGTATTCGTCTTCAAGAATGAAGGCCTCAAAATCCATCAGCTCCCCGGAAAGTTGAACATCAAATCCAAGGGAGAAACGACGCCGGCTTCTATCACCTACGGTGTCAGATGCAGCAAATGCCACCGCCAAGGTCATCGGCGAGCCAGCTGCCCCAGAAGGGACATGGAGGAACGTTCCATCCCTCAGGCCACCTCCCGGCAGGATCCAGCGCTGCTCTCACCATCCACCCAGTCAACGCCCTCTTCGAAACCTGCCGCAAATTTATCTGCAACAGTTTTTTTTAAACCCAAGGAGACCTCTAGAGACTTTTAAGAGACCTTGCGGAAACTTTTCACCTCCGCGATGACTCCACCCGGCCAACAGATATAACCATCGCAGCCGCGAATACACCAGTGGCTGACCGGTCAACCACTGAGAAAGAAATTCAGCTCACGACTACTCTTCCCATCCTGAAATCGCCACCTGGCTATAAGATTAAGCAACTTCCTTTGAACAAAAAGGAGGAGGAGCCCTCTAAAGAATCGCGCTTGGAGAAGTCGGTGGCTCTCAAACAGCTGAAAGGAATTTTTAAACGATCTTCTATCAATTTGTTCAAGAACACTGAAGACCTAGGCTTGAAGCGGGATGACATTATGCAAGCCATAATCTCTTGTCCTCAAAAGTTAAAATTTCGTGAAGACCGATCGACTGAGCATATGGAAAGTCTGAACCAACTCTTCAGCCAGTTAATCCACCTTGTAGAGGACAAGACATGCACACTCTACAAGCGGCTCACCAACCTTCGGGTGTCAACAAACAAGAGCACGCTATGAGCTTCCGCATAGCGTGCCTCAACGTGCGCGGCATTGTCGTTCGTGAAAAGAGCATAAAACTGTGCTGCTTCTTAAAGCAGCACGCAAATGACGTCGCATTTTTATCTCTATTTTTAGATTTTAATCATAATTTTCATTATTGTTAATTTCTCATAATTAGTGCGGACTGTGCACTTTCCTGTATTGACAAGATGTCAATAAAAATATGTTAATTGTCAATTGTCTCTCACTGCAGTTTTTTTTTTTTTTTTTTTAATTCAGTGAAAAACTTTCTCAGAAGTGTTTACTATTATAATATCAATCCACGAGGCTCTCGTTTGTTTCTCTTTAGCTGGGCCTGAGATAAACATGTGTGTAAATTGAAGCCAAATGGCTATAAAGATTTCCACACAACCTAGCTCTTTAAAGTTAAACTAATAGATATATTCATCTCGCCTTAAAAACATTTAATCAAAAACGAATTTTTGACCTGTGCTTTAGATGTTGTACTAAATTCGAAAAATCACGTGAAAACGCCCTTGCAACCTCAGAACGCCTTTTAACTCCTTGCCAAATGCTTTATTTTTATTCACTTCTCCTGACGAAGACAAAATATTTTTGTAGAAACGTTGAGAAAATTAAAAACTCTAACTGGCCGAAGTGTCTATTTTTCATAAATAATAAAAACATTATTTTTAAAATATCAATTATCTATAAAGTAGATATATTTTTTTATTGACAAGGATTCTTAAGGAAGTTCTACAAATTATTATGTGATGAATATTTTAAAAGAAAAGTAAATTATGGGAGGTGTGATAAAATATTTCGTATTTTAACTTTAATTGTTATAATAATAGGTTTGAATATGTTCTTCCGTGATCTTGCGCACAGTTTTCAAGCTTGTATATTTACTCGAAATGAGTAATGAGTGGTTTCTTTGTTAAAGCCCGTACTATTTATTTTCTTATTCTAAACTATATTTAACTATAAAGTTTGGTAAATCCACACTTACCTATTACGCCTCTTCTTCTTTCCGCAGCAGCCCTCCATGGTTCTCGTTTGATCGTTTCGGTCACAAAAGATCGCTTTCAAAGATCCCTCAGATCACAAGGTCGCTTGCACAATTCACAAGATCGCTCCGGTCACAAAAGATCACTTCCAAGTTCGCTAAGATGAGTTATATTAGCTTTCAAAGATCGACTTGATCGCTTCGGCTAGTCGCTTTAGTTGCTCGCTAGATCACTTTGGTTGCTGAAGTGAGAAAGTCTTTGTTGTGGCGGCCTCAATAAAGTCCAGAGAGATTATTTAAATAATAGAATTTGAACTTTTATAAATGTATAATCTATATTTAATTTAAAAGGCATATATTGGATCAAAATATTATATATTTTACCAATATATCAGTTGGCTGAACGCCATCCTTTATCAAGGTATTATAACATTTTAATGTGGGTCAATAACAAACTCAGCGCCACATAACGTCAACATAACGCCAACTGAAATATTGGTAAAATAAATGATATTTTGATCCAATATATGCCTTTTAGATTAAAGATTCATTTATGGATTGCTCTATTTTCAAATACATCTATATATAGAAATATATCATTATTTTGTGGTAATATATTAGGTATACCTAGAGAGGAATTGAGGAATTATGTGGATATTTTCATCATATATTAATATTTTATCAACGTATATATATGTTTGTGTGTCCTCAATACGTAGAAGATTATAAAGTTGAATCTGGAAAAACTCATAGTGAAAAATTTGAGTCACTATCTAGAAAATCCTTGGAGTTATTTACAAATTTGCCAATTTCTCTCGCAACCAGCGCTCACTGCGGTGGAGATAAATATATTGTTACGTGTAAGGCCTCTAAACGGTTAAAACCTCCGCCAATAGATGGCGCTTTCGCCGGATTCCCTTGCTGGCTGATGAGGGAGTCGCCGACTGCTGTGGTCCCGTTTCCTGGGGAGGTTGGATGTAAATACGCTTTTGTGTTGGCCCCAGGATGTAGGGTCATGTAAATACCCATTGTCTGTTGTTTTATTTAGATTTAATGTTAGTAATATATCACAATAAAAAAAGTGCTTCGAGTCTCCGTGTCGCCTCCTGTCGTTACTGCCGCCACTGCCATCATCGCCAGGCTGCTGCTACTACTCTTCTGGTAAGTCTCTCGTGTCCCCCACCAGTGGTAAGGCCGAGAGATACTGCCAGAGGAAGGGAGTTTCCACTGCAGAGGTGGAACTCGGGACGTCTTTGGGTGGCCTGCGGGGAAAAAGCCGCAGGGTGGAGCAACGAAAGTCTAAGCAGGTGAACCACGAAGGGAAGAAGCGCGTTGTCGCAAAGAACCGGCAGGGTAAACACACGACAACTGGTGTCAGAAGTGGGATTCTTCCTCGTGGAGGTCACCAGGAGGCTTTTTTATTAAAAAGTTTTTTTTTGGGGTTGCTGACAAAGGCCCATTGACGTGAGAGGCCAAGGGATGGCCTCTGAGCGGGATTCACTGGCCGAAATCGACCGGAGGCTGCAGGAACACCGGGAGAAGTGGGACAGATTAAAGCGCCGAACGGAAGAGAAATGGCTTCTATTAGAAAAGGAAAGCAAAGAGAAATGGCTTCTGTTAGAAAAGGAAAGCAAAGAGAAATGGCTTCTGTTGGAAAGGGAAAGTGAGGAAAGAAGGCGTCGAATAAAAAAAAACGGCTACGACGAGAGAGGCGGTGCCCTCGGGAGAGGAGGTCCCGGCGAGAGAAGCAGTACCGGCGAGAGAAGATTCGGCGGGATGAATGGTCCTGGCGAGAGAGGTGGTCTCGGCGAGAAAGGTGGTACCAGCATAAGAGGCGGTGCCGGCATAAGAGGCTGAGTCAGCATGAGAGGTGCCTCCGGCGTGAGAAGCGGTTCCGGCGTGAGGGGCGGTACCGGCGAGAGGGGCGGCTCCGGCGGGAGAGGCGATCCCGGCGAGAGGGACGGCTCCAGCGAGAGGGATTGGCTCCTGCGAGAAAGGCGATTCCAGCGAGATGGGCAGTTCCAGCAAGAGAAGCGGCACCAGCGAGAAGCGTGACATCGGGGCGACGGAAGCGATGAGGCCGGATCGGGACGATCCGCCTTGAGGGGGAGGCAGTGTTACGTGTGAGGCCTCTAAACGGTTACAACCTCCGCCAATAGATGGCGCTTTCGCCGGATTCCCTTGCTGGCTGATATGGGAGTCGCCGACTGCTGTGGTCCCGTTTCCTGGGGAGGTTGGCTGTAAATACGCTTTTGTGTTGGCCCCAGGATGTAGGGTCATGTAAATACCCATTTTCTGTTGTTTTATTTAGATTTAATGTTAGTAATAGATGACAATAAAAGAAGTGCTTCAAATCTCCGTGCCGCCTCCTGTCGTTACTACCAAAACTGCCATCGTCACCGGGCTACTGCTGCTGCTGCTGCTACTACTCTTCTGGTAAGTCTCTCGTGTCCCCCCACCAGTGGTAAGGCCGAGAGATACTGCCAGAAGAAGGGAGTTTCCACAGGAGAGGTGGAACTCAGGAAGTCTTTGGGTGGCCTGCGGGGAAAAGCCGCAAGGAAGAGCAACCGGAGCCCAAGTGGGTGAACCACGAAGGGAAGAAGCGCGTTGTCGCAAAGAACCAGCAGGGTAAACACGCGACAATATTATATAAGAATCAGATTCTTCTTTCAATGACAATATTGACTCATAGGAACAGTCTCAAAAGACATTCATCTTTTCAATGACAATTTGACTTATAAGAACAATCTCAAACAGATCATTCTATATATAAAAATAAATGTGACACATGAACCGACTGGACGTGCGGTGCTTGGCTCTGCCGAGTTTCGGTAAATATTGTTTATTGCTTCCTTTTTTGTTTTTCTTTTCTTGGACTTTTTCTTGATCCATAATTTGATATTGATAGGTGAACCTTATTACTGACTTGTATGAAGAGAGATTTAATTTAGAAAATTCTGCGATAATTTGTTTAAATATTGAATAACAAGTTTGATAGGATTAACAATGAATAGGTGTATAAATATCTAAGAATGAATACACTGATAATTGATCGAATGGATAAAAAATGGAAATATTTATCCTATAAATTTAACAATAACCAAAAACAATAAGAAAACAAGATCTTGGATTTTTCAAAAGTACAATAAAACAGGTCAAAGACAGCGTAACTGAGATCATGATGTTAGACGAAAATATAAAAAAAATTGAGGAACGATTGCACGATAATTTCACAGATATTAAAAATGATATATCACAACTAGTTTAACAAAATAAAATCAAAGAACCACACACATACACAGAAATTTTCAAAATAGAAATCATAAAATATTACAAAAAGATAGATTCACTAATGAGGAGAGAACACTGATTATATTTGCTAATGATAATCAAAATATAGCACATGTGCACCAAAAGGTGAATGAAACAATAAAGCATTTTCGCCAAGAAGGAAATACTGCCAAAATATTGCCACGTGGAAAATTAGGGAAGACAAAAACTTCAGGAGGAAACAAAATTTATTTCAGGGAAGGACAAACTAAGAAAGGTGTTAAAACTATTTTATAGATCCTTTTCTTTTGTACATAGAATGAAGATCTTAGGTGAAGGGAGACAACGAGCAAGACATCTATATCTATAGATAGCCCCAGCTTGGACCGACCGAGGGCAAAGGTCGGCGTGGGCGGAAACGACGGAGCGTCATGTTACATTCTTTTTTGGTCAGATGGCAGGATTCCCTTGTTAGAAGCGGAGGGGAAAGTTGAGTTCCCTTGCCAGACGGAGAGACGTCTAAAAGCTATCCTGCAAGCAGCGTCTTGTGGAAGGAAAGACGTCAAGCTATCCTGCAAGCAGTGTCTTGTGGAAGGAAAGACGTCAAGCTATCCTGCAAGCAGCGTCTTGTGGAAGGAAAGACGTCAAGCTATCCTGCAAGCAGCGTCTTGTGGACGGAGAGAACGCATTGGAGTATCCCTCAAGCAGCAACTTGAGAGCGGAAAAGACACTTAGACAACCAACGAGTCGCGACAATTGGACATCGCACAAGACAAGCCAAGCCAAGCCAAGCCAAGCCTGCGACGGTGCTGCCACGAGGTACTGTGTAAACAAACGCTCGACACCCCCCCGCCATTTATTTTTATCTCCCTTCCCTGAGATTAGTTAATTTTTTTACTTTCTTTTTTGCTTAACCTTGTTTATTTTTTTATACATAATTCTATAGATATAAGTATAATTTAGCTTAACCTTTTTTCTTGTTTTTTTTACCCTTAATTCTTTATATAAGTATAATAGTTTTTATCCCTTTTGTTTTTAATCTTTAAAATAAATCCTTTTATTATACTGTGTTTCTGTGCATTTATTTCCCCCATTGTTTTTCCTTTCAATCGATCACCCTTTATTTTTTTTTTTAAACGAACACGAACATTTTGGTGAGCCGGACGTGATCGATTTAAAGGAAATATGGAGGAGATGGATGCACTTAAAAAGCGTAGAAAAGCCATAAGAGGTACTTTCACTAGAATTATTAATGAAATAAATGGAGAATTTGAAAAGTCTCAAATTGATAGGAATGATATTTATTCTAAGTTTAATAGACTAGGGTCTTATTACACGAAACTTGTAGATCTAAACGAAAAATATCAGGCTTTATTGGTAGTGAAAGAAGGGATTACAGAGGAAAGTATTGATAGGGAATGGCAAGAATGCGATAAATATGAAGAGGAAAAGTTTGATATTCAACAGAAAGTCAGTGTATTACGGAATCCCGATAAAGAGGAAACAATCCCGATTGCTAGCGAGGACACTGTAATAAATGTGAAATTACCAGAGTTAGCCCTAAAAAGCTATGATGGCGCTCTGGAAGGTTGGTTGCCTTGGTGGGCGCAGTTTTCGAAAATTCACGAAAATAATAATTCATCCGATAGCGACCGGTTTTTATATTTGCGTCAAGCAATTGTACCAAATTCAGAAGCCTATCGTGTTGTAGCAAGCTATCCCGTTACAGGCGCCAACTATGCTTTGGCGGTACAAGCCCTACAGGAGCGATTCGGTGACCCGAATATACTGACAGAACTATATGTCAGACGTCTATTGAATTCGGTTATATCTAATGTAAAGAAAGAAAATAGAAATTTAAGCAGTCTGTACGACGAACTGAGCAGTCACCTCCGGTCGTTAGAGACATTGGGCATTGATCCCCAGTTGTCGGGTATTTTTTTATACCCTCTTGTCGAGTCTTCATTACCTTCGGATATTTTGAAAATATGGCACAGGCATCCTTCTTCGGGTTATGGTATGGAGTTAGCAAAACGGGAAGAAGCAGATAAAGGGGTTGGAGGAGCTCAAGAAAGGCTAAGGTTATTATTGGACTTTCTAAAAGCCGAAGTAAGGAGTGCTCAACGGCTGAAATTTGTGGAAAAAGGCTTTAAGCAGGAGGAACCCTATAAAAGGTCTTACAATGATGGGACCAGAACAAGGAGCAATTTCAGACCCGCCACTGTGTCTAGTCTGTTCGGAGGGCGAACTAATATAAAATGCTTCTTTTGTGAAAGAACAAATCACGCGAGTCATCAATGCCGCTCTATAATGAAAATGTCTCCGGGAGAGAGAAATGATAAAATACGTAGTGCCCATCTATGTTTCAAATGCTTAAGAAAGGGACACATACAGAGTCAGTGCCGAGAACAATTGGAGTGCAAAAACTGTGGGAGAAACCACTTGGAAGTTTTATGTGAAGGAAATTCTTCTAACCGGTTAGCGAAACCAGGAAGAGAAAATCTTAAAGAAAATGCACCCGAACCCATTGCATCGCTTTCTAGTCAAGCCTGCACAGGTCAGGTCTTGCTGATGACCACGGTAGCACTGTTAAGAGGCCCAAATGCCTCTAGAAGGGTTAGAATTCTCCTCGACAGTGGAAGTCAGTTTTCGTATATCAAACAGTCGTTAGTCTGGAGTGTAGGAATAGAAAGAAAAGGCGAAATAACTATAGCTAAAAGTCTTTTTGGAGGTAATAAGATTGGTGAAGAAAAGCACGGTAAATTTATGTTAGAATTAGAGAATTTAGGTAATAAAAGAGATGTGATCCATATTGAGGCGCTGGATCAACGTAAAATTTGCGACGCCATACCACCGTTGCCAAAAGGAGACTGGTTAGAAAAATTGAAGATTAAGGGCATAATATTGTCCCAGGACAATTTTAAAGGACAAGAGATTGACATATTGATTGGCGCTAACTATCTAGGTATGATTTTGACAGGAAAAATAGTTCAAGTTGAAGCAGATTTAACTGCGGTGGAAACGAAATTAGGTTGGACACTAATGGGCAATTCGCCAATTATTGATAGCAATGACAATGTGCAGCAGACTTTGAATCTGCTAACAACGCGATGCGATTTAAAGGATTTGTGGGATCTAGAAGTACTAGGCATTAGGGATCCTGTTGAAACTTGCTCCAAAGAGACCAGATATCAGGAAATAAAAGAAAAGTTTATAACAAAAATTCAAAGACAAAGTGATCAGAGATATTCTGTAGGTCTACCTTGGAAGGTAGAAAAGGAGTCAATCCCCAGCAATCTTGACATAGCGATAAAAAGGTTAGATATAAGCACTAAGAAAATGACCTCACAGAATAAGTTGACCGAATATAGTCAGATCTTTAGAGACTGGCTGACTGAAGGACTCATTGAAAGAGTCGAGGAAAATCCTCTCGAGAGAAGAGGCTACTATTTACCTCACCGCCCTGTGTACAAGATGGAATCTAAAACGACGCCCATACGTCCGGTTTTCGATGCTTCTTGTCTAGGTCATAATGGACTATCGTTGAATCAATGTTTAGAAAAGGGACCGAATTTATTGGAAAGAATCCCTGAAATGATGATAAGATTTCGGGAAAATAAATTTGGAGTCACGGCAGATATAAGAAAAGCATTCCAGATGGTGGCGATTGAAGAATCTGAACGGAACTACCTTAGATTCCTTTGGTGGGAAAAGGAGAGCGATAGAGAACTAATAGCTTACAGGCATAAGAGACTTGTATTTGGCTTAAACTGTAGTCCTTTTGTGCTGAACGCCGTAATAGAATACCATCTTCAATCAATAAGAGGCCCACTTGTTCAATGGGCAAAGATTTTAGCTCAATCCTTCTACATGGACAATTGTATTACCTCGCTGGAAACAAAGCAGGAAGTGCAGGAATTTCAAAAGGCCGCAATTGAAATTATGGACAGGGCTAAAATGGACTTACGAGAGTGGGAATATTCTCTGGAGGAAAACCCTGAAAAGGGGACTTGTACAAAAATATTGGGTGTTGTTTGGAATAAAATGGAAGATTCATTAAAATGCGAACTCCCTGACAATTTGAGTCTTCAACCCAAATTAACGAAAAGGCTGGTACTGTCCATGGTTCAGCGGATATTTGATCCACTTGGATTTTGCGCTCCAGTATTCTTGCCACCAAAGTTGTTACTGCAGCGATCATGGGGGCTGAAACTAGGTTGGGATACACCACTACCCGAAAGTATGGCCCAGGAATTTCGAACCTGGTTGGATCAAATAAAATTAATAGAGTTAATAAAGATACCGAGATATATGTGGAATGATCTCATTTTCCCTACAGAAGTTCATATCTTTTGTGACGCTAGTCAAATAGGCTATGGAGCTGTAGCCTATTTAAGGAGCGAAACGGGACGAGAAAATACTCTAACTTTGATTTGGAGCAAAGTCAGATTAGCTCCTATGAAGAGTATTACGATCCCTCGCTTGGAATTAATGGCCATGGTACTAGGAGCTAGACTAGCCAATGCAATCCAAGCTGCCTTGAAGAGAAAATGTGAAACAACTCTTTGGTCTGACTCTACTACCGCACTAAGTTGGATAAAGAAAGAAATTGAGTGGAGAGTTTTCGTGAGAAACCGAGTCAGAGAAATACAGGCCACTACCAATTTGAACGATTGGAGGTTCGTTCCTAGTCAGTTGAACCCGGCCGATCTTCTGTCTCGAGGTTGCCCTCCAAGCCAGTTTGTGCAAAGCAGATGGTGGGAGGGCCCCGAATGGTTGAAAAAACCTAAAGAATTCTGGCCCAATTCAGAGTTCTCGATAAATCCAAAAGAAATAAATGTTGAAGAAAACATTATGAAAACCAACATTAATTTGAACATCGATTATAAAGACTGGTTACTGACAAGGAGGTCTAATTACTCTCTCAACATCAGGGTAATGTCCTATGTTTTAAGATTTTTAGGGAAACTTAAAAAACAGTCAACTGAAACAGGACCTTTGAAAGTTTCAGAATTAGACTTGGCAGAAAAAAAGCTTATCCGAATGATTCAGGAGAAAGTCTCCATAGAGAAATCGAATGCAACCAAGAGTTTTAAAATATTAAAAAACACTGACGGACTTTGGTGTGTAGAAAGCAAACTTTTACATGGACAGGTCCCAGAAGAATTTAAAACTCCTATCATTCTACCAGGCGACCATCCCTTCGTAGAGCAACTTATATGGGAAGTGCACCTGAAGAATGGACATGTAGGCGTGCAATTCATTTTATCAAAGCTGAGAGAGAAATTTTGGATAATCAGGGGAAGAAAAACGATAAGGAAAATTATCAGTAAGTGCATTGCTTGCAAGAGACTTAAAGAAAAGTCTCTGCAAAGACCAATGGCAGCTTTGCCAGAAAACAGAATTGGACTGGGCAAACCCTTCCAAATTACAGGAGTTGATTTATTAGGCCCTCTTCATTTGAAAGAAGGTGGGAAAGTGTGGGTAGCCGCCTTTACTTGCGCCGTCTATCGCGCTATTCATCTGGAGTTGGTGAAGAGTTTAGAGACAGGAGTCTTCATGATGGCCCTCCATAGGTTTATTTGTCGGAGAGGCCGCCCTGAGAAAATATATAGCGACAATGGCACCAATTTCGCTAAACTTAATAGAATATTCAAGAGATTGGATTGGATTAGAATTGAAAGGGAAACCTCAATTAAAAGGATACAATGGATTTTTATCCCTCCTTCTGCTCCTTGGTGGGGAGGATTTTGGGAAAGAATTGTTAGGACAATAAAGGAAATGTTGATAAAGATGCTAGGTCACAGGAAGCTGAAATATGTACAACTGCAGACTGCCCTTTGTGAAATCGAATCTATCATTAATAATCGACCCCTCACTTATGTCTCTGAAGACGACAATGATCTAAAACCGTTAACTCCTAATGAGTTTTTACAAAATGGTCCGGAGTCTAGCTTTCCTGAATTTGAAAATTTAAAGCCAGAAATGTTGCACACTAGATACAGAGAGTTAGGTCAACTGAAGAGAGAATTGAAGCAGAGATTCTTAAAGGAATATTTAGGCGCGCTGATTCAGAAATCCGAAAATATTGATAGAAGACAGTTGAAAGTAGGAGACGTTGTACTGATCGGGCAAAAAAATCTTAAAAGAATGTTTTGGCCTAAAGGGCGAATAGTAAATCTCATACCAGGAAAAGACGGAATAGTGAGAGTGGCCCATGTTAAAACATCCACAGGAACCTTGATCAGGGCTCTACAACGCTTACACCCTCTTGAAATATCCTCGAAGGTTGAGACGATTCAAAAGGGCAATTCAAATACCGAACCCCAATCTGAAGCATTTTTAGTAAATAGGCCCAATACTGAATCCAGGGACTCTAGAAATAGATATGGTAGGGTAATCAGAAAGCCTGCAAGGTATGACTCGAAGGACTAGTGAAAGTACCTGTATAAAAAATAAAAAAAAGTGTAACATGTGTATTCTTTTATGTGTATTTTATGTAATGTAATAGGCATATCTACTCTTGTGTGTATTGTGTATATATATGCTCTTTTGTCTTATACTTAATTTTGACTTCTTTCAGAGCAATATTTTGTGGGAGAATGTTAAAACTATTTTATAGATCCTTTTCTTTTGTACATAGAATGAAGATCTTAGGTGAAGGGAGACAACGAGCAAGACATCTATATCTATAGATAGCCCCAGCTTGGACCGACCGAGGGCAAAGGTCGGCGTGGGCGGAGACGACGGAGCGTCATGTTACATTCTTTTTTGGTCAGATGGCAGGATTCCCTTGTTAGAAGCGGAGGGGAAAGTTGAGTTCCCTTGCCAGACGGAGAGACGTCTAAAAGCTATCCTGCAAGCAGCGTCTTGTGGAAGGAAAGACGTCAAGCTATCCTGCAAGCAGTGTCTTGTGGAAGGAAAGACGTCAAGCTATCCTGCAAGCAGCGTCTTGTGGAAGGAAAGACGTCAAGCTATCCTGCAAGCAGCGTCTTGTGGACGGAGAGAACGCATTGGAGTATCCCTCAAGCAGCAACTTGAGAGCGGAAAAGACACTTAGACAACCAACGAGTCGCGACAATTGGACATCGCACAAGACAAGCCAAGCCAAGCCAAGCCTGCGACGGTGCTGCCACGAGGTACTGTGTAAACAAACGCTCGACACCCCCCCGCCATTTATTTTTATCTCCCTTCCCTGAGATTAGTTAATTTTTTTACTTTCTTTTTTGCTTAACCTTGTTTATTTTTTTATACATAATTCTATAGATATAAGTATAATTTAGCTTAACCTTTTTTCTTGTTTTTTTTACCCTTAATTCTTTATATAAGTATAATAGTTTTTATCCCTTTTGTTTTTAATCTTTAAAATAAATCCTTTTATTATACTGTGTTTCTGTGCTTTTATTTCCCCCATTGTTTTTCCTTTCAATCGATCACCCTTTATTTTTTTTTTTAAACGAACACGAACAAAAGGTAAACAAAAGATAAGCCACGAGGGAAATTTACAGAGTCGCAAGATATAAAAATAAAAATGACCACTCTGTTAATAAAAATTAATAAAATTAATAAATACTATGCTACAATATCAAGATTGATAAATACACGGAAAGGTACAATATTAAAATCACTAAACGAACAAGACATAGAACAACTGATTGAGGGTTTTAGGAAAATAGACGATTTAAATCAAACATGCAAAATTATAAGCCTAAGCAAAGAGATCCAACTATTGTTATAAAAAATGTAAATAAACCAACACATACATATCTGATCTTACAAACATAATTTGTGAGATGAACTTAGAACTTTCTAACTTTAAAAACGAACTAAAGGTACTTTTCCCAATTACGTCCAATAAACCTGATCATGACGTGGGGCTGAACATTATAAATTGAAAATTGTAATCCCTTGAACCACACAACACACAACACAACACAACAACACACATATCATTTAAAAGAAATATTTCTCTAGGGCAGGGGTCGGCAACCTTTAGGTAAGTATTTTTAATTGGGAAATATCGTTGTAAAATGTTTTTGAATAAATTATATTTCATTATTCCCAGAGTGTTTCTCGTATGTATTCAATTAGGTATACGTTGACATCTTAAATAATTTGCAAAATTTGTCATCTGCTGTTTTGGATACCTAAATAATAATTTTGATAATTATTTACTACAGCTTTACCACAAGAATATGGAAGCTACAAAAAAAAAAGAGAAGATTTGAGGTAGAGCATTGAGATTTCATTCAGGATTAGACGGAGTCGTTCGCTCGCATATGCAACTTAGATGGCCTTCCGACTTGTCTTTCATTTGCCACGAAAAACTCGTGCCCAATAAAAAATAGAATTTATAGAGACATTTCACTAAAAACATACTCAGTTTTATTGTAAATATCCAGTCGGCAAAGAATAAAAAAAAAAGCTGTCGACGAGCTTCTAAAATAAAAACATAAATCAAGTTCCACGTTAAGTAACTGGACGCAATCTACAAGTAATGTCAATCTGGCAAGCTTCACGGTAACAATAGAAATTGCAAAAAAAGGCAAACCATTCACAGATGGTGAGTATGACAAAATTTGCTTCATATGTGTGCATCTGCAAAACTGTTTCATGATTTAAAAACAAAACATAAATCTTTAAAAAATTCAAAGATTTGCCACTATCCGCTGAAACAGTACAAGCTATAAACGCTAATATGTCTTCAAATGTAACATACTTGCAAGTAGAAGATATTCAACTTTCTTTTGCCATATCACTCGCTATAAATGATTCTTTCGCCATAATATACAAGGCACAAGTTACCTTTTTGTAAGGTATGTCTTGCCAAGGTCCAAATGAAGAACTTCTAGGATTGCTACCGCTCTCGGAACAAACTAGAGAGAAAGATATAGCGAATCCCGTGCAAAAATACCTTGAAGACAATACGATTGATTTAAATAAAATATAGTTTAAATAGAAACTGATGGAGCTAGAAGTTTAGAAGGAAAAAAATAAAGGGGCAACAACGATTCTCTCTTCAGAGAAAATTAATACATGAAATTTTTACATTTCACTGCATAATACACCAAGAAACGCTTTGTGCCCAAACATTTACAGCCGAAAGAGTTTAGGATATGAATTTGGTAATCAAGATTGTTGATAGAATCTTGTAAAAAGCACTCTACCATCGTCAATTTAGAGAATTCTTAAACGAAATCGAGACTCAGTATTCCGACCTCCTTCTTCACAATAAAGTGCGATGGCTTTCCAAAGGTAAGGTATTGGCGCGTTTTGGCATACGTGTGTTCGAATGAAATAAATACATTCTTAAATGAAAAAGACATTAATCACTTTGAAATAGAGAACGACAAATGGTTGAAAAAATTTTACTTCATGGTGGATATATCACAGCGAAATTAAATCAGCTGATTCTAAAACTGCAAGGGACACCCAGTCTATTATTTTGGTAGAAGAATTTGTAATTAAACCAGTGCAACTGTTGACACGAATTACTTCAGCACAGTTATAAAAATATTTAAAATGAATTTGCTGACAGATTTGTGTGAGAAATTCAAAACCAACAAAACCTTTCTAGTATTCTAGAATAGTAAATCCTCTCAACACAAATAGCAACGAAATTCACATTGAGCCATATGGATTTGATACTGGATCTCTAGAAATACAATTGATTGATTTAAAAAGTGAAGTTTTGTGGAGTGAAAAATTTACAGAGTTTAAAAGCAAGTTAGAAAATTTGGAGGTCCAGAAATGTATGTACATAACGCAACTAAAGTTAAAAGCTTTAAAAGAAATGCCGCGAGTTGAGGTACATATATTCGATGAATGGTAAAGTCTTCCAGATTGATACAGTGATATGAAGAAGTTGGCATTTGGAATACTGACTATCTTCGAATCATATTCGTGCAAGCAAGCGATCTCTTGCATGAATATAATTAAAAGTAAAGTAAGAAGCCAACAAACAAATGAAAATTTAGAGTCGTGTGTGAAACTTAAAACAACAAGTTATGAGCCAAATTTATCCAAACTTTCTAAAACCACGCCAAGTCAACGCTCCCTGTTGGATCGTTTTTGAAGAAAACTCTCAGATTTATAAAATTAATTTATTAAACTTTAAATATTTTTAGATATATAGAGAGAAACGAGTTAATTATCTCGTATTTAAAAGGCAACAAAAGAATCATCTAATTTTCCATACATCGTTCTAACCAGATTTCACTTATGCAAAACAAACAACAAAGAAAATAAACAAACTAATGGTAGAAGGTAAGTTCCTATTTTTACAAGCTTTCACACTCATCACACTTCATCCTCCTTTGTGTGGAAGCTTTTTTTCAATGAAAGTCCTATTGAGCCTATGCACTTTCTGAGTTTATATTTTGGAAAATTCTTTGTTAAAATATCAGCTTCCATTTACTCCCTCTGGACGTATTCCAAGTTTATTGCTTCACTTCGAAATTCCTCTTTTACAAAAAAATATTTTCGATTTATGTGTTTTGTCCTTGAAGTTATTTGTTCGGACTGGATCCATTTTATGGCAGATTAGCTATCAGTTTTCAAAATTATCGGAAAATTAATATCTCTGGACAATTTCTCTATAAGTCCTTTAGCCCATTTTACTTCACAGATTCCTTCGCATATGGAAATCAGCTCTGCCTCGCATGTTGATAAAGCCACTAAATTTTGCTTTTTCCTTCGCCAGTTGATAAGGCTATTTCCAAGTTTAATTGTGTATCCTGAATAAGAATTTGCGTCCTTTGTTGCGTATCAGCTGGCGTCTGTACTAACGACAATATTATTTTCTGTTGGCCTCTATCTTAAAATTTTATCTCTGGTTCCCTTCAGATACCTATATATTTTTTTGACTGCCGTCAAATGCACTTCTCTTACATCGTTATTATATTGCGATAATTTTCTCACATTGTAGGATATATCTGGACGAGTTCCCGTTGCCAGATACATGAGTGACCCGATCATCTCTTGGTAAAATATCTTGTCTACTGGCTTGGAGTCTTTATACTCATCAAAGTTCTGATCTCGATCTCCTGGAGTTTGTACTATGTTGCATTCCTCGAGTCCAAATCTTCTTAAAATCTTATTAATGTAATAGGATTGTGATAAATCGTAACCATGCTCTGTTCTCCTTATTTCTATACCTATGAATGGTTCGTTTTCTTCTTTTTTCTTTAAATCAACAAATTTTCCTATTTCTGATGCTAATTATCATTGAATGTCTGGTCAGTTCCGGCTATTAGGAGATCATCAACATATAAACCTTAAATTCCAAATTCTCTTCTCCTCTGTAAAGTATACACTCATGGGTCGTATCTAGATTTTATCATCCCTAATTTTGCTAAAATTTCGTTGATTCGTTTATTCCAACAGCGTCCAGATTGTGGAAGACCATATATGCTTTTTAACAGCTTGCAAACATTGTCTTCTTCATCCTTTTTAACAAATCCTCTGGTCGTGTTATAAAAATATTTTCCTTCAACTCCCCGTTAAGGTATGCCGTTTTTACATCATACGATTTTATGGTTAAATTCAACTGTGCCGCTAAGGCAACAATTATGCGAAGACTTTCCTTTCTGATCACTGGTGAAAAGGATTCTTCATAGTAAATGCCTTATTTTTGGTTACTGCCAATGGCGACTAATTTCGCTTTTCTTTTAGAATCGCCCACACCTGATTTTCCCTTCATGTTGTAGGCCCATTTTCTATTTATTAACTTCATATTCTTTTCTCTAGGAACTAAAGTCCATACCTCATGTTCCTTAATAGATTCCAATTCTTTCTTCATCGCACCAATCCATTCATTCTTATTTTGGTCCTTCCTAGCCTTCTCATAATTATCTGGAACATATTCTTCTTCTTCTAATATCATGTTCGCCTTATTCATTTCTTTTATCCTTTGTGAACGCCTAACTCCTTGTTCTAGCAACTTAATTTCATTTTCCTTAATTTTTGCTCTGTCTTTCCTCCAAAGCCTTTTGGGTATCTCCTTTCTTGCGACCTGGTTTTACATTTCCTTCTTCGAGATAGGTTCTTCTTGTATAGAATCCGTAGAATTGTCTACATTTGATGTCCCTGGTCTAATCTCTATATCGTTGCTTTCTTTATCAATTGGCTTTTCATATTCTTTTAAGGTTATAATTTCCCCAATATTGTCTTTATTTTCATTCCTGTACGATAACTCGTCATAATTCGTGACTTTTCGGAGATTATTTGCATAATGAATTCCTTTCTTATTTTCTATAAATAATTTCACTGATCTTACTTCTTATATTTTCCCAGTAAAGATGTTATAGACTTGGTAAGTCTTCATACTTAAGGAATAACCTATAAAGATGCCCTTTTGACTTTTAGGCGAAATTTTGTTTCTACGTCGTTTATTAGTGGGCCAATACACTAAACAGCCGAATATTCTGAAATGACTAATAGAAGGCTTCCTCCCTTTCTATTTTTCCATTGGCGTAGCACGTCTGAGCGACTTATGCGTAGTACAATTTTTGACATAAGCTGCCGTAGCAACAGCCTCTGCCCAGAAAGGCATAGGTCCCCTTGAGTCGATCAATAGTGTTCGCGCTGTTTCCACTAGAGTTCGGTTTAATCTCTCCGCAACACTGTTGCTCTGAGGCGAGTAGGTGGTGGTGAATTCCGTTCTTTATTATTAAACCTTTAAATCTATCATTGATGAACTCCGTGCCGTTATCAGTTCGCACATCCTTCATTTTTAAATTTAGTTCATTTTCGACTCTCGCCTTGAAATCTCTAAATTTATCAAAGGTTTCATCTTTGGTTTTTAGAAAGTAGACAAAAGTCCTTCTGTTGAAGTCATCCACTAGAACAAAGAAATGCCTTGATCCTCCTAAAGATTGATTAGGCATTGGACCGCACAGATCAATTTGAATTAATTCATGTGGTTCAGTGGTATTATTCCCTGTAACAGGATTGTAAGGTTCTCTTCTCAGTTTTCCCTTTATACACGATTCACATTCCGGTAGATTCCTATATTTAATATCAAGTCCATACACAAGATTTCCTTGGATGAACTCTTTCATGTAAGCTTGGTTCAGATGATTCAATCTTCTGTGCCAGATACTAATCTTGTCACTAGAGATATTGCTTGTGGCCATAGCATTCTCAGGCCTTCTTGAATTATCAATTCTTAACCTTGCCTCCATTATAAACATTCGGTTTTTAATCTGGGCTCCGGCCACTAAGTTGTTTTCTTTATTGAAAATTTTGGCTCCTTCATTATTAAAAATTATTGTATTTCCCCTTTTTGTGAGTTCGTACACAGAAAGAAGGTTCGACCTCAGATTAGGTACATGTAAAACATCCCTAATCTGTACATTCGAAAATTCCTGGCCTGTACTAGTAGTCACTCTGATATTACCTTTAGCAGTAGAGTGAGTAATTTTATCCTTTTCTGCCAAGTCTTTTTCACTTTCATATGGCACTACATCTTCCACCTAATCGAGGTGTGGTGATAAGTGTGTTGTGCATCCAGAATCAATACACCGTGGTCGTTTCTCACCATTACTATCTGTGGATACTTCGCTTCCTTCATCTATATAGTTATTGAATGTGTGTGTGGCTAGTTCCTTAGGTGTGCTTGATATTTGGTTTGTACGATTTCTAAAATTGCTTTTATGATAATTCGTACTTGATTTTACATTTATATTTCTTTGTTGTTCTTAAGATCGCTTATTTCTAAACCAACACTATTTAGCCATATGTCCCTCTTTCCCACAAATAGAGCATTTTTTTCTGTCTGTTTGAATGATGACCCCTTCTATCTCTACTATTGTAGTCCTGTTCTTGTTCCTCCGTGTGAATTTCATTCATTTTATAATTTAATCTGTTTTCTTCCTCCTTGAGAGACTGTTGTATTTCATCGAGGGTTATATCTCGTCGGGATCTAAGTACAGTTGCTATGTTCTCTAATTTTGGATGGATGCCTCGAACAATATGTTAGGTTAGCTCTCTTTGCAATATTTTTGGCTCTAGTTAAATATTGATCTACCGATTCATTATGTTTCATTTTAATATTTTTGAGTTCGAGTCCTACATCTATAATTTTATCTTCTCAAGATTTCCCTATATATCCTTTTTAGGTCATCCCATATCTTTTTTGCCTTAGTAACATCTAAAAACATTCCAGCTTGTTCGTCTGAGAGTGTTGGTATAATTATACCGAAGGTTTCATCAATCTTTTCGTTATATATACCCATAAATATTTATATTTAATATCAGGCTTGGGATCGGAAATCACACATTTAAATAACTTATTTGCACGTAGAAGTACCCCGACCTTTAATGCGCATATTGGGTAATTTGTACCATTTAATGGTTTTATTCTAAACATCGGCAATGAGTAAGAATCTGCCTTTTTTTCTATAAGCTGATAAAATTTGAATTTTGTAAAGATAGTACTAAGTATCAATTATAATTATATTTTCTTACTTACAATTTGAAGACTTTAATTTCTTTAATTTACTTTTTTTTCTAATAACCACGCTCTGCAGCCATTTGTTGTATCGTTTTTGAAGACAACTCTCAGACGATCTAACAATTGAATTTGTTTGCTCAAATGTGTATGTTTTTTATTTTTTTTTATTTTAGGTACAAGTGTTCAACTGTTTAGTAAAGTTTATATTCTACTTTAATAACCATGCAAAGCCATCTCTATCATTGAATTTGTTATTCAATTATAACAACGAAAAGATTCAAAAAGGATAAGTTTCTTTATTTGAAAAATAAATTCGAGCTTTCGGGAGTAAGCTGCCCTTCTACAGGAATAATGGATACAATTTTAAGTAGTCATATATTTACAGTTATAAATATTTTCTTTAAATGGCTTCTTGCTTTGGTCTTGTATAGCGTAAGTGATTTAGTTTAAATCAAAGAAAAGCCTTGATAAAGAGAGGCGTGTTGCCCCTAGAAATACTAGTCGACCAATAATTTATATCCAGTATATGCCCTATATTCATCTATACATATATTGTCATTGAGTTACAAGTCAGTGTTGTAAGCAAATGTTTAATTGTTTTAATTTTCTATTTAAATAATAAGTAATTATATAATAATGACATATATATTAACTAATTTGATGTGAAAACACTACTTATATATGAATACTAGCGGATGTACCCGGCTTCGCCCGGGTTTTACCCGAGTAAAGGTTTGTCTAACGAACATTTGTTAAAACAATTCTCTAAAACTTATAAAAATATATATATATAGATATATTTTGATAATTTGAAACTCACAAATTTGAATCTCTCGATAAAGTGAACATCTTTTCCCGGTCCCTTGAAAAGTACTCGATAAGTTGAATAAAATCAATATTAATTGGTTCCCTCGGTAATTGGAAGTTAAAGAAATTGTATCTTGCCTTGGAATGTATCATTATTCTTGTCTCAAATAAATTGCTGTTTCATCCTGAATTTTTTCTTTCCTAATTTTCTACATTACAAAATCATCGTTTTATCTAGTGAACATTTTTTCCCGGTCCCTTGAAAAATACTCGATAACTAACTTTGACTTGTGCGCAATTAATAGGTAGAAAATCTCACTTTTGATAAATAATCTTCAAGATAATAAACTTAGTGATAATAAAACTTATAGATAAAAAACTTGTTATCATCGTCGCAATGAAAAATTAAATCTACAAATCTGAAAATAACTCTAAGGATATTCAAGATATTAAAGAAATTATTTTTCAAAAACCTTCCCGGGAATATACCTAATAATATCCCAAAATTTCAGGGCGATTGGATGTATGGTTTTTGAATCTATAAAGTACAGTCAGACAGACATTCAATTTTATATATATACTAAGCGAATGACCCGGCTTCGCCCGAAAAATCCCTTGGGTGCAATTTCCTTCATACTAAAAGTATATCAATAATAAATATTAGAAGTGCCATAGAATAGCAATACAGAAGTAACACATAAACTACAGGAAAAAAAGTGTGTGTGATGGCAAAAATTGTATTATATTAGTGTTTAGGTATTTGATTTAATTAATATAGTTGATATAATAATATATATTTATATTATATATAATATAAATGAGTTTTAAAAATTGTAAAAAAAATGCATCGGCCGGGAATCGAACCCGGGCCGCCCGCGTGGCAGGCGAGCATTCTACCACTGAACCACCGATGCTTAAAAAATGACCATATTTAGGTATTCATTCCATTCCGGATTAGTCCGCGTAAAAAAAAAGTTCTTCAAATGAAAAAAAGAAATAGCCAAAAATACTAATCAAAATGCAGCCAAATATTTTCCTCAGGTTTATAAAAAGCGACATGCAAAATTTGGTACCAATTGGTTCAGTAGTTTTTGAGTTTATCGCGAAACAGACAGACAGAAATTGACTTATATATATATATAGAGATAGAGAAATATATGTTTTTCTTATGAATAAATATATTCGTTTTTTTTTCATCAAAAACTTTATTAATGCAAATACTATTTATTGTTGGCAATTAAAAAATGTTGTGGCTCTTTAGAAACTTATAAATTCTGTAAATTGTGTAATTTTTGATTCTTCCGAATCAAAAAGTTGCCGGGGAAAGTTTCTTTGCAATTATATTAAATTGTGACTTAACCTTTCGGGCTCCTGTAGAAGAGCTCTATGGCCCGAACGCTTAAGTAAATTTGGTAAAATTTAAAGAAATCTTTCCCTGAAGGAATATTTCTCTTTAATAATAAAAAAAGCATTCAAAAGAAAAATTCATCTGACATATATGCTGGGCGAAGCTAGGTTATTTCAAATCGGTATATATAATATTATTATAATATTATAACTCCAAAATATGCTAAATAGTTCGTTATTTTTGTCTAATTTTAGTCTTTGACTAGCTTATATATACATTCAGCTACCTACATGAAAAATATTAGAGTGGTCTATTCAGAAGTTTATCAGAACATCAATTTATCTTGACAGACGTGAATATTAAGTAGGGTGTGAATGTTTACTCCAAAAATATTATTTTAACAAATGTTTTAAGAAAGCTCTCAATCGGATTCTATATACAGATACGAGCGTCATGCGTTCTTAATTCTTCATCTCTGTCACCGTTTGCTTTTTTTTTTTTTGGAATGGCGCTCTCCTATTGGTTGGCTACGATCACGCCACCATAAATGCATATATTAGTTAATAACTAAATGGAATCTTCTCTTTCTTTTTCCCAGTAAGAGACGCCTACGGAAGCCAACAGTACATAGACAGATAAAGCACATAGGCTATAGTTATTAACTAATATATGCATTTATTTAAGGCGCCAATTTATAATTGTAACAAATAGTATTTGAATAAAAACATTCAATCGGGTAAAACACGGGCGTTGCCCGGGTCATTCGGCTAGTATATATATAAACCGGGCGAAGCTGGGTACATTCGCTAGTCATAAATATATACCGAAAAAATTAATTCCTAAGGCTTTACTTTTTCTAAATTCCTTGGAGGGGTCTAGTTAACAGCGTTTTGATCAGAAAGGCATGTCCTGACCATTCGAATCAACATTTAAAGATTGCAGAACTCTATCAATTAGGATAATATTAATTAAACGTTTATTTAATCATATTTATGAGTATTTCCCAAATACACTTTCTTGAATATAAAAAGAGCCAACAATGTATGCATTCAGGCTGATTGCCCTCGTCATCATAATGTAGGCTTTACCTTAACGTCTCCCCCAGATAAACTCGAGACATATATTTATGTACAAATCGGGATTAAAATTGAATCAACTTTGAATAAAATTTAGTCCGATAGATGGCACTTTACCATCTTTAAATTCCAATTTGAAAAGTCGGTATTGCAAATTTATTGTCATGTTTTATTCAGATCAAAGAAATTTTGTTACACCCTCTGTCCGGGTACTACCTAGACAAAGACGCCCTTACGCCCCAGAATATTCTAGACTATCGTCTACCCTGTTTCATGCAATAAAACATGATAATAGCAAATGCCCATTAAAGCTTATGTTCATAGTTTTCTTAAATACAATTTCTGAGATTCCACCCTTCAGTGTAGCATATATAAGCAGAATGATCCAATACGGTATTAGATCTCTTAAGAAGCGGTCTGATAGATTAAAATTGCGAAACCGCTGGGAGGGTTCAACACTGATGAGCCGGGCCGTCCCTATATTTTTTTAACGCAGTAAGGACTGTAGAAGCTTTATCTATGTGTTAAAGGAACATTCGCCTCTTAGTGTTTTCATTTGATATATATAGATGGCGCTTTATTGCCTTATATTAATTTATGCCTAACTAGCCTTGTCCCTATTGTTTGCGGAAGAGCATTGCTCGATGCAAATAACATATGTATTTCTTCTGTCTCAAAAGCTTATGTTCATAGTTTTTTTAATACTATTTTTGAGATTCCATCCTTCAGTGTAGCATATATAAGCAGAATGATTCAATATAGTATTAGAGCTCTCAAGAAGAGGTCTGGCAGATTAAATTGGCGAAACCGCTGGGAAGGTTCATCACTGACAAGCCGGGCTTTCCCACTAATTTTTCATCTAAGTAAGGAGAGTAGAAATTCTATTAATGTGTGGAAAGAAACATTCGCGTCTTATTGTTTTCATTAGGTATAATAGCGAATAACAACCGAATTCTCTCTGTTCTGTTAGAGCATTGAGTGGAGGTAGTCCATATGGCACACTTCTGTTTTCTATGGAAACCAATCTCTCCGCTATGGAAGTTCTGCCAGGTTATTCTAAAAGTTTTCTATCTTTATTCTATATGACGTAGAATTTATAAGGGTTCATGAAAATAAAACGGCATCATTACAACTGACCCTTTTAATAAAATAGTATATGTGTGTTCCTGCGGTATTTTATCCGTCAATAACCCATAAGAAGATTTAATAAACTGTTTAAAGATGGCTCAAATGATCAAATATTTTTATATAGACCAAAACGCGGGCTAAATCTTATATAGAAAAGCTTTGGATAAGGTTTGAAATTAGCCAACGTTAAAAACCCTTTGCGAAATTTTAGAGTTCCAGAAGACTGTTTTTATATAGCTTCGTTAACACCACCACTATAATAAACCTTCAAGTTCGAACAACACTGGCCATAAAAAATTGCATCACCTATACACTTTAGCAAATTTCCTGGAATTTCTCATTCTTAATAAGAACATCAAGGTAATATAAAAGAAAATAAGACCTAATCCAAATAATTTATTAGTGTGTGACGTTTCGGCAACAACATTGTCACCATCATCAGACAAAAGAATAAATTACATTTATTTAAATCTCATTTATTCTTTTGTCTGATGATGGTGACAATGTTGTTGCCGAAACGTGACACACTAATAAATTATTTGGATTAGGTCTTATTTTCTTTTATTATAATCTATAATTCAAAATTGTGCGTTATCAACATAAAGGTATGCAAATTATTAAATTTCTGAAATTGCAACTATAATATAAGTGTGTACAAATGGCTTTGTTATTCCTGAAAAGATATCTAAACAGCCTCCTAGTATATCAATAATTGAAGTTATCTTGTGTTTTTTCTATTCTTAAGATCATCTTCAATTCCAAGTCATAAAAAGGGTGTCAAATAAGAATATTTAGTATTTTTCAAGAGGTAAAAATATCTCTTAGAGAAAGTGAAAGTTCGACTAGAAAAATTGCTATGAAAGTAGGCTGCCGATCAAAGTAGTGTTGTAAGGATTTGGTCTCAATGGTCAGAAGAGAAGAAAATTTCAAGAAAACCTGGCTCTCTCACACACCTCTCACTAGATTAACATTCGAAAGAGACTATAGGAGGATTCGAAGAATGATTGGTTGTAGCAGACAGGATAACAACTGTACAAATGACTCAAGCAGCTCTCTATAGCTGCAGAATAAATGTGAACCATCTCTGAATACCATTAATAAACTTCGAAACTTCTACCATTAACTTCGAAACAGAACTCCGTATTTGCCGGCCTTTATTAAACATTCCACTCTCTACCAGACACAAAAGCGACAGGCTCAACTGTTGGGAGGAAAACAAATTTTCAACTAGCAACAATCGCGTCTCGGAATATTCCCACCGGCTGCTATATAGCCTCTGCGCAAAGTGTGATGAGAGACGTCTTTGAGGTTCAAACTAGCTTTCTGTCATTTTCTCCGGTGAATCCAGATTTAGTTTGGGAGGTTCATGACGAGAGGATACATGTTAGACGTAGACCCCAAGAAAGATCCTATCAGGACTGTATTGTGGAAAGGCATATAGCAAGATCCCCTGACTTCATGGTGTGAGGTGGCATCAAATATGAATGTAGGACCCCTTGTATTGCAACCTATTGTATTACCGTTTCTTGAGTAGACTATTAATATCACAGATAATGCTCGACCACATACCGTCAACATATCAAATGTTGGCATCCTTCCCTGGCCCGCATTTTCTCCATGAGATTATATGGAACATGATAAGGAAGAAAATGTGGCAAACTCTACGGCCACGTAATCTCCAAAAGCTCCGGCAAAAATTGAAATGGCTTGTCTATAAAATTGCATTCAATTATTTTTCAAATTACGATTATTTGGCTCACCTTCTTTCATAAAATTTGAATAAGTAGTTCTAGATGGTGTAGTTTTTTTTTTTTTGTGGGCAATGTCATTTAATAGTTGTAGCGTTGTAGTAGACTAAATCGCCGATGTCACTGGAAAGCTTCACTACTAATGAGCCAATTCTCTTAAAATCTTATCAAAATTGAATTTTATTATTTCAGAAAATCGTCCTTCATTTGAAACAATAAAATGGCGTTGAATGATTCTATCCCGCTGTTTTTTGTTTCTTGTTCCGTGACACCAACCTGCTGCGGCGATGATTAGGAGGTTTGTGGGAACAGGACCCTGCGTTCTACGACATCAAGGAGGACGATGACGGCAAGATCATCTCTGTGTCGGGGATTTGTCCTGAGCTGATGGACCTCCTGGCACGGTTACTTAACTTCACGTGAGTCCTGGTCAACCTTATTTCACCTGTGTTCTACCCTCTCTACTTATGTATATCTCAGCTTTACATAACCCTGCCCATACCTTTTATATACATACTTGTCCCACCTACATCGTTCTTCATAAGTCCTAATTATGCTTATATCCGGCCTTATATCATATTTTTTCAATTCATCGGTTGACTTGTTAAGACCATAGAGTGTAGACCATGTTTTATTTCATTGTCTTAATATGGGATTACTATATATATATAAATTGTAAAATAATAGAAGAATTTCAAATTACTATTTTGAAAGTTTTCAAAAAATTATAAAGAAAACAATTTCACCTAATTGTAATATAGTATAATATATAAGTTAAAATATAATTTAATATTTCAATTTAGAATAATCATCACAAAAAATGATAATTATTTATATATATATATGTCATAATATATACTCTTCCAGGAATAATAAAACAAACCTAGAGCCATCCCAGAGAGAGATGGGATGTAAAGTCCGGTCAATTGAGAAAGCAGCGACATTCCAAAGGGGGGGCAAATGTGGCCCGCCCGTCAACACCTGGGGACTATTTTTGGATAGTTGGGGGGTGGTACACACAAGAAACGGCCGTTCAGCGGCAGCATAACCTCTCGCTCGCTCTCCCTCTCGGCTGGCTGCCTGGGTGATTCCTCTACCAACTCGTCGTGTGATTATTTCTCACCTCACCACATTATTACCACATATATATATATATAATACAGGCTCTCGGATCATCGAGCTGTCCTTCTCCAGCTGGGCATTCCTCCAAAATGGGTTTTCTTGATTTGTCAAGAAAGTGGGTTAGCCAAATATCAGGGAACAGGTTAAAATCAATGTTTAGTTGATTTATGCTCCACTAGATGGCGCTCTGCCATTTAAAAAGCACATGTGCTCCTGGTCAGGATATACCTTCTTTATTTTTAATATATCTATATATGACAATATAATAATAAGGTGGAGAAAGAGAAATAATCACACCACAAGTTGGAAGAGAAGGAACCCAGGCAACCAGAGAGAGAGAGAGGGGGGGACAGCCGGGCCTGCCACCGCTGAGCGGCCGGCCGTCCGTTCTTGTCGCCCACAATCACCAACTGTCCTAGAAGTCCCGAGGTGTTAACTGACCAGGCCCCAATGGTGGCCCCTTGGAATGTCGCTGATGTCTAAAGTGACCGGTCCTTACCCTCCCGTCTCTCTCTAGGTTGACTGTAGGCTTGCTTTATTATTCCTGGAAGAGTATATATTATGACATATGGCCCCGGTTGAAGAAGGCTGAACATGGTTTGAGTATACTTAAAGCTGGTGAAGCCAGGAATAGAGAAAATTATTTTATAGTTGAAATTATTTAAGGTTTTGGTGACATAGTTTTATGTAAATAAAATATTGTATAGTACACAAGTGAATAATATTTACAAGCAGTTTTACAACACCGGAGAGTTTGATATTTAAGGGAATTCTTGATAATATCAAAGGTATAAAAGGCTATATACAATAAATTCTAATGTATTATAAGGGAAATGCTATTGAGAGGTGTGAACAAGGAGAAGAAGAGTCACATGCACATGATGAAAATATTGAGCCATTAAGACTGGGGAACTCTACACTTTAAGATATGTTTTCAGGCGGACATGGCACGGGGAAACTTGGCATAAGCATCTCTAGGCTATAGGTGTAGAGTAAGAGAAATGAGGTTGAGGTTGGAAACTGCGTGAGCTCAGGACTGAGGTAAATATAGAACTACATACAATGTTAGAATTTTGGCGAACAGAGCGAGGGGAAACTTGCTTTGGGCCATTCTACCTTATCTATGCAGTTACTCGTGTAGCGAGTCCGAGGGGGAAGTCCCGTGTGTAGGTGAGTAAGTCGCATCGACTTATTGTTAATTTGAAAAGATAAAATAGTTGGAGATACAAAGGTAGAATATAGGCGAACAGAGCGAGGGGAAACTTGCTTTGGGCCTTTCTACCTTAATTATTTCGATACTAAGAGACTCTAGTAGTTTTAACTAATTGGAGGAAAGTATGCGCGCACAGTGCCAAAAATTGGGACGAGGACGGCGTTGTCCTTTACAATTTACAAGCTTCTCGTACACGAGGTGTTTGAACCGTCGTGGGAGCTTGTGCGAGGAGTTGATTTCGCGACGGGTTGAACGTAAAACCCATGTCTGCGCGAAATGATGACGGACCGGACAGAATCAGCGACGATGTTTAACGTACCTCCGTGGGAAATTTTGGAGGTAGGTTATATCGTGCTGGTTTGGACAAGAGACAAACATAGATTTAAAGACAGGGTCCGTGTGGCGAACGTGTGTCGCCAGAAGGAGGAGCGAAGCTGTGCCGCTCGATGTAGATTTTTCAAGTACGAACAAAAAGAAGTTGATAAACATCTAGCAGTTAGTCAATCTGCATCCTGTGACGAACACACCAGTGGCTAGATGGTGTGGGTCGGTGGATATGCTAGAGAGAAACAACAAAATATATTATCATAAATCAAGGGTGAAGGTTAGAATTTTGAAATGACAATATAGTATTTCGATAATTGATTAATCAAAAATTCTATAGAAGGTCATAAGCTGGTAGAAGGTTGACAAGTTGTAAGGATGAGTGGGACATTCAGGGGGATATTAATAAAGGTCGCTAAAGGTTGGTTGTAAGCAATAGTCGATTAGAGCCAGCAATTACAAGTAGGTTGAGGTCACATACAGAGTAATAAAAATGGTCAGGTACTGGAGCACTGTTAATAGGGGTGGAGAGAATAAATGGAACTAAACTAATTATAGGAAATATTGGCCTCAGAGTTTACAAGGAATGACTTCTTTAAAGAATGAATGGTAGAGGTAAAACAATTTCACTTACAGGTTATGTTGGTCTAGAGAGAAAGTAGATTTATTGAGTTCATTGAGGGAGGGTTCTGTCTGTAGATACTGTACAAGCTAGTATTGTCCGCCACAGTAGTGGCAAGGTTATGGCGGAGTCCATGGTGGTGGAAGGTTTTCTGCTCTGGCGCGGCGATCGTTCTTGGGCAGATCTAGTGCTGGAAGAAGTGTGTGGCAGGTTCATCTCCGTCGTAGGTGATTACTTCTTCCGGATCACGGTATAAAAGTTGGCGAGGAAGGGGGTGAGAGCTCGAAGAGGAGTGGCTACAGTTGGGTTGGTTGTAAATTCTTGTGGAACTTGGCTGTGGGTTTGTCCGATCACCATGGCTTTGCTTTTTTTCTTCATATTCTGGTATATGAGGGATTTGCTTCCCGGCCAGGTCTTATCCTGTCGACTTGTAATGTGACAATATTATAACATAGTATTTATTAGTTTTATTTATGTAACATAGTATTTCTTAATTTTATTATTTTTTATTTAACAGAGTGGTCATTTTTATGTTTTATATCTTGCGACTCTGTAAATTTCCCACGTGGCTTATCTTTTGTTTACCTTAGATAGTCTGTCCTTCCCTGAAATAAATTTTGTTTCCTCCTAAAGTTTTTGTCTTCCCTAATTTTCCACGTGGCATTTTGGTGGAGATGTTGGGTAAGTTAGGGAAGACAAACTGAAGATCGCCGAGAAGACCTTGAAGCCATGGGTGCTGTGATCTACATTTTCGAAGACTGACTCCAGGATTCCACCGCCGTGTCAAAGCCAAGACTTCCTTCGAGATGACGATGTCCCTATAGACGATACGACGACAAAGCCGCTCTTCACGCCGCAAGAAAAAAAAAGACGCAAAGGTACTAGGGACAAAGTTCCAAGACTTCGATGGAATCCTTGGCAGAAGCACGTCAGATCCATGTCAGTATCTACAATAATTGCTAGCTGTGGGTCACAGCTCCCATAGGGAAGAAGCTATGTAACATAGTATTTATTAATTTTATTTATGTAACATAGTATTTCTTAATTTTATTATTTTTTATATATATGTTTTATATCTTGCTACTCTGTAAATTTCCCTCGTGGCTTATCTTTTGTTTACCTTTGATAGTTTGTCCTTCCCTGAAATAAATTTTGTTTCCTCCTGAAGTTTTTTCTTTCCTAATTTTCCACGTGGCAATATAATAATAAGGTGGAGAAAGAGAAATAATCACACCACAAGTTGGAAGGGAAGGAACCCAGGTAACCAGAGAGAGAGAGGGGGGGGGGGACAGCCGGGCCTGCCACCGCTGAGCGGCCGGCCGTCCGTTCTTATCGCCCACAATCACCAACTGTCCTAGAAGTCCCGAGGTGTTAACTGACCAGGCCCCAATGGTGGCCCCTTGGAATGTCGCTGAAGTCTAAAGTGACCGGTCCTCACCCTCCCGTCTCTCTCTAGGTTGACTGTAAGCTTGCTTTATTATTCCTGGAAGAGTATATATTATGACATATATATAAAAACACAATAGAAAAAATAATAAAATAAGTGGGTCAGGTGTTGATATTAAAAATAAAGAAACCATATCCTGACCAGGAGCACATGTGCTTTACAGAAGGCAGAGCGCCATCTGGTGTTACAGAAATCAACCACACATTGATTTTAGCCTGTTCCCTGATATTTGGCCAACCCAATTTCTTGATAAATCATGAAATGCCATTTTGGAGGAATGCCCAGCTGGAGAAGGACAGCTCGATGATCCGAGAGCTTGCATTATATATATATATAACTAGCGGATGTACCCGGCTTCGCCCGGGTTTTATCCGAGGGAAAGTTTGCCTAACGAATATTATTGATAATAATATTCCGGAACATATAATATTATGATTTTAATGATAATAATAGTCCTGAACACACATAGTTTTATGATATTAATGATAATAATATTCCGGAACACACATAATATTATGATATTAATGATAATAATATT
The DNA here is from genome assembly GCA_030710605.1 of Cordylochernes scorpioides. Taxonomy (NCBI): domain Eukaryota; kingdom Metazoa; phylum Arthropoda; class Arachnida; order Pseudoscorpiones; family Chernetidae; genus Cordylochernes; species Cordylochernes scorpioides. The sequence goes on along the minus strand of CP092882.1, from coordinate 35,098,782 downwards.
CCGGTTTTTACCCGAGTAAAGGTTTGTCTAACGAACATTTGTTAAAACAATTCTAGAAAACACCAATCCCTAATGAATCTATACTTGGCAAGATAACTTTATAATTGATTATCTGCTCCACCTAGATGTACCCGTTCAAACGTTGCTGTCTTTGAATAAAAAGGCAGTTTTAATACCTAAATAATAATTTATCAATGATCAAATGTATACAATACATCAAAATGAAAATTAAAAATAAAATTATCCCTACATAAATGTCATTTGAATATAACATATGTAAAAAATAATAGATATATTTTGATAATTTGAAACTCGTAAATTTGAATCTCTCGATAAAGTGAACATTTTTTCCCGGTCCCTTGAAAAATACTCGATAAGTTGAATAAAATCAATATTAATTGGTTCCCTGGGTAATTGGAAGTTAAAGGAATAGTATCTTGCCTTTGAATTGTATCATTATTCTTGTCTCAAATAAATTGCCGTCTCATCCTGAATTTTTTCTTTCCTAATTTTCTACATTACAAAATCATCATTTTATCTATTCTCCCTATATATATATTGTAGATAAATGATAAAACTAACCTTGACTTTTACGCAATTAATAGGTAGAATATCTTACTTTTGATAATTAATCATCATCATTTAGTTAAATCTACAAATCTGCAAATAACTCTAAGGATATTCAAGATATTCAAGAAATTAGTTTTCAATAACCTTCCTGGGGATATACCTAATAATATCCCAAAATATCACGGCGATTGGATGTATGGGTTTTGAATCTATAGAGTACAGATAGACAGACATTCAATTTTATATATATACTAGCGGGTGTACCCGGCTCCGCCCGGGTTTTACCCGAGTGAAAGTTTGCCTAACGAATATTATATATTATGAAGTATAAAAAACAATGTTAAAGATTAGTTTTAATTATTAATCAAGATTGTGTGTGAATATGTGAGAAAGATCTAATATCGTTGTTGTTTTCTTGGCCGACTGTTTTACATATGGTGTTATCTTAAAATTGCTTGTTTTGAATATTTTTTTAGATTGAGTTGAATGAATTGCTGATTTTTTTTTTTTGTATTTATATATAAATAAAATTAACTCTGTTGATTTTTCTAGTATTTAATCGATAGCAGCGAAGTTACGCATGTTAAAGTTAGGAAAAATATTTTGATGTTAAGCAAAACCTGCTCCATCTCGTTTTACATAAATGTTGAAAATTTAGTCGAAATTGATGCATTGTAACGAAAGTTTTTAGCGAACAACACTTATGAAATTTGCATTTTATTAATATAGATAGACTAGCGGATGTACCCGGCTTCGCCCGAGGTTTTAACCGAGTAAAGGTTTGTCTAAGGAACATTTGTTAAAACAATTCTCTATAAACTTATTTTAAAAAAAAGATATATTTTGATAATTTGAAACTCGTAAATTTGAATCTCTCGATGAAGTGAACATTTTTTCCCGGTCCCTGTGTGCCGTGTCATCCTGAATTTTGTCTTTCCTAATTTTCTACATTACAAAATCATCGTTTTATCTAGTGATCATTTTTTCCCGGTCCCTTGAAAAATACTCGATAAGTTGAATAAAATCAATATTAATTGGTTCCCTCGGTAATTGGAAGTTAAAGGAATAGTATCTTCGCCTTTAATTGTATCATTATTCTTGTCTCAAATAAATTGCCGTGTCATCCTGACATAATCTTACTTTTGATAAATAATCTTTAAGATAATAAACTTATAGTGATAATAAAACTTATAGATAAAAAACTTGTTATCATCGTCGCAATGGTGGCGCTGCTTGCGAGTTAAATCAACAAATCTGCAAATAACTCTAAGGATATTCAAGATATTCAAGAAATTATTTTTCATAAACCTTCCCGGGGATATACCTAATAATATCCCAAATTTTCACGGCGATTGGATGTATGGTTTTGAATCTATAGAGTACACACAGAAAGACATTCAATTATATATATATATATATTATATAATCTAAAATACAGATTTTTTTTTTTTTTTAAAAACATATATTTTATTTTTTTATTCATTGACTGTTCTGCATTTTCGGCCATATATTCAAAAAAATATCACTTTTAATTATTATTGTTGTAAATATGTATATTTAACCCTACCTATCTTTTATCCACGATTATAGAATTCATTATATAAATTCTATATTCCTGTGATATAAATAATTTATGTATATTTTTACTTCAAGAGATTCAAAATAAAAATCTGCTTGAAAGGTAAATAATTATTTTTATTTTTCCACGACTGCATTACCATAGCATAATCCACAAGATAATCAAAAATCAACAAAAATCATACATAAATATATTTTTTTATAACATAGATATATTGTTATTATTTTCTAATATTGAAAAATTTTGTTTTAATTCTACGAGTAACAATGCCTTTTTAATTATTTACCTTTCAAGCAGATTTTTATTTTGAATCTCTTGAAGTAAAAATATACATAAATTATTTATATCACAGGAATATAGAATTTATATAATGAATTCTATAATCGCGTGGATAAAAGATAGGTAGGGTTAAATATACATATTTACAACAATAATAATTAAAAGTGATATTTTTTTGAATATATGGTCAAAAATGCAGAACAGTCAATGAATGAAAAATAAAATATATGTTTTTTAAAAAAAATAAAATATTTGTATTTTAGATTATATAATATATATATATATATATATATATATATGGAAAAACAATAGAAAAAATAAAAGATAAGTGGGTCAGGTGTTGATATTAAAAATAAAGAAGGCATCTCCTGACCACAAGCACATGTGCTTTTTAGATGGCAGAGCGCCATCTAGTGGAGTAAAAATAAACTAAAAAAAAAAACTAAACTAAACCTTCTCCACGCTGACGAGCGCCAACAGCGCGAAACGCGTTCGTGGATGGCTTTTCTTGATTTATCAAGAAATTGGGTTGGCCAAATATCTCGGAGTAAGCTAAATAAACGTTTAGTTTATTTTTACTCCACTAGATGGCGCTCTGCCATCTAAAAAGCACATGTGCTTGTGGTCAGGAGATGCCTTCTTTATTTTTAATATATATATATATATATATATAATCATTTTTGTAATGATTATTTTAAATTGAAATATAAAATTTTATATTTTTTAACATAAATATTAATAATATATATTATTCTATATTATAATTAGGGGAAATTGTTTTCTTTATAATTTTTTGAAAATTTACAAAATAATAATTTAAAAATGTTCTTTTATTTAACAATTCATAAAAAAATGATATAAGCATGATTTGGACTTCTGGAGAACGATGTAGGTGGGACAAGTATGTATATAAAAGGTATGGGCAGGGAAATTGCGTTGGCCAAATATCAGGGAACAGGTAAAATCAATGTTTAGTTCATTTCTGTTCCACCAGATGGCGCTCTGCCTTCTGTAAAACACATGTGCTTCTGGTCAGGATATGCTTTCTTCATTTTTAATATATATATGTGACAATATAATAAGGTGGGAAGAGAAATAATCACACCACAAGTTGGAAGAGAAACCCAGACAACCAGATAGAGAGAGAGAGAGACGGGACCGGCTACAGCCGGGCGGCCGTTAGTGTCGCACACAATCCCTCAACTGTGTTAAAAGTCCCGAGGTGTTAACGGACGGGCCCCAGCTTCCGCCCCTTGGAATGTCGCTGCTGTCTCAAGTGACCGGACTTTACATCCCGTCTCTCTCTGGGCTGGCTCTAGGTTTGGTTCATTATTCATGGAAGAGTATGATGTCAGGAGGACAGAGTTTCCTGGTATTCCCTCTTATCTGGACCGACCGGTCGGGGTAAACAGTGGCGTCACGTGGAAGGAGGAAATATCTCAGTTCTCCCCTCTTGCTCTAACGGCTGGGTCGATTTGGCTCATGTAAATAGTAACTCTCATTTTATATTTAAAATCTCTCATATAACTCATTAAATAAATATTTAAAGTAATTCGAAGGCCTAGTTAATTATTTTTCATCGTGACAATTGTGGTGGAGACGCCGGGTAACGAGACAGTCACCAGACGAAGTCGTCGCCTTCAAGGATTGCAACCAGAGCTATCTACTGTGCTTGCCTTTCCTGCTCGGAAGAAAATGGAAAGAGAAGAAAACCGACCATTCTGCCATCGGTGGAGAGATCCCACTGTCTTCTCGGGGGAACGTGGGGAATATTCGCAGCGTTGGCTGAGCGACTTCCAGCGTGTGGCACGTTACAACAAGTGGGATGACTCCATGTGTCTGGCCAACGTCATCTTCTACCTCACTAGCACAGCGAAGTGCTGGTTCGAAAACTTCGAGGAAATCTTGAATTCGTGGGAGGAATTTAAGTTAAAATTTTGTGAAATATTTGGGAACAAGGAAGACACGGCTAGAAAAGCCGAGAACATTCTTCGAACTAGAGCGCAGACGAGTGGGGAAAACGTCGAGAGCTACATACAAGAAGTCCTCCTTCTTTGTAAACAGAGCAACCCCAGAATGTCGGAAGGAGAAAAGGTGAGCCACCTGATTAAAGGCGTAGCGGAGGAAGTGTATCATGCACTTGTTGGGAAGGACATCAGCACGGTGGACCAATTTGTTGCGTTCTGCCGCCGATTCGAGGCATTCAAGAGGATGCGTGTTGCACCGCCCAGGTTCAACCGACTGCCCAATGTTACCACCATCTCGACCGCTGAACCTGAGAACCTAGAAGCCCTGATTAGAAGAATAGTAAGAGAGGAGGTTCAGAAGTTTATGGCTCCTCCTTCTACATTTGCCGCCCAGGATATCGACACTCCACCTCCCGACCTACGGGATGTCATCCGTAGTGAAATCCAGAAAACATTGGCTCCTATCTCTGCCCCTCGTCAGCCCGAGAGCTTCCGCCCTCGGCGACAATACCTCCCCCAGAACGATCAAGGTTACCGAGGAAGAACCGAAGGGCCACCAAATAATCAAAGGACTCAGTGGCGTACTGAAGATGACAGACCGATCTGCTTCCACTGTGGGCGCCCTGGCCACGTTGCACGTTATTGCAGAGACAGACGCCAAGCTTTTGCGGATGCCAGACTTGGAAGAGAAACAGTCGATTTCGGAAGACCAAGAACGGAAAATTACACCATGGGCGAATCAGGAAGCGAACTATCCCAAGGAAGATTTAGAAACCCGTCGCCATATCCCCACCGCGGAAGATTCCAAGCTCCCAGAAGAACCTCACAATCCCCTGCTCGCCGTCCCAGCCGCTCACCCAGTCGCCGCAGTGAGGAAAACTAGATGGCGCGCCCTCTGGAGGTGTGGCCGCCACAGACGAAAATCCTCCCTGCCGTATAGCCGCTACAATGGAAAAGAACTGGATATCTGTCAACATACAAGGACGAAATGTACAAGCTCTTGTGGACTCCGGCGCTGATTACTCAGTAATTTCCGAAGCTTTCAGACGTTCTATAAAGGCTCCAGTTTTTAAAGAAAATGGACCACTTCTAAGAGCCGCGGACAAGAAGCCTATCGTGACCCTTGGTAAGTGCTCTTTAGAAGTTCAAATCAAAGGACTCGAAATTATTTTTTATTTTGTAGTAGCCGCTGAATGTAGCCACGATGTTATACTGGGCTGGGATTTCTTCAGAGCCACAGATGCCATTATAGATTGTGGGAAAAACAAATTGTATTTAAGCGAAGCTGAAAAATCCTACGAATGGAAAGACCTGAAACTTTGTGCTGCTATGGACTGTGTCCTACCGCCGAAATCTTTTGGCAAGATAGTTGTCACCAACCAGGATGTATTTGGCAGCAGAGATGTAGTCGTTACAGGTTCCAAACGCCTGCAGTTAAAAAAAGGACTTTTTATTCCCTCTTCCCTCGTTAGGTTCTTACATGGCAGAGCGGTGTTGTGGGTGACTAACAGTACTCACCAGTCTCAAGTGATACCTTCGGACATGAAGATAGGAACAATGCAAGATCTAGAAGTAGGGAGAACATCTAATCTTGACGCTTGTTCTGAAATAGCTGGAAAAGACGAAGTAACTTCCCCAGATGTGAGAGAATGTTTAATTTCAATGATTTCTACTGATTTGGAGGAAACAAAGAAAAACAGATTACTCACGTGCCTAAATGAGTTTTCTGATATATTCGACTTTGAGAAAAAGAGCTTCCCTGTCTCTGGCGAAATAAAACATAAAATCGATACGAGTGATTATCCGCCTGTCAGACAGCGTCCTTATAGAGTGTCTCCCGCCGAAAGACGTGTCATTCAGAGTGAAGTAGAGAAAATGATGGAGACTAAAATCGTCCGGCCATCATCAAGTCCATGGACCTCTCCCGTTATATTAGTGATGAAGAAGGACGGCTCGTTGAGATTCTGTGTCGACTATCGTCGTCTAAACAAAATTACAAAGAAAGATGTTTACCCTCTCCCTCGTATCGATGACGCGCTGGACACCCTCTCTGGATCCAGGTACTTCTCCACTATGGATATGAGATCGGGTTACTGGAAAATCGAAGTAGACGATAAGGACCGGGAGAAAACGGCATTTATCACTCCAGATGGGCTTTATGAATTTAATGTAATGGCATTTGGTCTATGCAATGCACCAGCAACTTTCAAGCGAATGATAGAAAACGTCCTACGGGGATTGAAATGGGACATGTGTTTATGCTACTTAGACGACATTGTAGTCTATGGATCGACCTTTAAAGAACATTTAACACGTTTATACAAAGTTTTGAGATGCATTCAGCAGGCCAGACTGTGCCTGAATTATAAAAAGTGTCATTTCGCCTCGAGACAAATAACTATCCTCGGGCACGTCGTTAATGAATTTGGAACGCAGCCAGACCCAGAAAAAGTGAAAGCCATTGTCCACTTTCCAAAACCCCGTAATATCAGTGAGACCAGAAGTTTTCTTGGGTTAAGTTCATACTATAGACGCTTCATCAAAAGTTATGCTAACAAGTCTCGACCCTTGAATAGCCTTTTAAAGAAAGATGAAAATTCATTTGGGGCGAAGAACAAGATGAATCTTTCCGGATTCTCAAACAGGAATTGGGGTCTTCGCCTGTGTTAGAACATTTCATAGAAGGTGCGGAAACTCATGTCCATACTGATGCAAGCGGTTATGGTTTAGGGGCAGTTCTTGTTCAAATCCAGAATGACGCGGAGAGACCTATAGCCTATGCCTCACGAACACTAACCAAAGCGGAAAAGAATTATTCCACTACAGAAAAGGAATGCCTCGCAGTTGTTTGGGCCCTTGGTAAATTCCGCCCGTACCTATATGGCAGACCCTTTACTGTGGTTACCGACCATCACTCGCTATGTTGGCTGGTAGGCTTGAAAGATCCATCCGGCCGCTTAGCCCGTTGGGCCCTCAAACTACAAGAATACGACATAAACATCGTTTACAAAAGCGGACGCAAGCATAAAGACGCTGACTGTTTGTCAAGAAGCCCCTTGGCTGACACCGCAGAGATAGAAGGGCACATTACTTCCATCCAAGACATTGCAGAAGAACAAAGTAAAGACCCTCATTTGGTTGGGATCCGTGAAAAACTTGCAAATGAAAATTTAAAAGGGTATCAGATGATTGGAGGCGTTCTCTATAAGAAAAATTACGACCCTGAGGGCAAACCATGGCTGCTAGTAGTCCCAAAACAAATGAGGCACGAAATTCTTAAAGATGTCTACGACACTCCAATGGCCGGTCATTTGGGATTTGCCAAGACCTATGACCGCGTTAGAAAGAGATTCTATCGGCCTGGACTTTATAGGACAGTTTCCCAATACATTGCTCATTGTAAAGAATGCCAGCGAAGGAAGGGCGTGCCTCAGAAACCTCCTGGACTACTTGTCCCAATACCTCCAACGACCTCGCCTTTTCAAAAGATAGGAATTGATTATCTGGGAAGATTTCCCATATCTCACACGGGAAATAGATGGATAATAGTCGCGACTGATTATCTCACCAGATTTGCGATAACAAAGGCCGCGTCAACAGCGGAAGCTACTGAATTAGCAACTTTCCTTATTGAAGACGTCATACTCAAGCACGGCGCTCCTCGGGAAATCATCACGGACAGAGGAAGAAATTTCATGTCTCAGACCATTTGAGAAATAAATAATCTAAAGGGAACAATTCACAGATTCACCACGGCATACCACCCTCAAACGAATGGTTTGACAGAAAGACTCAACAAGACCCTGACTGACATGATATCGATGTATGTTGACGTTGATCAGAAAAATTGGGACAACATCCTACCATATGTGACCTTCGCCTACAATACCGCTCGACAGGAGACAACAGGATACAGCCCGTTCTTCCTCGTCCACGGCCGAGAAGTTGAAACACCGCTGGATTCTATACTGCCGTACCAGCCGGCAGGAACTGCAGAATATTATGTGGGCCATCTTGTGACCAACGCTGAGGACGCACGAATGTCAGCCCGTCTTAACATCCTGCAGGCTCAGAGCAAAGACAAAGAACGCTACGACAAGAAGCATCAGGAGGTGACGTACAAGGAAGGTGATTTGGTGTGGGTGTTCACCCCAGTCCGTACCGTTGGCTTATCGGAGAAGTTATTGAAGATATATTTCGGACCCTATCGAGTGATCAGAAAAATATCGAGTGTAAATTATCAAGTAGAAGGCGTGACGAATACTAGGAGAAGACGAAAAACCCAAGATATCGTCCATGTAGTGAGAATGAAGCCCTACCACGACCCTGAAGTCCAAGAACAGATTGCCCAGGGTCATGTGACCGACTAGTAAACAGCGGGATGCTGTTTCTCTTGTGGAGGGAGTGATGTCAGGAGAACAGAGTTTCCTGGTATTCCCCCTTATCTGGACCAACCGGTCGGGGTAAACAGTGGTGTCACGTGGAAGGAGGAAATATCTCAGTTCTCCCCTCTTGCTCTAACGGCTGGGTCGATTTGGCTCATGTAAATAGTAACTCTTATTTTATATTTAAAATCTCTCATATAACTCATTAAATAAATATTCAAAGTAATTCGAAGGCCTAGTTAATTATTTTTCATCGCGACAATATATTATGACATATGGCTCCTGTTGAAGAAGGCTGAACAAGGTTTGAGTATACTTAAAGCTGGAGAAGCCAGAAATAAAGAAAATAATTTTACAGTTGAAATCAATTAAGGTTATGGTGACATAGTTTTATGTAAATAAAATATTGTATAGTACACAGATAAATATTATTTACAAGCATTTTAAAATCTAAGAAGAGTTTAAAATTTAAGGGATTGTTGAAAATATAAAAGTCATTAAAGGCTATATACAATAATATCTAAATTATAAGTGAAATAATATTGAGAGGTGTAAATAACGAGAAGGAAAGTCACATACACATGATGAAATTCTGAAGGCCATTAAGACTGGGGAACTCTACACTTTAAGATATTTATCAGGCGGACATGGCAAGGTGAAACTTGGCATGGGCTTTCTACCTTATCTATGCAGTTACTAGTGTAGCGAGTCCAAGGGGAAAAGTCCCGTGTGTAGGTGAGGAAGTCGCATGGACTTATAGTTAAATTGAAAAGATAAAATAGTTTGAGAAGAAAGGTAGAATATAGGCGAACAGAGCGAGGGGAAACTTGATTTGGGCCTTTCCACCTTAATTATTTCGATACAGTGCCAAAAATTGATATGAGGACGGTGTTGTCATTTACAGGTGACAAGCTTCTCGTACACGAGGTGTTTGACCCGTCGTGGGAGCTTGTGCGTGGAGATTATTTCGCGACGTGTTGAACGCAAAACCCATGTCTGCGCGAAATGATGACGGACCGGACAGAATCAGGGACGAGGTATAACGTACGTCCGTGGGAAAAATCGGACGTAGGTTATATCGTGCTGGTATGGACAACGAACAAACATAGATTTGGAGACAGTGCCCGTGTGGCGAATGTGTGGCGCAAGGAGAAGGAGCGAACTGTGCCGCTTGATGCAGGTTGTTCAAGTTGGAACAAAAATAAGTTGTTAAACATCTAGCAGGTAGTCAATCTGCATCCTGTGACGAACACACCAGTGGCTAGATGGTGTGGGTCGGTGGATATGCTAGAGAGAAACTCTACAAAATATATTATCGAAAATGAAGGGTGGAAACTAGTGGCAAATGTAGTTCGATAAATAATTAATCAATAATTTTATAGAGGGTCGTGGGCTGGTAGAAGGTTAACAAGGTTGTAATAATGAGAAAAGGGCATTCAGGAAGAGATTAATAAGGGTTACTAAGGATTATTTGTAAGCAAGGCTCACGTGGTGGTTGTAATCCTTCGACGCCTGAGCTAACAGAGCGAATTATAAGTCGTTTAGGGCAGAAATTATTTTTCGTGAGGCAGAAGGAGAGAAAGTCATATACATAGTAGTTCAAATGTTTAGGTACTGGAGCACTATTTTTAAAAATAACTTGATTATGAAAATATATTGTTATTCTTAAAAATCGTAAAGCATGAATAGGTAAAAATTCCAATTATATTTTTGAATGACTTTAAAATAAAAATATTTCACACAATAATAAGACAATTATATTGAATTAGAATGGTAAGGTAACTAATCCAGTGGTTTTCACATAGATATATCGTATGAATAATAAGAAATCACTGTTAATAGGGGTAAAATAGTTGTAGCTTTTAAAATTTTTATATATTAAAATTGAACTAAACTAATTATAGAAATATTGGCATCATAGTTTACAAGGAATGACTTCTTTGAAGAATAAATTTTAGGGGTTAAACAATTGCACTTACAGGTTATGTTGGTTTAGAGAGAAAGTAGATTCATTGAGTTTATTGAGGGAGGGTTCTGTCTGCTGATACTGTACGTGCCAGTGTTGTCCGCTACTGTAGTGGCACGGGTCTTGTCCATGATGGTGGAAGGTGTCATGCTCTGGCCCGGTGATCGTCCTTGGGCAGATCTAGTGCTGGGAGGAAGTGTGCGGCAGGTTCATCTCCGTCGTAGGTGATCACTTCTTCCGAATCACGGTTCAAAAGTTGGCGAGGAAGGGGGTGAGAGCTCGAAGAGAAGTGGCTACAGTTGAGTTGGTTGTAAATTATTGTGGAACTTGGCTGTGGGTTTGTCCGATCACCATGGCTTTGCTTCTTTTTTCTTCATATTATAGTATATATGGGAATTTGTTTCTTGGCCAGGTCTTATCCTGTCGACTTTATGTGGCAATATAATAAGGTGGGAAGAGAAATAATCTCACCACAAGTTGTAAGAGAAACCCAGACAACCAGAGAGAGAGAGGGAGAGAGACGGGACCGGCCACATCCGGGCGGCCGATCGTGTCGCACACAATCCCCCAACTGTGTTAAAAGTCCCAAGGTGTTAATGGACGGGCCCCAGCTGCCGCCTCTTGGAATGTCTCTGCTGTCTCAAGGACTGGACTTTACATCCCGTCTCTCTCTGGGCTGGCTTTATTTATTATTTCGTTTTATACATTTTTCCCCCTCTCTATATAATTAACCCTATATAATTTTATATGTACATTGTAATAAATCAGTTTCAATCTCAATCTCTGGGCTGGCTCTAGGTTTGCTTTATTATTACTGGAAGAGTATATATTATGACATATATATACAGTCGAACTTGGATAATTCGAAGCCCAAGGGGCCAAAAAATTGAATTAAAAACAGAAATTATATTTATAGGAAATTCTAGGGACCAAGATAAATGTTCGAATAAAAGCCTCTCGATTTATCCAAGTTCAACTGTATATATGTATATAATTTAATATCTCTCTCTCTCTCGGCCGTGCGGCCCCACGGCGCGCGAGCTCCTCGTTTTCGCCGATGAAAGCAAAGGATATTGAACTGACAAACCAATATGCCTTATTCGCGGAATGCTCGGCTCAAGAGCTATCCAATTGTGTAGGTCTTGTTGACAGAGACCAAGAAATGGCCGAGTTATCGTTTAAAGTTAAAAATTCGAAAATTGTTAGAGTTAAAAGCAACAATGAAACAAGAAAACATGCATATTTCACATCAAATGCTAGCATCAGTTTTGCAAATTGGGCAAACCGTGTTGAGGCTTTGGAAAATACATCTATTTTCGAAGGTTACTATAAGCCTAAAGGCGCTAAAAAAAAGGACCGGGACCCCGAAGGTAATCCAGCTAAGGTCCCAAAGGCTGATAACATCCCAGCAAGGCCAAGTCAACCACCAAAAAGGGTAACAAGAGACTCTATGATACAGCTGAAGAAAAACCGACAACATTAGGCACTGAGCAAGGCAGCTCACCGGCAGCATCATTCGACCAATGCCGCTACATTGAATACTGCGCTGACCTCAGCCCAGTGCAGTACATCAAGGCACTGGAGGAAATACTGGGAAAGGGCGCGGTCTTCCAGCTGATGAAGATGTCCAGCCAGGTAATGGTCGGGCTGGCCAACGTCGACTTGGCGGATCGCTTGGTTGAGGAGGGCCTCATCATCGAAACCACCTTCCTGAAGGATTTCCCATATAGGCAAAGACCAGAAAAGATAGTAGTAGAGAACCTCCCACTTGCCATAAAAGACGAAGACGTCATCGCGGCGCTGCGGCCCTACTGCAGGGTTGTCTCCCTGACCCATGAGGTAGTGGCGAGTGGTGGCTACACCTGGGCCACCGGCAACAGGGAGGTCTTCATCCTTCTAAATGATGGAATGAAACTCCACCAGCTCCCTGCCAAGCTGGTTATCGTCTCGAAAGGCAAATCAACGCCTGCTTACATCACCAAGGCCACCGGCAAGGCCATCGGCATGCCACATGCCCCTTGAGGATCAGCGGGGAACGTCATCAGGACACCCGCCAGGGTCCGGTGTCGAGGCCTCCCTCCTCCAAGCCCATCCCCTTCAACAAATCCGCCCTCTCACACCACCTGCGGAACTGTCTGCACCCTTCAAGCAGACCTCCTCAACACCTTCCAGCCCTCCCGCGCCTGCGTCCGTGGCGAACTTCACTGTCCATTCCTACGAGACTCCAGCCCCCGAGCTTCCTGTTCCGGCGCCGAGCACCAGCCAGTTGCCGTGACGACCAGAGGCCTTCTTGGCCTATACTAAGTAATCAGCGGCTCCTGCAAAGAAGAACCAAACCATGACTGTACCATCCATCCAGTCTACTGCCCCCGTGGCCCAAATCCTATCTCCCTCTCGGATCCTTCAGGAGAGGGATCAGGTAGAGAATATTTTCATACAGCTAAACGCTGACTCTATTCTGGCCCCTCTCTATGATGAAGTTGATGATGATGAAGTAGTAGCCGCGGTTCTATACCGCTCTGAAGGAGAAGCACTCCCCGATGAACTCTCCCATGGAAACAGGAACATTCTGTACTAATTCCTCGGGGATGCAATTGAGCACGTTGGGGACAAAAAAACTTTATAAGCACCGGCCTTTACGAACTCAGGGCGGCCTTGAACATTTGACATAGTCCAGACGTCCCTTCAGAGAAGGCTCATGTCTGATGTGAAAATTTATATGTGATGAGGTCCTGTTGACTCTTGTAGAATCCTGTCGACTAAAACTGTGGTGAGGTTTCAGTCGACTTAAACTATGGTGTGAGAACCTATCAACTCTCGCTATACTCTGTTGACCGAGAGGAACAGTCAGGATGGGGAGTTTTTCAGTACCTATCTGCACCTTGGAAGACCTTTAACATTTCTCACAGAGTACAGGCAGTCGTGGTCGAGGCAGAGTGGAAAGCTTGGGAATGTCCACACAAAAACCGAAGACACAGTTGCACTAAGAAAGTTCCGTGAACAGATAAAAGTTGAGCTAGGAGCGAAAGATGGAGATAGAAGAGTTCTTACTGGTCTACATGGTGGATGAGGAGGAGCTTGGGGTCAACCGACGAGGGCTCACGCTGATGGTGAAGAAACTATCAAGTGACTGTATTTTTGGCTAGGACGGAGGCCTTTTATATTTTTTCTGAGAAAGGTAGTATTGCATTTCAGCAGATGTGAAGAGTGTGGATCGTCTGGCGAAATTCTAAACCTGCGCCATCCTGACAGTTTCCAATCTATCTTTATACTTTGTTGTGGGAATTCTAAATCTATCTCGAAATCAGACGTTTTTGACTTTTTGCTTTAGCTCAACTCTTAATCTATTACAGAGTTTTATTTATTCATCCTCAGTTTGTACAAAGTACATTACAAATGATGATGTAATGACACATGTCAATCATGCGTATAATCATTTACAAATATGTTTCTATTATACAACATGAAAATCTTGTATAAGTTATATACAATATGGGGTTGTTGGTTCAAATTACCATATATATATGTAATATTGTTGCAAATGTGCCGACGAATGGATGAACTGGCAGACGTATACGTGAGGCGAGTGTTAATGTTCTTCCCACACGCGGACAACAAGAAGCAGAGGCAGGGCTAGATGTTAGCACAGAGAGTGATCGGGGATAGCCCACGGGACAGAGGTAGAGGCCATGACACAAACTTGGATACTAATCACCGAGACATGGAGAGAGAGTGGGTGTGTTAGACAGAAGCGGTCTATCGAAAGACACCTCCTAAACCCATCTGCCAAAACCTGTCCTGTTTTCAGGGGTTATCTATAAAGAGTCCCTGAGGGCCCCACATGGGCTGGGCGTTGCCTTTTTCCTCCCCTCTGTTCCTGCCACCAGCTGACCGAACACTCTTTGGATCTTTATTTTGACGTCAACATTTTCAGTGTTACATACAAATAGGGGTTTACAGGTATTATCAATAAAGATATAGCATATATACAAAATATGGGGGTGGCAGCAAACAGAAACGGTGTACATTCCAAAAGAAGGGCAGGATCTTTTAAGGTATAGGCTTTAACTAATTGTAATATATGTGACATATACTAAATGTGTCATTAGTATACAGTTTAAAATATACTTTTTTTTCTGTATTATAACTTTAAATTTGGCACTAATATTATATAAATGATTAATAAATCAGTTTCAATCTCAATCTCTCTCAATTTTTCTTCAAAAATTTCATTTCATAGAAAACATAATATTAATTCATACAAAGTTCTTTACTTTTCAGATACGAATGGGTGTCCTACGAGTCTTTTGGCGTCCTCAAGTACGGTCAGTGGGAAGGCCTGGCCGGAGGACTCATCAGAAAGGTAGGAAAGTTATTTACCTTAATCTACGTGCCCATATACACGGTAGGTATAATTCAGTTTCCAATGTTATAACCTCTGCAATATCTTAAGGAGAAAATTACAAAGCCTCCGAGGTTGTGTTTCTTTTGTATATAACGTTTATTATGCTCTAGCTTTCGGGCATGGTGGCCCTTCTACAGGAGCAACACGAATGATGGTGAATCGTTAGTAGCTGCTATATATTTACCTAATATATTTACAACTTTACAATTTTTTAAAAACTATTGATTTCTTGATATATGCTAAGTATCCAGAATATTTACATCTTTCTATACTGAGGTAAAAACTATTATAAAATAATTTAACTTATGAGATTTGAATTAGCTATGGAACAGAGTTATGAAACACGAGATATTGTATTAAATATGGGGAAGTGTACATTCTTTACTAGCTATATATGAATTCTGTATATGTTTCTGGAATTTCTATGTGCCTATTGATGCTTGCGTGTTTTAAAGATAAAAAAGCTTCTAAGTACAGTCTTTTTTGTTTGTTGTTTATATTGGTATAAAAAGTTTTTGGGTTACTTGGGTTGAAGGTGTGACCTGTATTTTGAGTGTGTTGGAATAAAAGGGATTTTTTATCTTTTCTATTTATGGATCTGGTGTGCTCATTCATTCTATCTATTACTTGTCTGCTGGTTTCGCCTATGTACATACTATTGCATTGGTTGCATTCTATTGAGTATATTGCTTGATTGTTATATATTGGAGAGTTATGGCTATTGTTTTTGGTTATGGGGTTTCTGACTATTGCGCCTATGTTAGGTGTGTTTTCGTAATATGTCTTTATCCCATATTTTCTAATTTCGCGGGCTATTGTTACGCTATTAGGGGAGTATGGTATGATGCAAATAGATTTGTATGTTTGACTATTGTTTGTGTTATTTGGGTTATAAAAATGCCTTAATATGAAATTCTTTGGGTATCCGGCTGTGGTGAGATATTGAATTATATTTTTAGATTCTATTGCTTTACATGTGTTGTTGGAGCAATGTGTATATATCCGTTTTGTTAGGGTTTTTACTGTGTTAATTTTGTGGCTTAGTGGGCAGTATGACGAATATTGTATAAAATTGGGTTGGAATGTAGGCTTGTAATATACTGTGGAAGTGTACTGCGAGTTGTTTTTAGTAATGAGGATGTCTAGGAATGGTAATGAATGATTGGTTTCTTTTTCTATGGTAAAGTTTAATTCATTATGGAGGCTATTTATTTCAGTTAATATATCATTAATTTTATCTGTTTGGCAAATGCAAAAAATGTCATCTATGTATCTCTTCCAGGTTTGTATTATGTTAGGGAAACGACTGATTATGGTTTGGTCTATGTGTCTCATGACTATTTCGGCTAGTGGGGAGGATAAAGGACTACCCATAGGGGAGCCATTAGTCTGTTTGTAATACTTAGAGTTAAAGGTGAATATGTTTATTTTTAAACTTAGGCTTATCAATTTTGTGATTTTGTCGGAGGTGCTGTTGTCAATACTGTGTTGCGAGAGGAAGTTTTTGGTGGATTCTATAATTAAAGGGTGGGGTAAACTGGGGTATAAGTTTACGACGTCGAAAGAAACCATAGTGTGATTATCCCTGTAGGGGTTATGCCATATTTCTTGCATAAATGTAGGAATGGATTTGATAGTAGTGTGGCTATTGCTATCTCTGAGTATGGGCGTAAGGAACATATTTAGGAATTTCGCTAAGGGAGCTGCTGGAGACAGATAATAGGCAACTATTGTTCTTAATGGTATACCTGTTTTGTGGAGTTTTGGCAATCCGTATATGTATGCTTCTGTGTTCATCTTGGATATGAAGTTCTTAAGTTCCTCATCAGATATTGTTTTTTGTCTTTGCAGGTGTCTCAGTTCCTTTTTGAATTTGTTGTAAGTTTCTATTTTTTCTAATTCGGAAACGGGTTCGTAGTATCTATGATCATTCAGGGTGGCGTGCATCTTCTCGATATATTCTGTTGTATCCATTATAACTTTTGGGCGCCTTTGTCCGATCTAGTTATGACTATTTCGCTTTTATCTCTAAGTCTTCTGGCTATGTTTCTGTTCGCGGGGTTTGATTTTGGATTATTTGGGGTCTTGCTCAATGCGGTTGTTACAATATTCCTTATTTTAGCTTTTTCCTTATGATTCAGCCCGTTAATAGAGGCCTCTAAACCTGCGATGATTTTTAGATTATCACTTGTTTTCATGTTTCTATGTTTCAATCCTTTTGATAAGAATTTAGTTTCATCCTTTGTGAGTTCGGTGCTGGATAGGTTGACGATTTTTGGCTGCTGTTTTTCTGAGTTGAACTGTATTTTATATTTCATTGACCAGTATCGTAATTTTCTATTGTGCTTTTTATCCATTTCTGCGTTTAATGTCTTGATGTCCTGAGTTGTTCTGGTTATGAGATTCAACATTATATCCGGATGTACTTTTTGAGATGTGATGGATATTAAATCTTTGATAGTTTTTGAAGTGAGCCGTATGAATGAATGGCATCCTTTAATTCGTGATTTCAGTAACCCTATCTGAGTTTCTTTTATGATCTTGGCAGAAAATGGATTCCTTGCAGGATCTTTTACTCTGAGTGAGGGCGGGATAAAGTTATGTTCCAAGCAAATTCGGTTGAAAGCAAGATGCTTTCTCCATTTGGCCAATGCCAAAGATTTCCTGTGAATTATGATCATATAACGATACACTTCTTCATACGTTAGGTTCATGATAACTATTTGTAAATTCCAATGTTATAACCTCTGCAATATCTTAAGGAGAAAATTACAAAGCCTCCGAGGTTGTGTTTCTTTTGTATATAACGTTTATTATGCTCTAGCTTTCGGGCATGGTGGCCCTTCTACAGGAGCAACACGAATGATGGTGAATCGTTAGTAGCTGCTATATATTTACCTAATATATTTACAACTTTACAATTTTTTAAAAACTATTGATTTCTTGATATATGCTAAGTATCCAGAATATTTACATCTTTCTATACTAAGGTAAAAACTATTATAAAATAATTTAACTTATGAGATTTGAATTAGCTATGGAACAGAGTTATGAAATGGCTCCCCTATGGGTAGTCCTTTATCCTCCCCACTAGCCGAAATAGTCATGAGACACATAGACCAAACCATAATCAGTCGTTTCCCTAACATAATACAAACCTGGAAGAGATACATAGATGACATTTTTTGCATTTGCCAAACAGATAAAATTAATGATATATTAACTGAAATAAATAGCCTCCATAATGAATTAAACTTTACCATAGAAAAAGAAATCAATCATTCATTACCATTCCTAGACATCCTCATTACTAAAAACAACTCGCAGTACACTTCCACAGTATATTACAAGCCTACATTCCAACCCAATTTTATACAATATTCGTCATACTGCCCACTAAGCCACAAAATTAACACAGTAAAAACCCTAACAAAACGGATATATACACATTGCTCCAACAACACATGTAAAGCAATAGAAACTAAAAATATAATTCAATATCTCACCACAGCCGGATACCCAAAGAATTTCATATTAAGGCATTTTTATAACCCAAATAACACAAACAATAGTCAAACATACAAATCTATTTGCATCATACCATACTCCCCTAATAGCGTAACAATAGCCCGCGAAATTAGAAAATATGGGATAAAGACATATTACGAAAACACACCTAACATAGGCGCAATAGTCAGAAACCCCATAACCAAATACAATAGCCATAACTCTCCAATATATAACAATCAAGCAATATACTCAATAGAATGCAACCAATGCAATAGTATGTACATAGGCGAAACCAGCAGACAAGTAATAGATAGAATGAATGAGCACACCAGATCCATAAATAGAAAAGATAAAAAATCCCTTTTATTCCAACACACTCAAAATACAGGTCACACCTTCAACCTAAGTAACCCAAAAACTTTTTATACCAATATAAACAACAAACAAAAAAGACTGTACTTAGAAGCTTTTTTATCTTTAAAACACGCAAGCATCAATAGGCACATAGAAATTCCAGAATCATATACAGAATTCATAAATAGCTAGTAAAGAATGTACACTTCCCCATATTTAATACATTATCTCGTGTTTCATAACTCTGTTCCATAGCTAATTCAAATCTCATAAGTTAAATTATTTTATAATAGTTTTTACCTTAGTATAGAAAGATGTAAATATTCTGGATACTTAGCATATATCAAGAAATCAATAGTTTTTAAAAAATTGTAAAGTTGTAAATATATTAGGTAAATATATAGCAGCTACTAACGATTCACCATCATTCGTGTTGCTCCTGTAGAAGGGCCACCATGCCCGAAAGCTAGAGCATAATAAACGTTATATACAAAAGAAACACAACCTCGGAGGCTTTGTAATTTTCTCCTTATTATAATTCAGTTTATTCAGTTATTCCATTACTATAAATTTGCGACCCCGCTCATGAATTCTTTCCATTTCTTTTTGACTTCGGACAGGATTTTATGTTGTTGTTTCTCTCAGGCTTAGTCCGGTGATTTGTCCAATTTGGTCAGTCCATCTTCTTTCCCCCTTAATGAAGCAATGATTTTTCCATATAGTTCCTTCTCTTCTGATGACATGATCATGTAGTTTGATAAGAAGATCGTAGTGTGTCATATTCTCTGCTGTCATGTAGCGGTGCATGAAACCAATGCTCCTCGACCCATATACGCGACACACCCTAAAGCAAGCATGTCAAACTCAAATCCTAACACGGGCCAAATAAAAAAGTAATAATATTATGTGGGCCGCAAAAAAAAGAAAACAAGTAATTAAATTTTTATAGTAACATTTATGTAGGTTCATTTTAAAAATACTAAAAAGAAAAAAGAAAGTAAAGTTAATTTTTTCTCCCTGATATTTGGCATCTCTTTTCTGCTACCATCTTTCCTACTTCGGGGGAAATCTTGTTCGCAGTGGTTAATTTTAAAACTGACCCAAGGTGAACGTCAGTAATTCTCGATCTGATTGGAGACTTATTTCCTTTCATAAGTGAAAATAACTGCTCGCACCGATAAATACTTCCAAACATGGACATAATTTCATATGCTTATTTTCGAGTGTTTTCAAATCTGGCTGGCAAATATTTGTAAAATTCAGAAACGCCAACTTCAATAAATTTTGCCTTTAAATCTGAATCGCACTGGATATCTATTACCTCCATTTGCATATGATTAGGTACTGATTCTATATTTATCGAGAAAATCGAAGAAAACAAAGTAAACTTGCCTTCCAAAGATTTAAAATCAGAAAACCTTGTTTCAAATTCATTTCTAAGACTTAAAATTTTTTCCGCATATTTTTGATACGATGCAGTTTCACCTAAACTTGATTTGTACATGTTGCATGTCGGAAAGTGCATTAAATCTTCGTTTTTCAACTGCTTTTCCAAAAGAACTAGCGCACATTTGAATGCATTAACTTGGTCACACATGTTGGTAATGATCTGTTCCTTTCCTTGCAGTTTCAAATTCAAATCCGACAAGTGTTTTGTTATGTCAACCATGAAGGAAAAATCTTGCAACCATACTTGATCAGAAAACAAAGTGATGTTTTGATTCTTGGTTATTAAAAACTGACATATTTCTTCTTTCAAGTCCCAAAATTGTTTGAGAACCTTGGAGCATGATATCCAACGTACCTCGGTATAGTATGATAAACCTGAATATTCGCTTTCTAATTCAGTTAAGAACAGAGAGAACTGTCGCTGATTTAAACCTCGAGATCTTATGAAATTGATGAATATTTTGATAGGTGTCAACATATTTTCTATTTTTATTACCTTCGTACATAATACTTCCTGATGTATAATGCAATGCGTATGATGAATATTGGAACCATCAGAAATTTCACTTAGTTTTTTTTCGCAGTAATGCTACGAAACCGTTGGTTTTTCCAGTCATTGAAGGAGCTCCATCTGTTGCTACAGAAGTCAATTTTGATTGAGGTAAATTGTATTTTTGCAGAAGATCATAAACGCAATTAAATATATCTTCTCCTGTAGTAGTGCCATGCATCGGTACTAGTTCCAATAATTCCTCAAAAATGTTGAAGTCCGTGTCGCAAGCTCGAAAAAAAAATACAGCTAACTGAGCTACGCCCCCAATGTCCGTACTCTCATCACAGGCAATGGAAAATGCTTCGAAACAAGATTATTTTTCTTTTATCTGATCATTTAAATTTCTGGCCATATCAGTAACTCTTTCCACAACGGTATTTCGAGACAAAGATATTGCTTGAAACGTCTTCACACTTCCAGGACAAACAATTTCTGCAGCTTTAATTAAACATTCCTTGATGAAATCACCTTCAGTAAAAGGTTTTGAGTGTTTATCTATCATCTCCGATAAAACGTAGCTTGCATGCACCGCCGCTTCACTCTCTTGTGATACTTTAGTAAACATAAACTGTTGTTTTTCATTCCCAACTTGAACTCTTTTAACTTTTCTTGTCTCATTAAACCTTCGTAGGTATCATATTTTGATTTATGTTGTTCATAATGACGTTTAATGTTATATAATTTTGGTACACTAATAGCATTATTACATATCAAGCAGATTATTTTATCTTTTACTTCAGAGCAAAAATACTCTAATTCCCACTTTTCTTGAAAATTCCTATGTTCGTCAGCAATTTTTCGTTTAGTTTTACTGCCACTTGGTTTTGATGAAGACATATTGAATACAAAGGTCTGAAAAAAAATTAGCAATCGCTAACACAAAATAATAAAACGTTTTAATTGATATTTTAATTTTTTTTTTAATTAATATTTTTTAACTTACCACAGACACAGAATAACTGCACAAATTATTGAACATAACTTTAAAAAAAAATTTTTTCTAGTACTCCAAAATAATATTTTCTTTAAACTTTAAGGCACACAATACTTATGGCGATGTACATACGTTATGTATGTAGGTATAATATTATCAAAACTTACGACTTATGTATGGCGACCAGTGGTTCGTTATTAATAAATAAATTATGTATAATTTCAATTTTTAAAAATTAGGCTACAAATTTTTATTATTTTTTTTTTAATTTATAAAAAATGTTTTATTAAAATATATTGTCTGGTGGGCCGCAAATGTATTCGTTGTGGGCCGCATGAGGCCCGCGGACTGCGAGTTTGACATGCTTGCCCTAAAGTAAGAATTTTGACGACACTAACCTACAGGTTGTTAAGAAAGGTGTACAAAATTATCACTAGTTATATATAGTTTCCAGAAAAAGGTGGCAGATATCAAGCAGTATTTCATATTCTGTGCATTTATTGGATTTGTATAAATTACTTATATTCAAAAGATCACCTTTCCCATCAAAAGACTTTTAAAATATGCATATTAAATTTCTCTACAAAATAGAACACTGGTAGATGATAAAGCCACAAGACCAGCTTTAGAAAATTTAGCAAGTCCATCAGGAGATCATGGTCTCTGACTTATGGCCCTCGTCAGTCCAGGGCGAGCTTGGATTTCATGAGATTCAGGTAGGTATGGGTTTCATGAGATTCACAAATCATTCATGAAATTTTCTGAATTTGCCAGAGGTAACCTTATGACCTTTTTTTAAAATACATTTGTATTCTCTGGTCAAAATATTTACTTAACTAGTTTTTAAAGATCAATTTCATTTTACTACACACCAGTGTGTCGCGATTTTTTTTTTTTTTTTGCAAACGCTGTCATAAAGAGTGTTAATTACTGTCATTTTGTCACCTTCATAGCGACATGGTTTGTAGAGACTACTTCTTGATGTGATGCAGGAGATTGACTTTGTCCCCTGCATGGCGCAGGCCACACAACGCATGCACGCCCTCGCCTATACAGGAGCTTCTTTCCGGTTTGAAGCTCGCTTCGTATTCCGAAAACCTGAACCTGAGGTAAAAAAAAAAGGTTAAGGTGAAAACATCAGGCTAACATGGATAAGTTTATTTTAAAAAAAGTAATTTAAATTGCCAGCTTTCGGGCACAAAAGCCCTTCTACAGGAGAAAACATGATACAATAAATCGACAATAGGACACGAGTTATAATATAAACAAATACTATTTTACATAGTTTCATAAAAATTTGAGAAATAAAATTTTCATATTCATATTTTAAAAGTTTCATTCAAATATATATATATATATATATATATATATATATATATATATATATATATATATATATACTAGCCGAGTGGCCCGGGCAACGCCCGGGTTTTACCCGACTGGACCCGGCTTCGCCTGGGTAGTGTTCGAGCGAGGTTTACTCATGAATGAATAGAGGCCCCAACTGTTTGTAAACTCAATGTAATGAATTTTCTTTCAGCAAAATGGTGATAAATTGCAAAGAGCAATATCGAAAATGCGTGTAAAAAAATCTGAAATATAGGATCCATTTCACAAACACATCTAATGAATAGAGTGCTGTTTGGAGGAGTGGTCTAAACTGTTAATTTTTAAAAACCATGACCCGGGGTCATCGAATGCAGATTCAGACACTTTGTTCTGAAAAAAAAAATTGCCCCAATGGCTCCTGATTCTTGAAAAAGTCCAACCCCTCCAGTGAGTTCAAGTAACCAAACTGGGCTTTTATTCTTAAAAATAAAAAAAAAAATCTAATGATTAGTGTGAATAAAGGAAAATGGTCGGCACAACCTGAAAATTTCACTTTGTCCACTTCACTCTCGGCTGTCCAAGAAGAAACAGCCAGAGCAAACATTTTAAAGGGCACCTAATTCGGCATTTACATATCTAAATAGTTAAGCAACTTTTATAAATGTAATATATTTCTGCAATATTGAAATACCTGGACTTGGAAGAATTTTGTATTAGTTATTGTTGCAGTTTTAGAAAAGTGTGGGAAATTGGATATTTTAACAAAAGAATATAATTTTTAAAATGGTATATAAAATAAAAAGGAAATTTGCATAATTTTCTAATAGTCAAGGGCAATTGTAAAAATACCAAAAAAGCAAGACCAAATAAAAAAATATATATATACGTGTGATGTTTCAGTAACAGCATTGTTGCCATATAAAGACAAAATTACTGAATGTATTCAGTACCATTGTCTGAAGATAGCCAAAATGTAACTGAAACCACACATAATGTAATTATTTGTATTCGGTCTTGCTTCCTTTTTTATTTTAATCATCCCTAGTACGCGTGGTACAGGCCATGATAACCATGGTGGGTAGGTAGCGACTGCTTTTACTGTAAGCGCACCACATGTCTACAAATGTGATACATTGCTACCAGCTAAATGCATTTTCACTATGGTGTGATTTCCAAATGATGGATCTGTGGACACATTATAATCTCTCCAGAGCTTAAGGTAGCAAACAGTACTTTCACATTATATAAATATCAATGCCAAAATCCAGAGTTATGATAGCATGTTGCAGTGTAATGTAGACCTGCAGGATGGGAAAAAGCAATATTATTTCCGGCTTTAATTTGAAAAAGTATTATGAAACGTTAAAAATATAATCTCAACTTTTGAAGCATGAAAAAATGCTAACTTGATGTGTATCAATTTAGTCTAAAAACAAACAGCATGTAAAAGTAAGCACCAATCGAAAGCATTTATTAGCTCTAACAGTGCTGCCCCCAGCGGTAAAAGACTGGAGCTAACGCTTCACGGGTTGGTAAAGTTTCTGTTAATATTACATTAACTTAACAATATTCCATGTCTTGCTAACACAAATTTTTAAAAATAATATGCATAAAAATAATGCAATTCTAAAAATCATAAATGAAGCATCATTAAATTAAATGGGAGAGAAATGGTGTTCCAAATTTTTTTTTTGTTGTAAAACTTTGACCTTTATATTTTTACAAATTCTTAATGTACATAACCCAAACCAAATTGTCTATAAAATTCTGCAAACAAATATAATATTATAGAGGCATGAAAATACTAATGGTGTAAAAATCAAAACAGCAAAGTTATCCTGAATAATGCAATGAGCTATGATAAGGTGTGTTGCAGGCTAACAAAAACTTTAATTGAACCAGAAATGTTGATACCATAAAAAAAACAATTTTCAAGAATAGAGTTATGTAAATGAATTAAATGTGAAAAAATTAAAATAAAATAAAGTAAAAAAAGCTTTATTGATGAAACAACAGTAGAGCACACAATAATGATAACAAATTATGTATTTACAAAAGTCAAGCTTCCCAAAATCATTATTCGAAGAAATCTCTTTGAAAATTGTCAAAATCTATATCAAAGCCCCCTGATAAACAATATTGCGTGTCTTTCTAAAAGTAGAACTAAAGACAAATAAATTTTTAGGGCTGGAAACACGGGAGCATGCTACATAGAGTTGCCCATGCGAGAAACAGGGAGACTCAAGATGCACACCAACTACTTGCAATGTTTGACCCTGAGATTTATTAATTGTCAAAGAAAAGGCAACCATAACTGGGAATTGTAAGCGTCTAAACTTAAAAGGCAGATCATTTGGAATAATAGGTATTCTAGGAATAAGGACCTCTTCCCCTCGAAAAGAGCCAGTTAAAATCCGAGCCTGGAGAACATTAGTGCCCATTTGAGTGATGCATAATCTAGTGCCATTGCAGAGACGGGGTGGATCAAGGTTTCGTATTAAAATTACTGGCACACCAACTTTTAGTACAATTTTGTGTGAAGGTGTACCAGACAATTCTAGTGAATTCAAAAATTCAGGGGGATACGACACAGATTCATCAGGATCAACCATTGTATCAATTTATCTATAGATTTTGCTTTCACCCGGGATTGAATTTAATATTGTATTATTTATTTCTCTCTAGCACAGTGCTATTTTTGGGGGCTAAAATAGTGCGGGCACATAACCATTCTTCAGATAAATAGTTTACACCTATATTAGGGAAAACCTTTTCATACAGACTTTCTGAAGATTCCACCACTTGGCAAAAAGTATTTGAAAACTGGGTTGTGGATCATCACGGATATCCTGTAATGTCCGATCAAGGGCTTCCAAGGCAATTTTATGGGCCATGGTGCACTCATCCCAAACCAGCAACTTACAGCTACGTAAGAGTGAAGCTTTATCACTATTTTTTCGTATATTGCAAACAGCAGTCTGGCCCTCTGCAAAAGTCAGAGGTAATTTCAGCACTGAATGTGCAGTTCTTCCGCCCGCAAGCAATGTTGCAGCTATCCCTGAGGAAGCAACAGCAATGGCAATATTTTGTTCCTTCCTAATCATTGCTAATAGAAGATTCAAAAGAAATGTTTTACCTGTTCCCCCCGGCGCATCTAAAAATATAATTATGGGTTGTGACAAATTAATTTTTGCTAAGACAGCATCAAAAACTCTTCTTTGTTCTGGCAAGAGTTTGGGCAGCATGGATGCAACATTGTCTTCAAGTTCTGCCGTATCATACGCAAGTTCTCTCAAAATGTCAGAATTGGTAACCACATTTCTCCTGGGTGCTCCTAAGCCTAATTCCTGCAGTTTCTTCCCACATATAGATACGACACGATCCTCAATGTTACACAATGTTTCATTATATATCAGATCATTACACCTGATGGAGGAATCGAGAAGCTGATAACGATGAAGAATATCACTTGCCATCTCATCTCTATAGGTAATCCATAACTTCTGAGGGTTCGAAATTGTGCACGTAGAAATTAATATGGCAAACAATTGCCTTACTCTTGTAGGAGCCTGACAAAGAACGGCCTCATCCATTGTGACAACCCAATGGTTATCATTCTCCAATAATCCAAGAGCTGCGCATGTTTCTCTAAATGTTTCGTATTGACTGCCATTAACAATCTTCAAATATGCGAAGGAAGTTGGTCCCTTGATGTTATGTAGTAACATACGTAAACAAAAGCGTTCAAAGTTACTGACATGCACAGCGTAAACCCGTCCAATAGTGTCTGATCTCTTCACTCCAGGCTGTCCTTTGACCAGCTTGCCTTGAACGCGCCTTCTCCATTCGTGGGCAGAAGAATTCCAAGTGTAGTATTGGGGAACATCTGGATAGAGCAGGGTCCTAGCAAAGGAATCAGTTTGGCATAATGAAAAAAATGCAGTCAGGGTTGTCCTTGGTGGATTATGCATTCGATGGGCAAGAGTGTTTTGATTGAAATATATCCGTTCTCCATTCTCAAGATGCACAGCTAAATGGATAACAGCTGGATGGCGTTGGTGTAAAGGGAAGCTGAGAAGACGCCAAACAGCTTCATTGCTGTTTATGTATCTGGCACACTGATACATTCGCACCTCATTTTGAGGGTCAGGACCTCTACCTTCTCTGCGTAAATTAATAATAGCTTGATCACTGCCCTTATTGACATATTTGCAAATATATTTTATTGCCTTAACAGAACTACAGTTCTCAACATTGATATGTGCACAAAACATCTTCGATAGCAATGGAGAATAAGGCACCACCCAACGATTGTCAATTGTGACCTCTTCGCGTCCACGTATTTTAACCTTTGCAGTAAAGCCACCTGCTTCAGGTGCGCGTCTCCTATATAAAGGATAACCATTCTCATTAGTCTGGGTTTCCAGCAAAAACTGTTTTGGATATTTTTTAGAACAGCTACTATTCTTCATGCAGGGGGACACAGGGTTGTACTCACCGCAAGGCCCATGTATCATATTCTTAACCACAATGTTATACAATAGCGGGTCTTGAATAGGATCTGGAAACTCAGCACATATAACAGAGTCTATCTGAGTGGGACGGAGCTTATTTGCTAGCCAAACTAATATGTGAGCATGAGGAAGTCCCCTTTTCTGCCATTCAACAGAATACATCCACGCAACTGCTGCTCCATACAATTGGCCTTTTGTTAGAGCCCCAATAAATTTAACTAATTTTTGCCGAAAAACCCGAGCTGTGATATCATGTCTATCCAGCTGTTTTTTGTCCTGGTAGCAACGTTGCAGATAGCTCTTCCCAAGAGGGGTTACTTGTAAAAGTAATAAAAAGATCTGGACGCCCAAATTTCCGAACATAACAAAAAGCATCCTGCGTATATTCTGCCAAATACCTGGGACTATTGACAAAACTTGATGGTTAAATGATCCTTTGACCCAAGCTATTAGGGTTAATATTTGCATCAGTTGACAGGGCATCGCGCAAATGAATATAACTCTCTGCACGCAAGTATCTCTGGTGCAGCGTAATATAGCGCAAACGTTCACTTTCTACCTTCGCATACATATCGACCAGGAATTGATGAAAGAGCTGGCCAAATTGAACAATGACATTTGGACTATTTCGGCGAACCATAATAAAATAGCCATAAAAATCCATAGAAGACACTTTACTTGACAAAGGCTGGCTAGTGTTTGGGTCGATCTGAGGAATATGAAAAGAATATCCTTCTTGGCCTTTCCAGAAAATTAAAGGATATTGAAGGGCATCATAAAAGCGATGTGTGTCGCTAACATGTTTCAGCAAATTATCTCGCTGATGTAAAACAATGTCACGTGAGCCAAACTGATTACCAGCTAAGACAACCGCAACCTCATTAGCTGTAGGAGCATCATACCGTCTAGGATGTTGACCAGGAGGTATCCGATCAGCATTTACAACAACTCTGTATGCATCACTGGGGAGATTTTCAAGTGCAGTTTTAAACTGTTGAACCAGTAGATTGTGTTGGTGCAACATGCGCTGCAAACCCTGTACAATATTACGACGTACTCCCTGTATTTGCTGGCATCTTCGATCAGTCTGAATATCATCATCATCATCAATGCTCATAAAATAGATCTGAAGATATCTACTTGGCTGGTTCTCAGATGGCATAAGTGAACCTATTCTGTGGTAGACCTGGCCTTGGATAGAAAATATGGTTGGAAAAGTAACAGAGTGGGTTTGGTTTTCAGCTCCAAATGATGTCATTTGAAAGCAGGAATTATATTTGCGAATATTACGCAAAAGATGGACTGAATCAGAATTCTCTCCAGATAAAAGGCTGCGAAGTGGCTCGGGAGGTAAGTCAATTAATGGCAAACAGACTTTCCCGTTTGAACAGCACATTCCAGAAGATTCATCTTTCCATCTTAAGGTCCCACAAAACCTGCATGTAGTGTCCATCATCCCAAGGGAAATTAAAGGGTGCTTAAAGTATTCAACAGCAACAGAATAATTAAAACCTGCATTTTCCATAGAAGACAAAACGCTGCTGAAAAAATTATTTGTTTTAGTATTCCTCCGAGTAGAAGAATATATTTCTGAATGAGCCTGTAAGCGAGAATGGATGGGATCAGGTGTCTCTAACGACCGCACAGCGGCTTGACGCGCAGACTGTGCACGCAATCTTCGAATATTCTGTCCTCTGGTTTCGCGCAGTCTGTAAGCATGCTGAACCCTAGAGCTATTGGAACGCTGAGAAAGATTGCTTCTCCTATGGCTTGGCATACCTACAAACACAAAGCATTAGTAAAAATAAAAATAAGGATAACTGAAAAATGTAAAATATCAAGGGCTGAGAATGAAGAAAAAAATTTAAAATAGTGTATTAAAATAAGCTCGACTCATGACTAAGGCCAAAATAAAAAAATGCATAGAAATAATCTGAAAGGAGGGGAAAAATGCATAAAACTCAGTGAAAACGTAAAACAACTGATTAAAAAAAATCAAAAGGAAGAAGACGTAAAAAAAAGTATAATTTGCTGAAAAAATATGCACAATAAATAAATGATCCAGGAACCATAAAACTAAAGTTCAGAGACCTTCTTCTTCCTGGAGGATGGTAATCATGAAAGACAATGGAGGTACCAACATCCAATCACAGTTCAGCATGAACAACTAACAGGCAACCAAAAGTAACCACGTAGACGATCTCAACCAATGAGAGGCATAGAGAGTTAACGAGGAAGATCTCGGACTCAAAGTTAGTCAGTAGGAAGGCGACCCGACTAGGAGCAAGACGTGCCCAATTCCCTCTCACTAAGGTAACATTTTCTCCGTTCATGTGATAGGAAAGTACCCCATTTAGTCTCAAACTTTCTCTCCCTTATTCGCGAAGTCTTAGATTCAATCCCATCCTGGTTTTCCTCTCGTTATTTCCCCTGTGGAAGCCTACCATTCAACTATGACTGCGCCAGATATCATCAACCACCACAAGTCACCAATCCTACAGTAAGTCAACAGGATCTTACATAGGAACAACAATCAACAATCAAAAAGGTCAAATTATTATAGAAAGTCGACAGGATATATAATGGAAAACGAGCGAGAACAAGGCGCGAAAAATGAGAGTGACGCGACGAGGGAGAGGGAACAAATCACAGCGTCCTGAGTAGACGAAACACGCACCCTGGCGGAGATTTTACAGCAGTTGACCGCCGCCCTGACGCAAGTAGGTTCGACCCAGCGCGCGGAGACGGATCTGCTCTCCTTCGATGGGACCTATGCCGCCCGCCAATTCTTCCAGGCCTACGACCGGAAGTTGGACGAAGCCCTCGTAACCACCCCCGATAAGTTGCTCAGGTTGCCTAGTTACCTGACGCGCCAACCCCTGGAGCTCTTCAGGAAACTCCGGTTGGCCACCCAGAGCTACTTCCAGGTGAGGCAAACCCTCATGGATCTCTACCCAGAATCCAACGAGGCGTCCTTCGCCAAGTACTTCGCCATGAAGCTTGCTGGCTAGGCAGACCTGGAGAAGTACTACCGGGAGAAGATAGTGCTGGGAAAGCAACTGGGGCTCCCATAGGAGGTAATTCTCGAGACGCTGACGGAGGGGTTGCCGCTCTCCGACCAGCGCCTGGTCCACGTGGTACCTCCTGAGAGCCTGGGAGAGTGGTTCCAACTGGTGCAGCGGATCCACGGACCCAGCACACCAACTGCGCGTCACCACGAGGAACAACCGCCCACCATGACGGGCCCATACACCAGCACACCAAGAAAAACAGGTGTGTGGACTGCACCATACAAACCAGCTCAACACGCGAGCGCGCGGGCAGTGCAAACAGCCCCACATCCACCACACGCCATACCTACACCACAAGGCCAGGTACAAGCCGCCCGAGACGCCCCAGCCTTTCGCCAACCAGGTAGGAAGGCACCACCCACTTTTCGTCAGCCAGCTGACGATCAAACTGTCCATCACGCATGAACTCTCACCCCCTTTTCTAATTGACACAGGCGCAAGTCTGAACATAGTGCCCCATAACCTCTATAAAAAGTTAAAATGTAATCTCCCTCAACTACAACTTAAAAAACAGTCCATAGACCTACAGGCCATAAACGGTCTGGTACCGACCATAGGTCAAATAACCCTCCCCTTGACAATAGGTAAAATAACCAAAAAAGAGAATTTCCATGTGGTGGAAGCACCTCTACCATTTGGAATTCTCGGAATAAATACCCTCCGAAACTTTAAATTAACAATAGACTTTAATCAAGGCACTATGTTCCAACTCGCCGCCCCATTGCCCCTTACCAACTACCATTTTGCTCACATCCCCAATGAATGCGCCTATTGGGAATGCCAAGCGGAGTCACAAAGGGCTCACAACGCACACAAGCCTTCCGCACATGGCACCCAATACGCGCATCCATTGGTCAAAAACTACTTGCCAACATGCCAATCTTGATGTCACGCGCACACATACAATATTTTCACTAAGGCCAATTGTCCTCATTATATGCTCTCAATGCACAAGGCCACTATGGCCCAAACTCACAACAAAAATGCCCAATTTAGCGTCCATCCAACAGGACAACTCTCACACAAAGTACACATGTGACCACACATCGTTACACAACCGTCACGCGCGTAAACATCGCAACAAGCGCGACACTCGCACAAAAGGGCGACAGCAACACCACTCAGACACATGCACCATTGCTGATGGTACCACCACACCACAAAACATAACACAAAACATAGAAATCATCCACGCCATCCAACCACCATACAATCGCAAAACATTGCGATCCTTCTTAAGCGCTGTGAACGCTTATAAAAAGTTCATCCCGGACTACGCCCGCTTGCGGACACCACTTAACAACGTTCTCAAAAGGGATGTCACGTGGGTTTGGGATGATAAATGCCAGAAAGCGTTCATTAGCCTGAAAGAAATTCTCACAACACACCCCACTTTACACCTTTACCAGGAAGGTATGCCATGCCAAGTGTACTGTGACGCATCAACACTCGGCATAGCAGGCGTCCTCAAACAGGTCCACCCTGATGGGAAGGCCTACCCAGTCCAATACTTCAGCCGCGCCCTTCGTTCACACGAACGGAATTATTCCATCTCTGAATTAGAATGCCCAGCAATCGTTGAGAGTGTGGATAAATTCCGCGTCTATTTGATGGACAGAAAATTTACCCTATTTTCTGATCATCACGCACTGCAATGGCTGAAAACGATCAAAAACCTGTCAGGCAGATTATTTCGATGGAGATTACGGCTATCGAGTTACGACTATGAGGCTCATTACATAAAAGGAGCACAACAATATGAAAAGGACATCATATCTCGTAACCCGTTCTGTGGCTTCTTAGACGCCCCTTATTAAGAGCCATCAGCCTTCCCCATCCGGGAATTCTAAACTGACCATTGATCACAACGGACTTCATACCATTTCCCGCAAAGGTGTAACCAAAATAGTCATCCCGAAAACACTCACCAACAAACTACTTCAATCAGTACACACACAATACAACCATCCAGGCATCTCAAAGATGACGAGGCTCATCTCCGCTCAATATTACTGGCAGAACATGTCACAAGACATTGCACAAAAGGTCAAAACCTGTCCAACCTGCCAATTGACAAGTATTGATAGATCCAACCAACCTCTCCAAAGAGACATCGATACAGTCCACAAAATCAAACTTAAACTATACAGAGAAAACGTCCAATACATTACACCACCCATAACAAAAATACACCATCTACAACATGGGAACAATTACACGTTTCCATTTAGACATTTTACACCCGACATTTTTCCAACAGAGCCGCTGACAATCAAACCGACAAACAACGAACCTTTCATTCATCTAGATCCCACCATTTTCACCAAAACCCGAATTATACCACTCACCTATAACAAAAAAACGCGACATCACCCATCCACTGATAGATCCAATCACAACTAATCCTCCACTAAGTCCGCCACAACCAATCGAATTACAACACGACCCACAAATAAATCTACTCATGGAGAAGATATGGGAAAACACGTGCAACTTTCCCATATCCACTTCATACTTTTTATCTGTCTTCTGACTATGCCATACGCCCTCGCCCTATTTACCATAATAATCTACCTTGGACTATATACCCAACAGCCCCAAAGGCTGTACCAATTACAGGAAGCCATCTTCGATATAGGAAGTGCCTTCCATACATTTGTAACTCTTATATTGGAAACAATGGGAGACAATTTCCAGCGGACATTTAGGACGCCCAAGCTGGGACCAAATTAGAAGTTCCCCCGCATTGGGCCCCTCACCCCCCACTTCCGGCCATTAAAAACGACTCCAGTTCGATTGAGGTCACCTCTTGGCCTCCTCGAAAACCGTCCGCCATTTTGACTGTCACCAAATGCCATCAACTCGGCTTGGGATCCAAAATTCACAATGAGTTCACATCCCGATTCTTACAGAAACATATTTAATTCATATCGATTTTAAAAGCCTCTCGAAAAACGACTTTTTACACATCGTGCTTTTAAAATTCCGCCTTTTACACGGCCTTTATATGCAAAATCCTGCCATCTTCAATGTACGAGGCCTGAGACGCCTGAAAGACTTTTTGGATTTAAACGGTGAAATACGAGATATCAACGATTTATTCTCCCACGCCACGCGAAACATTCGGAACGATTTTCAAAGAATCACTACGTTCTACAATGAAACGAAAATTATGAATTTTAAACCAAACAACCATCCTTCCTGCGTTCACCTTCCCATTACGTACAAATCACGCCTCTTCTCACGGTTCAGAAGCAGCGCGCTACGCCAAATAATCATATCGTCCTATTTTAATTTGAAGTACGCTGAAGAAAAAACGGCCAAATGGACATTCGACACTGCGCCTTGCTGGCACAGAAGAATTAACATATACGACGACATCGCATGGCGTTTGAAGCTGAGAGCTCTACCTTACCCTACAAGAAATGGAAAAGCTTCCTGCACCGCCTGCGGCGGACCCCCAGATATCCAGCATCGCTATACAGAATGCGCTTTGACGAAACCATTTATCGACAACGCTATTAAAGAATGCCGAAACTTCGACCCTCTATACAGGTTCAATCCTTCTAAATTTATCCTCGAAGGGGAAAAGATCGAATTACGTCGCATTTTAAACAGAACAAAATACGATATTTATAAATTTTTCATCAATGTAGATTTTAATTGTACCCCCTCCCCCACTAACTCTTAAAATTGTAACGTCGTTCTTTATGACTTAATAAAAATCGATTTTGTCTTGTTTATATATATATATAAATATATATATATATTATTCTTCAAAACCTTCAATAAAGGTGTTTCTTTATTGAATTAACAATAAAAAAAAATATATATATATATATAATTATATTAATATTATATTAATAAACAAATTTAATTCTCAAAACACCCATCACAATGAATTACAAATCTCGATTATTTTCCCAACACTCCCAAAAAACTTTTACATTTACCTGCATTAAGAACGTATCCAACATACGCACAAACACAACAGACCTTAGGATCTTTGACAACACATAAAATTCATTTTTTTACACATTTCTCACAAAAAAAAAAAAAGCTTATAACATTTATCCACAATTCGCACAAAGACAAAAAATCTACGAGGAATTAAAAAATTCGGAAATCGCCGCGTGACCTAGATACATTGGCATGTAACTTTTTATCACTAAGAGACTTTGCGAATCTCTCTACATACATTTTTTTTCTTACCCCATTCATTTACATTTTTTTTTAAATCCAAATGCTTAATCAAATATTTACCATTTATATAACAAGTTCTTTTTTTATTTTGTTATAAACAAATATTACTTTTTCAACCACTCAACAATTTTTTTTTCGAAAACTCACCTTGTTTTCTAACAATTTTTTTTTCAAAGAAAACTCACATGTTTTCTTTTAATTTTATATATTTTTTATTTTTTTGATTTCCCAAAGCCCTAACAGAAAATTCCCTCGATTTAGCTTTCCATAACTTGAGTTAAATTGATAGGCATTTTTCTTTTTCTTTTACTCAACATTTTTTTTTCAACGAAAACTCACTTTGTTTTCTTTTAATTTATATATATATATATTAAAAAACGAAAGAAAAAAATAAAAGATAAAAAGATCAGGTGTTGAAATCAATATCAAAAATGGCATATCCTGACCAGGAGCACATGTGCCCTTCAGAAGGCAGAGCGCCATCTGGTGGAACAGAAATCAACTATTCATTGATTTAGCCTGTTCCCTGATATTTGGCCAACCCAATTTCCTGATAAATCAAGAAAAGCCATCCACGAACGCGTTTCGTGCTTTTGGCGCTCGTCAGCGTGGAGTAGGCTGAACCATTGCGACCAAAAAATAGTTTTTGATCCCAATGGCTTCCCGAAAAACCAAGAAATGGGTATTTAAGGCCAAACTTGCGTAAATACGCTTAGCACATTAAAAAACGAAAGAAAAAAATAAAAGATAAAAAGATCAGGTGTTGAAATCAATATCAAAAATGGCATATCCTGACCAGGAGCACATGTGCCCTTCAGAAGGCAGAGCGCCATCTGGTGGAACAGAAATCAACTATTCATTGATTTAGCCTGTTCCCTGATATTTGGCCAACCCAATTTCCTGATAAATCAAGAAAAGCCATCCACGGTTGGCCAAATATCAGGGAACAGGCTAAATCAATGAATAGTTGATTTCTGTTCCACCAGATGGCGCTCTGCCTTCTGAAGGGCACATGTGCTCCTGGTCAGGATATGCCATTTTTGATATTGATTTCAACACCTGATCTTTTTATCTTTTATTTTTTTCTTTCGTTTTTTAATGTGCTAAGCGTATTTACGCAAGTTTGGCCTTAAATACCCATTTCTTGGTTTTTCGGGAAGCCATTGGGATCAAAAACTATTTTTTGGTCGCAATGGTTCAGCCTACTCCACGCTGACGAGCGCCAAAAGCGCGAAACGCGTTCGTGGATGGCTTTTCTTGATTTATCAGGAAATTGGGTTGGCCAAATATCAGGGAACAGGCTAAATCAATGAATAGTTGATTTCTGTTCCACCAGATGGCGCTCTGCCTTCTGAAGGGCACATGTGCTCCTGGTCAGGATATGCCATTTTTGATATATATATATATATATATATATATATATTGATTTCCCAAAGCCCCCTAACAAAAAATTCCCTCGATTTAATTTTCCCCATCTCGAGTTGAATTGTATGGGCATCTTTTTTTTTCTTTTTCTCTCACTCAACAATGCAGCAAAGCGCATTCACTTCGATTTCTTTTAATTATCATTTTTATTTTGATTTTCAAAAGCCTTAACAGAAAAATTCCCTCGATTTAGCTTTCCATAACTCGAGTTGAATTGTATAGGCATCATCTTTTTTTTTTCTCTCTTCCTTCTACTCAACAATTATTTCACCAACACCATTCTCTTTTATCTTTTTTATGTCACCTACGATACTTGTATATAGCCTCACAGTGCCCATAATTAATTTTTCCCCCACAAAATTACTTTTCCCTTACAGAATTCACTTCAGGCTACCCCTTTTTGAATTCTTCACATGTAGGGGACGCATCTGTCATAATTTGTATATACCAAGATGTATAATCCCTCCACAATCTATGCAATGTATCGTCCAAAAGGTTTTAATAAAAGTTAGGCCTTGCGAAAAAGAGAGAACAGCAATTACCAGGATTGCATCATCCAGGAAGTAAAGGTCACTACCCAGGAACCATAAAACTAAAGTTCAAAGACCTTCTTCTTCCTGGAGGATGGTAATCATGAAAGACAATGGAGGTACCAACATCCAATCACAGTTCAGGATGAACAACTAACAGCCAACCAAAAGTAACCACGTAGACGATCTCAACCAATGAGAGGCATAGAGAGTTAACGAGGAAGATCTCGGACTCAAAGTTAGTCAGTAGGAAGGCGACCCGACTAGGAGCAAGACGTGCCCAATTCCCTCTCACCAAGGTAAGATTTTCTCCGATCATATGATAGGAAAGTACCCCATTTAGTCTGAAACTTTCTCTCCCTTATTCGCGAAGTCTTAGATTCAATCCCATCCTGGTTTTCCTCTCGTTATTTCCCCTGTGGAACCCTACCATTCAACTACGACTGCGCCAGATATCATCAACCACCACAAGTCAACAATCCTACAGTAAGTCAATAGGATCTTACATAGGAACAACAATCAACAATCAAAAAGGTCGAATTATTATATATATATATATATATACAACATTTGATTCAAAAATAGTACTTTTCGAGTTATGGCCAACAGGCATTACTTTTGGACCAACCTATGTATATTATAACTCATGTCCTATAGGCGATTTATTGTATTGTGTTTTCTCCTGTAGAAAGGCTTTCTTGGCCGGAAGCTGGATATTTGAATTAAACTTTTTAAAAAGAAAACTTTCTCTTGGAGACGTATGCCCTCACCTTAATATTAATATAAAGGATTATTCTATTGAAAAAAAAAATTGCGCATATTTTTTGCGGGTATCAGCTTAGACAGATCCCCAGAGTTCTGAGAATGAGCGTAGGTGCCGTGGGCCCCTGGCAAGCTTCACTTTGAGTAGGTCCCCATAGTTCTGAGAGTGAGCGCAGGTTCTGTTGGTCCCAGGCAAGCTTTAGTTTCGGAAGCCAGACAACGACCTACCTCTGGCTTCTCATCTTCCTCACCATGATAGCAGTCACCGCCATCTTGCGCCTGGTATTCATGCACGAGGCAAGCACGGGCGAGCGGAGGGGGCCTCTCTCCCTGGTGGTCACCTTCTTTACAGTCTGGAGTGCTTTCACAATGCAAGGTACGTCTTCTCTTATTTACACACTCGGATCACCACTCCTGCATTGCATACTTTCCAGCTTATTTATACAGTTTACTCTCTTTACACCAGCCTCCCCAAGGGACCGGCCAATTAATCTGTTTTAGGGTATGACCTTTATAAAGTATAGTTCATTATTATTATAATTTGAAGGGAATCGCGATTTCTCCCGTTATATCTTAAGTCTGCTATAAAGAGAGAGAAGACTGAATCTAGTTCAATTTTTAAGATGCCCCCTGACCGGTACTCATATTTTATTTTAAGATACTTTGGTAATATGCTGATTTATCTATATGAAATATATAGGACACATTACTACAATAAATTAACTGACGTTGAAAAAGATATTTTGAAGAATTGCCTCATCAATGGTGAATCTTCCAAGCGATATCGCTAATTTAATCCACCAGATCCCTAGAACCATTATATAGTCTGCACTTGAGGGCTTATTCTTAAGTACTCGCGCGAGGTCTGATAGACCCGAGACACACTTATTTCATTAAATATCTAGAATTATATTAAACCTTTGGCGATCAAAACTTTAGTAGCTTAATTTTATATGGCAATGAATATGCAAACATATATTAACTTAATTTTTCTGCCCTATAATAGATAATAAAATGGAGTTGGGGTCCATTGGACCCCACGCGAGTAATAACCTCTCTTTAATTTTCAAGCATGGTGAAATAGTTATGCTGCCTTATAGCTCGGCAGCACTTTATATCCTTTATCTATGACTTTTTATAGGTTTTCAGGAACAATGAATAGAAATAAAACAGAAATTTAGCCCAATTTTACTACAAAAGCTACGTTTTCAGTATTCAAAAAAAAGAGATAGTACACTGATTTCAAATGTAACAAAAAAGTTCAAAGCAGTTATTTTAATTTCAATCGTAGACTCCACAAAACAAAAATATTCTGAATCTGGTGGAATATATCTGAACCAGAAAATAACTTTTTTGTAATGAAGCAAAATCAGGTGCTGAAGTAGTTGATTGTGTAAATATTACACAGTAAGTAGGAGGACAAGGAGATGGCCATTGTGCCTTTTTTATTTCATCAATGTTTCAACAAGGTTATATGTAGATTTTAAAAAATGTGGAAATATTAAAAATAAAATCGTTTATTGAAGAGATTGCAATTGGGCTAATTGATCCAAACCTACAAAAACGGGAAAATAAATGTTTTCTGCTAAAAGATATCAAAACATATCTACAATTGCTTCTACAGATGAGCCACAACAAGTCCCAAAATGTTAAAATTAATTAACATATATAAATTTACAGTGTTTCTTCAGGAAGAAAATCATCCAGGGTCACATCGTCGGAAACGTTGCCAATTTTGTGATCGTTTCAAAGTCCGAAATTCCAAAATTATATGTGCTAAATGCGCTAACACATATATACTGAACACTCAACAACACTTTGCAAGAAGTGTGCACAATATAAATTCAGATTTTTATTTATATTTTAAAGGAACTTTTTGTATATGTTGATAGTTTATATTTTTTTGTCATATTACCAATTTTATAAAATAAAAATAATTAATAATGTAAGTTTTTATGATAAATTATTATATTTGTAAACAAGAGACTGTATACTGTTTTGTATTCAAACAAAAATTATATCTCTATTTTATTTTTCAAGGATTTTATTCATTGTAGAATATTGGGGTCTGCGAGACCCCGCGCGAGTACTAACGTCAGTAAAATAGGCGCGAGTAACTAAAGGTTAATAAAACTATGGAAAGAGGCTTCTGTAATTGCAGAAAATTCACATTTTTGCTTTGCAAAGAGCTTTCGTGTATAAAAAACAAATATAAAGGCCTGTTAAGGGAACGTAGATAAACAATACATATAAAAATAATTAACATATAATATTTGTAGGCATCTGATGGATTAAATTGGCGAAATCACTAGGAAGGTTCACCACTGATAATCTAAGTCACTCTCTTTCCAAAAGGCATGCCTACGAATAAATACACAATATTTAGCACTTTTTATTCATAGAGTCAAAGTTTGAATTTCAAATGAGATCGATTGTTTTCGGTTGAATACAAAAATATACTCAAAGGGTTAAAACCCAAAAAAAAGGGGGGGTTAAATTTGGTAATTAATGAAAGTGGATAATCCCGGTTGTTCCTATTGGTAATAGAGCTTTAACTGAAAATGCAATCCATAATGTTCACCACACTTCAAATTAGTATTTATCTAATCATGGCTCAAATTTGAGGGACATAGGTAAAATTACCGTTGTCATAACCTCCATCATCATCATCTTAACATTTTCTATGTTGAAAATTGAGACCAATTTTTGACGCTTACTTAAAAAATAAAATAAAAAAATTCTGCAGACCTTTATTCTATAATTATTCAAAAAAAAAATAAATGTTACGGTATGGCGTGAACCCTCCGATCGATCTCGTCGATGTCCATCACTACTTACAGAACCAGCCGAAAAATAGAATGGTCATGTCAGTTTGATGAAGGTAGCAGTATTTTTACAGATTCATAAATTTCTATTTGAATATATATTTTTAATTGTTAGTATTTTATCATATTAATTAACTAATTTCTAGAGATCATGCTCTTTGGGACAGTTGAGTACTTTATTCGATTCCTTATATAGAGTGCTATTGCCCATCCCAATATATTTCAGCATATGATGGGGAATAGACTTTTCAAATTTGTATCTTGAGCATTTAGGAAATGCTTTTGTTTCTTTAGAGATCAATAGACGAAGGTAATCTGATTTTAATGTAGATTATTTTCTGTTTATTTAGAGGATTTGTGTGTGTGTGTTTGTGTGTGTGTATGAGTGCGAGGGCTGATTGTGTTAACGGCCTTTGAAAAAAAAAAATCCGTCTATATCGCGGATCCGAAGTTGTTCAAGAACGCTATTGCTGTGGTCCAGGAGTGTTCTTCGACAGCAGACGGCTCTCTGCAAGGGCGGCGTTCGTCTGTTTCCTGTTCCTGGTGTACGTGGTGATCAACAGCTACTGCAGCGACATTACGTCCATGTCCGTGTCGCGCCGTATCGTCATGCCTTTCCACACGTCCAAGGAGCTCGTGGTGGACCGTCCGGACTGGAAACTAGGACTCCCCGCGGGCACCGTAGTGGACTCGGAGCTCAGCGTAGGACTTTGTGGAGTTCTTTGTTTATTGGTTGACACCCAGGCATCCTTTATATTTTTCGTGAATTTAAATTTTTCGTTTTTGGGGATAATTCTTGATAATTGACATCCTTTATGTTTTTAAAAATTTGACACCACCTTTTATATTCTTGTGGGAATATGAAATCCTCTATGTTATTAAGGACTTAGCATTCCTGAAGTTCTAGGCGGCCTAAACTTCTCGATTTTCTTGGTGACTCGATATTCTTGATGTTCTGAATCTATTATTGCCCTAGCATTTTTGAGGTCTTGATATATCTGCTGCTCTTTTGGAATCATTCGATTTTTTTTATAGCTTGATATATATTCAAATTATACTTTTCTTACATTGCCTACATTTTGGAAGATAGCTTAAGTACTGAGTGATGAATAGGACTTTCTGTGAAATATCTTGAGAAAACTAGTTTCGTAAAAATATCAGGGAGAAAAAAGTTGGGTAGAGATAAAATGTCGGCCGTCGTGTCTGTTTATTTATAGAGCTCTGCGTGCAGTCCAAACCTCCTTGAAGCAGGCGAGTCGGAGTTGGACCCTGATGTAAAACAAGCCTCATACAACCTCACATAGTTCGACGCTGGCCGGCCCGAACTGGAATCATTATTTGTAACACCGAGGATTTTCCGAACTTCTCCTCCAGGGCCTTGATGAAGTCTACTGGAGATGATCAGAGCGCTACTCCACAAAGCAGCACTGGTTAAAAGTTGCTGAAGCTGACCTGAACTTTTTAATTTATTTCATCTGCGCTATAGGTTACCTCGTAAGTGGTTGAGTCCTTGTCCTGGATAGCGTTGATTTGGCGAGATGTGCCAGTCTGAGGCCTACGCGCCTGTTCAGGAGAAGGTGAGAGCTTCCTCTTCTTTCGTTCCATCTTATCATCTTTTTCAGAGGCATATGTTTCCATTATCTCAGCCCAGTCACGGCTTGTTGGGCAAAAGAGTTTACATTTCCTTCTATCCATAAGGAGAATTTGCATACTTTTCATTTACTCTTAAGCTTTTCCAAAAATGAACTTTTTTGAAGAGATATCAGAAATATATACTACTAGCGGATATGTACCCGGCTTCGCCCGGGTTTTATCCGAGTGAAAGTTTGCCTAACGAATATTATTGATAATATTCGTTACATTATATATTTATATAATACTAGCCGAATGACCCGGGCAACGCCCAGGTTTCACCCGACTAAATGTTTTTATTCAAATACTATTCGTTACAATTATAAATTGGCGCCGTGGATGTCACTCTTGTGAAACGTCCCGCTCCAAACTTTGTGTCAGAGAAGCGATATTTTTATAAAGAGATGATCTGGCTTTGTGTCTTCTGCTCGAATGAATGTTTTTCTGTTAGAAATTTGTTCCTGCACACTAAAAATGAACTGGCTTCACCCGTGGTCTCAGCTTTTTGGAATTTTTCCCGATGTAATTTTGTATCTGATAATCAAACCTGATACAGCAATATTGTCATCATCATTTTCTGACTAAAAAAAAAACAACTATTTTTGCCCAGAACCTGTCAATTTTATTTTTTATTGGCTAAAAATTCCGATAAATAAATTTTCCAGATTTTTTTCTATGTCCTGTCAAAACACGTTTCACATGTACATTAGGTCAGCTGATATTACCTCCCATCTTCACCGCTAGAGGCGCTGCTTGCGAGCGAAAAGGCAAATTTGCAACGCAATTTGCAAATAACTCGAAGAATATTCGGGATTGAGACCTGAAATTTTCACTATAAGTTTTTCTAGATTCTACTCTATATACTGTTAAAATTTCAGTCAAATTAGTTACGTATTGTGGACGTGTATAGCCGACATAGGAACAAACACACATACAATACATACACTGACTTTTATATATATAGGGATATAAAATATATTTTTCGAGCAAACATATCCTCTCTCTCTACTGAATAGATTTTTAAAAAGATATATATAAATAAAAATATCTAGAGATATACTACATGATCTTAGCCAAAAGGCCGATAAACGATATTTTATATATATAGATGACCTGGCTTCGTGTGTCTTCTGCTCGAGTGAAGGTTTCGCTGGTAGATTTTGTTCCTGCCTACTAAAAATTATTATCTGGCTTCGCCCGTGGTCTGCTTTAGTGAATATTCCCCTAAATATTTTTATGTTAATCAAGCATGATACAGCAATATTGTAATAATCATTCTTGACTAAAAAATGATTGTTGCTCAGTACTTGGTTAATTAATTTTTCTTGGTTAAAAGTGCGACAAAAAGCTCTTTCATATTTAACTCTCTGTCATGTTCAAATTTCAGCGAGATTAGTTATATATTGAGGGCTTGCATAGCCGACAAACACATCTATATATTAACACAAAGCAATAACGCGCCATCTATACATATAAAATGAAAGGATTTAAAAGCACGAATGTTTCTTTTATACATAATACAAACTTCTACTGCCCTTACTGCGATGAAAAAATATATTGGGAGGACTTGGCTCATCAGTGGTGAACACTCCCAGCGGTTTCGCCAATTTAATCCACCAGACCGCTTCTCAGAGCTCTAATACTGTATTGGACGATTCTGCATATATAGTTTGCGAAAGAGCATTGCTCGATGCAAATATTAGAATGTAATTCTACTGTCCTATAAGCTTATGTCCATAGTTTTCTTGAAATCCATTTCTAAGATTCCATCCTTCAGTGCTGCGTATATAAGCAGAATCGTCCAAT
This sequence comes from Cordylochernes scorpioides, assembly GCA_030710605.1. Taxonomy (NCBI): domain Eukaryota; kingdom Metazoa; phylum Arthropoda; class Arachnida; order Pseudoscorpiones; family Chernetidae; genus Cordylochernes; species Cordylochernes scorpioides. Next base: position 35,054,734 of record CP092882.1, on the reverse strand, counting down.
ACAGTATTAGAGCTCTGAGAAGCGGTCTGGTGGATTAAATTGGCGAAACCGCTGGGAGGGTTCACCACTGATGAGCCAAGCCCTCCCAATATATTTTTTCATCGCAGTAAGGGCAGTAGAAGTTTGTATTATGTATAAAAGAAACATTCGTGCTTTTAAATCCTTTCATTAAAAGCTTTTATTTAACTTGCCTATCTGTCTGTCTGGATGTCTGTCGCCAAATCTTGTAATCAATTTTTAATATACTTATAGGGCACCTAGAAATATGAAATTTGGTACACATGTTCAAACCTGATGACAATGCTAGCTGACCAATTTTCAGACTTCTGGGTTGTCAGGTTGGCCAAGAACGGACACATTTCCAAATATCCTTTCAAATTTTGTATATTTAATTTTATTTATTTTGTTTTGCCAATATCTCGCGAACCGTTCGTTTTTAGCGATTTTCCTTCGATTTCTCCTTCTAGGTTAAACTTTCTTGGTGTACTTTTTACGCTCTTTCTGATGGTACCATTTTCATTGAGATTGGTCAACTTGTTTATTTAAAAGCCTTTATTTAACTTGCCTCCATGTCTGTCTGTCTGGATGTCTGTCGCCAAATCTTGTAATCAAATTTTATTAATATACTTATAGGCACCTAGAAATATGAAATTTGGTACACATGTTCAAACCTGATGACAATACTAGCTGACCAATTTTCAGACTTCTGGGTTGTCAGGTTGGCCAAGAACGGACAAATTTCCAAATTTCCTTTCAAATTTTGTATATTTAATTTTAATATGCTTCCAGACCATATAGAATAATGAAACTCACAATACTCGCTCAGTTCAATTAATAATTGACAGATAGACAGACATACATTCATTTTTCTATATAGAGATTAGCAGTAATTAAACGTAACAGTAAGAAAATGTTTATTTTAATATATGTAAATAGAGTCTCTTAAGTAAGACCACCTAAAAACATGACTCAACTTGTTTCTCCTGTAGGTGGTCTCTCATTGGATATTCTAATTGATATTAAAGAATCTCTAATAGACCTTTAATAAGAGACTGCCTCTTGGAGAGACGGGTTAAGCTACGATTTTATGCATCCTCTCAATGGAAGCTCTACTGTATCTACTTTTTCACACTGTTCGGCTTAATAAATGCCATTTTAACCATTTTGAATGTGTATCATTCGAGTCTATTTTTTTTTATATTTTATAGGCAAAATCACTTCATTTCAATTCATAGGGAATTTTCAACATTTTTTTTTACTTCATTCAGCTTACTTTCTATTATATTTTAAGCCATTGTTCCATTATACATATTTAATACCGTATACACTGTTTTACTTTCAAAAATGTCATTAATAATTTGAATACAGACACATTGAAAACCTTCTTAATAATGATGATAATTTTTAATAAATATTTTAACGGAATTTGGGAAATAAAACGAAACGAAAAAAGGAAATCTGGCAAAAAATAGCTTTATAACTTTCCCCAAAGTTCTAAATGGTCAAATAGCAAGTGGCTATTATATAAATAAAGTTATACACAAAGATAAAATATAGATTTTAAAATATTTTTTTTTTACTTAATTTTAATGCATTGTAAATTCTTCATCTTCAGGGTCATTGGTAGTTAGGTGGAAAATTTGGTGACATTTGGTTAAGTAGTTTCTGAGTTTATCGATAAACAGACAGACAAATTTTGATTTATATATATATAAAGATAATACAGAGTTAATAAATCAGAGTGCTGAAAATATAGCAGATATTAATTAATATTTATCCTTATTTTTCCAAAAAAAAAAAGGTTTTTCAAACTAATAATTAGATAGAAACCTTTCTGGTAGTATATTAAACAATTTCTCAAAGTTAAATTGCGATGAAATGAGTAGTTTGGTCAGGCATAAAGAAGAGGCATATAATCATTTTTTTCAATATGCATGATAATATTTAGAGCAGATTGTTGAATTATAACAGATAAATTAGAATATTTATCTTGATTATTTTTAGGCGAAAAGTTATTTCAAAAATTGTATTTGCTAGAAACCTTCCCAGTACTATACTAAATAACTTTCCAAAGTTTCATGGCGTTCCAATGAATGGTTTGGTCAGGCATAAAGGACAGACACACCACACACACACACATACATTCATTTTTATATATAGATGATCTGGCTTTGTGTCTTCTACTCGAATGAATGTTTTCTGTTAGAATTTTGTGTCTGCATACTAAAAGTGAACTCGCTTTACCCGTGGTCTCTGCTCTTTTGGAATTTTTTCCCTATATAATTTTGTATCTGATTATCAAACATGATACAGCAATATTTTCATTATCATTTTCTGACTAAAAAACAACTATTTTTTCCCAGAACCTGTCAATTTCAATTTTTCTTGGCTAAAAATGCGACAATTGCTGCATGTTGCGAAAGGATTTTTTCAATAAATGTTCAAGACATGGAAGGAATTAGAAATCCAAATATTCAGATTCCTATCTAAAACGTCCTTGGAATTACAAGCAAATAAATGAGAAAAGCCAACAAATATATTAATTTTATCTGTTATAATTTAGTCATCTTATTCCAATATCATCACGCATATATTTATATTCATTATATATATATATATAGGTGTGTGTGTAACAATATACCACCATACATTTCAAGACACCTTTTTAAATAGTTCCCCTTTTTCAATTAGTATGTTGTTACTTTTAACTATTTAATCAATTGTTTAATTATAATTCAAATTTTATATGTACCAATTATCCCCTAACCACAATCCACTGGGTGTCTCTAACTTTGTAATATAATTCAATAAATTTAGGGTTCCCAAAAGCAAAGAGACCTAGTTCTGTTAGTAGCGGATTTTGCTTACGTCACTTCCGACCTCCCACGAGGAATTGACCAATCTGCTGCGAGCAGGCTTGCAGCTATTTAAGGCCAACCTCGTCTCAGTGATAAGGTTTTTTTTTTGGACTGACATATATACGACTAAAAATAGCGTGAATAATTAATTATAAAAACACTTTTTAAAAAAAGCTTTTATTTAAAATGCACTAAAAATAACAAAATAAATATTTCTGAAGTATTGCTTTTTTTTCTGAAGGTACCATTTACCAAATAAAATAATAGACTTAGAAATAAAAGCGGTGGGGTACAATAATAATAAATTTGAGATATATGTGATTTTATATGAAGCAAATGATTAGCAAGATTATGCTTTTCATTAAATTTATACCTATTTGCTGCATAAATTATTATCATCCCCCACCGCTTTTATTATTAATTCTATTATTTTATTTGTTAAATGGTACCTTCAGAAAAAAAAGCAATACCTCAGAAATATTTATTTTGTTATTTTTAGTGCATTTTAAATAAAAGCTTTTTTTAAAAAGTATTTTTCATTTTATATGTATAGATGGCGCGTTATTGCTTTGCGTTAATTCTTGCCTAACTGGCCTTGTCTTTATTGTTTGCGGAAGAGCATTGCTCGATGCAAATATTAGAATGAAATTCTACTGTCCTATAAACTTATGTCCATAGTTTTCTTGAAAACCATTTCTAAGATTCCATCCTTCAGTGCTGCGTATATAAGCAGAATCGTCCAATACAGTATTAGAGCTCTGAGAAGCGGTCTGGTGGATTAAATTGGCGAAACCGCTGGGAGGGTTCACCACTGATGAGCCAAGCCCTCCCAATATATTTTTTTATCGCAGTAAGGGCAGTAGAAGTTTGTATTATGTATAAAATAAACATTCGTGCTTTTAAATCCTTTCATTTTACATCTATATATGTTCCTGGCTTCGCCCGGTTTTTAACCCGAGTAAAAGTTTGCCTAACGAACATTTGTTAAAACGATTCTAGAAAACACCCAATCCACCTATATATAAATTTATAAACATATAAAATATTGTTATATGCGTTTAAATATATTTTCGGAACACATAATATTTTTGAAACATTTATTAAATTTTAAATAAGATATTTTCTTTAAATATATATTAATATTGAAATGTCAAGTTTTTTTTTTCAAAGTCATTGGAAAATTATATTACTAAATCCCCCAATTAAATATTTTTTCTGATAAGGATAGAGTTTCTGGATGGAAATCATACAATCATGCATAGCATCCTTTCGGATATTCGTCAATATCCTATAGAGTTTTAAATATCCACCTCGATCAACTCCTCTGCCGAAAAAAAGCGGAGCTCGCACGTCGCATGGCAGAGAGAGAAAAATAGCAATGCCCGTTCTACGAAGCATCTAAACTGGTGTCCAAAAGTTAAGTTACACTTGGTATTTCATTCCTAATTTAAAAGTATACAAAGTAGGTTTCATAAGGCGAGTTTCGTGAGGCGATTGTTGATGTTCTTCCCACACGCGGACAACAAGAAGCAGAGTCAGGGCTAGATGTTAAAATCGAGAGTGATCGGGGACAGCCCACGGGACAGAGTAGAGGCCATTATACAAACTTGGATGCCTATCACCGAGACATGGAGAGAGAGAAAGAAGCGGTCTGTCGATGGAGACACTCTAGCACACACTGCTGCTGACCCCCCTGCTTAAACCTGTCCTGTTTACCGGGGTCGTCTATATAAAGCCCCTGGATGGGGTCCCCATCTGGGCTGGGCGTTGCCTTTTTATTTCCCTCTGGCCCGCAGCTGACCGCTCTTCGGATCTTTATTTTGACGTTACCATTTTTAGTTTGAATACAAATAGGGAGTTTAAATACAAATAGTTTTTATACAAAATATGGGGTGGTAGTAAATAGAAACAGTGTACATTTTAATAGAAGGGTAGGATCTTATAAGGTATCGGCTCTAATTCATTGGAAAATATGTGACATATACTAAAAGTGTCATTATTATAGTTTAAAATATACGATAGAATGTGCCCCCGGTGATGAAGGTTTTTTGAGGGAAATGAAATAACATGAATGATGAACTAACAAACCTATTATAAAATCAAAAGAAATAACTTGGGCACAAATTAGTTAAAATTATTATTAATATAGGAAAATAAAATAGGACAATAAATTAATGATGACGTCTCAATAAGATATAGAAAATGATAAAAGAAAAATACATGAGAATAAATGATAAAATTGAGAAAATATGCAAGATAAAATTAGAAATTCCGAAAAAATAATTTACTTATAGAAAAAAAAAATTGAGAACCTATTAAATGAAAAAAATAACTGAAAGAAAAGCATAAAGCTATTAAGTTGAACTAAGATTATAAGTTGACGCAGAGGGTTAATGAGGGTAAATGGGATGTCTGAGTATGTTCCTGCAAAGAAATAGCTTAATGAGTTCTGCAATGCAGTACGAACTTGTGTTAGTGAGGTACTGTTTTCATTAACAGGGTTCAAGATGTACGTCTGCATTATTAGGGCATTATATGGAAAGGGAAATGTAAACGCAAGAGGTGTACTGCTGCCAATAATGATGGTGCCCGGCTTGTATGATGAAAAAATATATTAAAAATGGCATATTCTGACCAGGAGCACATGTGCTTTACAGAAGGCAGAGCGCCATCTGGTGGAACAGAAATCAACTAAACATTGATTTAGCCTGTTCCCTGATATTTGGCCAACCCAATTTCTTGATAAATCAAGAAAAGCCATCCACGAACGCGTTTCGCGCTTTTTGGCGCTCGTCAGCGTGGAGTAGGCTGAACCACTGCGACCAAAAAATATTTTTTGGTCCCAGTGGCTTCCTGAAAAACAAGAAATGGGTATTCAAGGCCAAATTTGCGTAAATACGCTTAGCACATTAAAATATATATAATAAAAATGATAAAAAAGATAAAAATGATGAACCGAGTAATAAAAAGAAAAAAAAATCTAGATAGGTATCCTGAACTCACTATTGGGAACGATTTAGCGAGAAGGGATGTTTCTAGTTGGATTAATCAAATTAAAAAAAATTCTGGCGAGTAACAATCTCTAGAGGGGAATATATGAGATTGGGGAATGAAGAAAGGGAAGGTAGCTGCAAGGGTTGTTCTGTTGCTAATGATGATTTCACCCGACTTGAATGGTAATAAAAAAAAAAGAAAAATGATGATTGGTAATGTTGAGCCGTTTGATAAGAAAAATAATCAAGCGGGTATCCTGAACTCACTATTTGAATGATATTGCGCGGAAGGAGTTCTCATTTGGATTTATCAGATTTAAAAAAAAATGTTTGGCGAACAGGAAGCCCTTGGGGTAATGCATGAGAATGTATGGACAAGGAAGGTTAGGAGACTTCAACGATAAAATTAGAAAAACGAAATAGAAAAATATATAAACGAAAGATCCTAACAATTAGAAAATATTCTAAACACTGTCAATATATTAAAAGAGTTAAAATTATGAGAAAGATGGTTGAAGTTATAATATGTGGGTAATAAGCCTATTGATAATGAAAAATACGATTTGAAAAATAAAAAATATATAATTAGTTGTTGATGGCTAACGGCATTGCTAATGATGGTTAAATGAAACACAAAATAATAATAAATAATTATATAATTGATTCATGTTAAAATGTTTTATACACTTCTAAAGTTGTATTAATTGAAATAGTAATGGAGCAGGTAAAATGAAGTACTTGATGAATTTACAATAATAATGCTATTGTCATAAATAGGATATCGATTGAGTGGCTAATTTAGTGGTGGAAAAAAAAACGGAGATAGTGTTGCATTATGAGAGTTCTGTAGAGAAATTCTCCTATCAGGTGGATGATGTCTTGGATAGGTCTTGTGGAGTGGGCTGCGATGAAGCTTGGTGATCACTTTTTGCGGTTGCCATTGGACATCGTCGGTGCGGGTAGCGTGGCAATGCCAGGATTTCTAGATGAATCTTGTCTGCTTGTTCGAGCCGATAAAGGAAGGTGCTCGTGGCGCAGGAGTTGTCGATGGGGACGATGATGACCTCCTCGGTGCGAAGTACGCTAGTCTTCGCCTGGCGTCTTTGAGATGGTCCACTGGATCGTCAAGGTAGAGGGCAAGTAGAAGGAGCATCCACACGAATGCGCCGTTGACCACAGGTGCCTCTGTAATCCTCTGCATGCCGCAGTCCTCGGTCATCCTGTCGACTTTCTGTAATATTGTGACAAATGATGCTGTCGACATATGGATGAACTGGCAGTCGTGTACGTGAGGCGAGTGTTTATGTTCTTCCCACACGCGGAAAACAAGGAGCAGAGGCAGGGCGAGATGTTAGAACCGAGAGTGATTGGAGACAACCCACGGGACAGAGGTAAACGCCATGATACAAACTTGGATGCCTATCACCGAGAAGTGGAGTCGGGTTTTCCAAATTTAAATTCATTAAACCAATTAAAAACTGTTCTAATAGAAGGAGCTTTATCTCCTATAACTTTCATCAATCTTTCATAGGATTCTTCAGAAGTTAAATTACTTTTATAATCATAAAAGATCATGACGCGAAAACTTTCTCTAGTTAACTCCATTGTGTCTGATGCAATGTCTAAAAATTACCACTGCCGCTCTAAACAAAGTCGTGCCCTCTATGATTCATTGTTACATTTTATGAAAATGTTTATGTTGGGTAAAAATGCATGTATATTGTGGCGAAGAAGTAATTTATTATTTAATTTAATTATTCTATGAAAATATTCAACAGATTATATAAATACATATTAATATGTTATGTAAAATAATGATCAAAATACTTTTTTGCTTGCTTGCTCAAGATTCTCTAGCTGTAGATAGTGATGTTGAGTTGTTGATAATCGACGACTTGTCGTGCTGACGTCATCAATAAATACTTTCACATCCCCAGATATACAAAGACTTGATTTTCTACGCTACAACTGGTGGATAAGCTGGACCTATACCCATTAAGAAATAAAATAAAAATTGATACTGTTGAACCAGAAGAAACTTCTATGAATGTAAAGACGGAAGGTACCCAGGTAAACAACTACGTTGTTCAACATCTGCCAAGGAACCCTTCCATTTTCTCCGGGGAGGATGGTGAAGATCTCCAAAAATGGTTAAAAGGGTATGCACGTGTGGCAAAGTACAACCATTGGGACGAAACCCTCTGTCTTACTAGAGTTTATTTTTATCTGTCTGGAACTGCTCTCAAATGGTTTGAGAACAACGAAGAAAGTATCCAGACTTGGAAGGAATTCACATCTCAATTAGAGAATGTGTTTGAAAAAATATATATAAAAAAAAATTGCAAGCAGAGAAGAAACTTAAAACACGGGCGCAATTAAAAGATGAGAGTATCGAATTTTACATCCAGGATGTCCTGTGCTTGTGCAAAGAGGTTGATCTTCAAATGAGCGAGAAAGATAAAATCTCCCACCTCATGAAGGGGATAGCTGAGGAGCTTTATCAAGCAATCCTACCGAGGGATGTACAGAGCACCGAGCAATTCATTACAGAATGTCTCCGTGTCGAAGCGCTCCGTTGTAGGCGAGTTACCCCAACCAGGTACGAGCGCCTACCAAATGTGGCCTTTCTCTGTGACCAGGATGACGGAGAAGATCTATCATCGCTGATCCGAAAAATTGTCCGCGAGGAGATACAGCAAGCATTGCACTCTCCTCAAGAGGAGCCTAAAATCGCTGCCATTGAAGATTCAGTGAGGGAAGAGATTGTAAAGACCTTGGCACCTAGATCAAAACCTAGAATAAGTCCGCCTCAAGCACCCAGGCCGGAATCTAATCCTAGATTCAAGGCTCAACCTAAAACCCCCATCCTACAACTCAGTATCAGAAACAAGGAAGAAGACGTGACACCAATTAATAGAGGACAACTGAGGGAAAGCCAATCTGTTTCTACTGCAGACGCCCAGGTCACGTCGTCCGCTATTGCCGTGACAGGAAGAGACACAATGAGGAAAGGAGAAATGAATATTTCCAAAGAAAGCAAGACGCATTGGAATTATAAAACTCTCTAGCCGAATCTCAGGAACCCAATGATGAATCATCGAGGAAAATTTTCAGTCGCTACCGAAGCTCTACCCCATATACCGGTCGAAACAGACAAATTTTCTCACCTGCTAGAAGATCTAGCTGGTCGCCCCGCCATGAAAACTAGATGATAGACCATATTGGAGGTGAGGCCGCAAAGTTAGGAAATCCTCCCTTGCCGACCACAGTATAAATAAGAAAAAAACTACATTGACGTAAATATAGACCTGCCAAGCCCTCATGAAGAAGATATCTCAACTGAAAGAAGTCATCCAGCGCAGTCACCTGAAAATATCCCTGGCCCTAGTACTAGTTCTTGAGACTGATGACGTAAGTCTTCCTCTGAGCATCGGGTCGATGCTCTTTATAGGAGGAGGTTATGTAGCGAAGAAATAATTTATTATTTTATTTAATTTAATTATTCAATGAAAATATTCAACAGATTATATAAATATATAATATTTTATGTAAAATAATGATCAAAATATTTCTTTGCTTGCTTGCTCAAGATTCTCTAGCTGTAGATAGTATTGTTGAGTTGTTGATAATTGTCGACTTGTCGTGCTGACGTCATCAATAAATACTTTCACATCCCCAGATATACAAATACTTGATTTTCTACGCTACAATATTTTAATGATATAATCTATTTTTTATATATTTCAATTATTTAATATTGATTGCAAAAAGCTTTGGAGTGACCCTTGAATGACCCGGCTATCCCGAGAATTCCCCCGAATGCAATTTACATCATACTGAGAGTACATCAATAATAAATAGTAAAAGTGTCATAGAATAGCAATACAGAAGTAACACATAAACCACAGGTAAAAAGTGTAATGGCAAAAATTGTATTAGATTACTGTTAAGATATTTGATATAATTATTTTTTGCCTTCCATTTAGTTGTTTCAAAATCAATATAGTTCAAATAGATGGCAGCTTTTTCATCCAACCCCCGAGGTACCCGCCCCAGCGCATTAACCCTTGAAATTGCCTGAGTTGAATGAGGGACTGCGATGCCCATCTTCTCAGTAAGAATAAGAAAAAAAAGTTTATAAACAATATCAATCCAAAATACTGGCATGTAAATATTTTTCTGTAATAAATAAAAGTGCACATGGAAATTAAGCAAACATATGTTTGCTAATGACTGAGACTGCATTTGAAACGATTATTTTAAAGAGATAAAAACACAAAGGCCATAACAAAAATTTATATAAATATACTAAAGCCATATTATTTACATACAGTAACGCTAATTTGTAAAGTTTTTTATTTTATTTAATTGCATTTTGTGCACTTACCATAAATTAGTAATATGAATTTCTCTCTCAATATGCAATACTTTTGTAAAAAAAGTAACACTCATATAAAAAGATATTTCAAAAAAAGTACGCAAGCACTTGAAAAAAAAATGCAGAATGCTCATTGGTCGCTTAATTGGCCTGGTGTTGTTACTTCGCTTCGTATTTACTCCGCGTAAAAAAAAAAGTTCTTCAAATGAAAAAATACTAATCAAAATGTAGCCGAAATTTTTCTCAGGTTTATAAAAAGCGACATGCCAAATTTGGTACCAATTGGTTCAGTAGTTTTTGAGTTTATCGCGAAACAGACAACAGACATTGACTTTTATATATAACTAGCGGACGTAACCGGGTTCGCCCGGGTTTTACCCGAGTAAAGGTTTGTCTAACGAATCTCTCGATAAAGTGAACATTTTTTCCCGGTCCCTTTAAAAATACTCGATAAGTTGAATAAAATCAATATTAATTGGTTCCCTCGGTAATTGGAAGTTAAAGGAATAGTATCTTGCCTTGGAATTGTATCATTATTCTTGTCTCAAATAAATTGCCGTGTCATCCTGAATTTTGTCTTTCATAATTTTCTACATTACAAAATCATCGTATCATCATGATAATATTTAGAGCAGATTGTTGAATAATAACAGATAAATTATAATATTTATCTTGAATATTTTTAGGCGAAAAGTTATTTCAAAAATTTTATTTGCTAGAAACCTTCCCAGTACTATACTAAATAACTTCCCAAAGTTTCATGGCGTTCCAATGAGTGGTTTGGTCAGGCATAAAGGACAGACAGACACACATACATTCATTTTTATATATATAGATAGATTTTTGCGAATAAAGTAAAATCAAGAGAGAAAAAAAAAGGAAGAACTGAGAAAATAATAAATAATTTTTGTTTCTAACTATTGAAATTACAGTAGCGATAGGCAGGTGGTATTCCGGAGGTAGCGAACGAAAGGATTTGTCGGTTTTAACATATGAGGCTTTATTCTACAATAGTAAATGATACAAAAAATGAACTAATTTCAATATAAACAATCCCGAACTATAATGGTAAGCTAGTTTTAGCCTCTTCACCTTCCTCAATTTCTTCCACAGCAGACTTTTTCTCAACTTCATTCTTCTCACTTTCTTCAACTGACTTTTTATCAACTTCAGCCTTTTTACTTTCTTCAACTGACCTTTTCTCAACTTCAGCCTTTTCACTTGAGCTCGAGTTCTTTATCTCCTAGGCTCAGGCACTTATGATCAATCCTCTTCTGAGCTTGAGTTCCTTGACTCCTAGGGTCAGGCACTAATGATCAATCCTCTTCTGAGCTTGAGTTCGTCAATTCCTAGGCTCAGGCACTCCAATCCTCATACACTACTAATCCCCCCAACGGCCCACCCGCCGTACCTTTTATACCTTTCTAGCCGAATGACCCGGGCAACGCCCGTGTTTTACCCGATTGAATGTTTTGATTAAATTCTCTTACTGGGAAAATGAAAGAGAGGATTCCATTGTATTTTGGTATATATAAAGTAGATACTCTAACATATATATTTATGTTATTTATATTATATATGTACAACTCATAGTATTATTGAGTGATTTAATATATCGCTTACATCCACTACCATACCATGTACAATAATGGTATGTATGCGGTATATATAGTATAGGTAAGTCATAATATATATGTCAATAGAGTATATAGTATTATATCTACATTTATATAGATGTGACATATATATCCCTAATGATAATAGTACTTACATATGTACATAAGTATGTGTATACATATACACCTTAATAGTACAAAAGCTACATACCTATACTTTCGATATTTGCGGACCTATAATGAGGTATTGTTAACAATAGATTATTTAAGGAGCGACCCGCTCCAACACAATAGTTAAAAAATGGGGGGGGGGGGGGGGGGGCAAAGGTGGCGTGATCGTAGCCAACCAATAGGAGTGCGCCATTCCAAAAAAAAAAAGCAAACGGTGACAGAGATGAAAAAGAATTGATGACGCTCGTAACTGTATATAGAATCTTGCCCGCGCAAAGTCTCACCTGATTGGCTTTCCCTGTCACGTGATCTAAAAATGAAACTATACAAATGAACTAGCTTTAACAATAAGAATATATACAAGGTGTGTCCCATAAGTTCCCGGACTGGGTCCATAAAAAAATTATTAAATGAAAAATGTAAATAAATTTGACTGTTTATTATAGAAAAAATATCTGGCAACACGGTGGTACCAATATCGAGGCTGTACGTGCGCGCGCGCCAAGGTCATTCTAATTTATTTAAAGGTTACACCTAGCGCTGCGGCGATTTTAGGATGGAACAAAAATTGAAGCAGAGGATTTGTATAGAATTTTGTGGGAAACTTCAAATATCAGCAACCGAAACTTTTGAAATGCCTAATAAAGCATTACCCAATCACCCCCCAAAGAGAACAACTGTTTTTGAATGGCATTCTAGATTTAAAGCTGGCAGAATTTCTATTGAAGATGATCCTCGTCAAGGACGCCCAAAATTTCAAAGGACTGGTGAAAATGTGCAAAAAATCACCGATTTGATAAAAGAAAATCCTCGAACCACTTTGCTGGAGCTAGAGCAAGACACAGGCATCTCTAAAACAACGATTGGAAGGATCGTAACCAAAGATTTGAAGCTCAAAAAGACTCCTGCAAAATTCATCTCAAGATTCCTCACTAATGAGCAAAAACTGTGTCGGCTTGCAACCTGTGAGAACATGTTGGAAATGACAAGAACGGATCCGGAATGGAAAGACAAGATAATCACAGGCGACGAGACATGGGTCTATGGCTATGACCCTGAAACCAAGCGTCAATATGCCGAATGGAGAGGTCAGGGTGAGCTTAGACCAAAAAAATCCAGGATATTGAAATCCATAAACAAGGTGTTGCTGGTCGCTTTTTTGGATAACAAGGACATTGTTAATCACGAGTATCTTCCTGCAGGCCAAACAGTTATTAAGGAAATGTATTTGGGCATTCTTCGCCATCTAAGGGAGGCGATTCGAAAAAAAAAGGCCAGAAAAATGGTCTAATGGTGACTGGATCCTACACCATAACATTGCCCGCCCTCACACAGCGCACTTGGTGACGAGTTTTTTTGGCTAAAAACGGGACAGAAATCCTACCTCAACCACCCTATTCCCCAGACATCGCACCAAATGACTTTTTCCTGTTCCCCAAACTTAAAGCAGTTCTAAAAGGAAGACGTTTTGACACCAGGGATGACATAATAGAAAAATCGCTGTTGGCATTGAAGAGCATTCCAAAAGAGCCCTATAAAAATTGTTTCGACAATTTGGAGAAACGATGGCGCTGGTGCGTTGAAGCAAGGGGGGATTACTTTTAAAAGTTTTAATATTTTTAAAAATATATATCTTACCTTTTTTTTTTATGGACCCAGTCCGAGAACTTATGGGACATACCTTGTATTTATAGAACTTCCTAGAATCGAACTTACTCACTAAGCCGTATTTTACATTTAAAAAATAGTTTGAATAAAAACAATTCCGGTGTTAAAAAGAGAAAATATTAACAACACACATATGTATACCAATTGGAACCTATATTTCTGTAGCAACGAAAGACTGGTCCCTAATTCTGTGACTTGGAGCCCCACCAGGTCAATATGGGGGTTCCCAGGCTCGCGATGACAAGATGCCACTGATCATCCGTACCCTCAAGAGGAGAGTGGAGGAGAACCTGGACATGCTGGTATTCGACTACAAAGAGGGGCTGGAGCGTACGTACCGGGAGCGGTACGTCTTCCTGGTGGCCGATATTCAGCAGCGGTACTGGACTGGTATCAACTGCAGCTATACACACATCTTCTGGGACAAGAGTGGGAGGTGGATGCATGGGGCGACCGCTCGCGACTTCCCCCACCTGGCTGTCTTCGATAGACAGTGGGTAGTCATGTCCACATCTATGTAACATCTACCACCTCTAGTAATTTGACAGACAGTATGTTGTCATTTCCACGTCGAGAACAATGTATGAGGAATTTATTTGTAACTTCTACTACTTCGCTGTATTTGATGACAGTAGGTGGCCACATTCACACACACACATCGTGAACAATGGGTGAAAAAACTTCGATCCAGCCTCGCTGTCGCTGAAAGACAGTAGGCAGTCATGTTCACATAGAGAACAATGTGGACGATTATCTTCAATATAACTTCTATCGCCTCGTTGTCATTATAAACAATATCATCGACTATATTCTATTAAATAAGAACTGATGAATGTCTTCTTTCATCACACATACTTCAATTATGAATAGACAAATATACGCGCAAAGAGCGAATCGCAAATAAACTATATCTTAATTTACAGTCTAGGACCCACATAATCTTTACGTTGTCCGTGATGAATATTGCTTGCATTTGCTTACAGTATTCAGATATTGTTTCTCAAACATATGTCACAGACATGTTCTCATCAATCTTCCTTTCAGAAATTGTAAACGTTCTGTTTGTAAAGATAACGAGCATAAAATTAAAGCACCCATTATAGTTTTCACTATTTCCGAACTAGCGATAATAAATATAATTTGAGTGAAAAGATAATCTAGAAAAAGGTTTCTTATCGATATTAAAACATTGAGTTTCGGATGCGCCAAATTCTTTTATTTCTCTCAAGCGAAATAAAATGAACTTTAGGGAAATCGCTTTAATATAACTAATGTCATGTATAATTTATGTGTTATTAACTCCTTTCTCTCTATCTTCTAACAGCAAATGTGGCAGGCTGTCCAGGATGAAGGAAGTGGGGATCATTAAAAGAATCTACGACAAGTACAACCGCATCCGATTGGTGGATTGTTCACTGGATTCAGCCAATTGGAAGCCAGCAGCCTTCAACCAGCTAATTTTTCCGTTCGGGGCATTGGCTTGCGGTATTGCTGGCGGGAGTGGCATGCTCGTGGCGGAGACTCTGGTCTTTTGGTTCGGCCGAAGACCTGTCCTCAAGCCGCTCTACACTATTAAGAAATAGGAAATGCTTATGTGATGCTTCAAAGCCTCTATTATTTTATTTAATATTCTCCTTGCCAATGTAGAGGCAAGTCCTCAAGCCTTTTCACACTACTAAGAAATAGGGACCGCCTAAATTGGAAGTTAGTTTCTGCCAAAAATGGGAACCTCTTCTTAAGCCGTACTATGTCATTAAGAATTAAAAATTGCTTATATAATGCTAATTGCACGCCTATATTCCTCAAACTCAAGTGTGACGCCTAAGAAGATGGGATAAGACGCCCAACACCCATTGAGAATAAAGATCCCTCTACTTGATTCGCTTTGTATGCCTTTATCCCTTATTATTGTGACTTTACTCAAAGAGCCTTCAAGCCATTCCACACACTAAAACAATAAAATGGTTCATTCTCACGCCTCTTTTTGAAATCTTTAATTCAACCTTGCTTCCTTTTAGACATAAAATCATTCTAAAATCCCAAGAAATATGAATCACCCACTTTCTACTCTTTTTACACATTTTTTTACCTCATAGTTTGGCTTTCGATAGCTGGTCACACTGTTTCAAAGTAAACAACAGTATTACTTGTTCTTACAAATATATTATATTTTTAAAATATAGAAATCCCTGCTACTATTAAATTAATAAGAACAAATAATACGTATAACTAATCCTTAGTTATTATATTTTAAACATAATAAGAAATATTTTTTTATATATAACTGATTCAAAGCAATAATAAATAGCGTTCGCACCACCATTTGCAAAATAAGTAAAAGCATTATTCCTTACCGGTTTTTCATTAAAAATATTAAATATGGCCTTGAGGTTAGAAGAGATAAAATTATTCTTGGGTGTTATTAAGTCTGTAATTGACAATTCAAAAAGAATCAAAGAAACTAAAGGAAGGTGGAAGAAGGAATAGATAATATAAAAAACATATTAGAAGAATATTTATATAAAAAAACTATCAATGTAAATAAGGAAACTAAAACAATAATATTGTAGCGTAGAAATCAAGTTTTTGTATATCTGAAGGTGTGAAAGTATTTATTGATGATGTCACGGCGACTAGTCAACAATTATTAACAAATTAACCCCACTATCTACAGCTAGGGAATCTTGAACAAACAAGCAAAGAAATATTTTTAAGATGATTTCATAAATAGAGAGAGAGTAATATTTATTTTTACAATCTGCTGAATATTTTCATTGAATAATATTAAATCAAATTAAATAATAAATTATTTCTTCGCCACAATATATTTAAAATTGTGAACCCTAATATTAAACGAAATAAACATGAGGTGCTCATTTAAAATACACAAGTATCAGAGTCATCAATCAACAATTCTGTCACCTTTTGCTTTTGTGAATGTAATAAACTAGCCGAATGACCTGGGTAACGCCCGGGTTTTACCTGATTAAATGCTTTTATTCAAATACTATTCGTTACAATTATAAATTGGCGCCGTGGATGTCATTCTTGTATAATATATAAATGAGTTTTAAAAATTGTAAAAAAAAATGCATAGGCCGGGAATCGAACCCGGGCCGCCCGCGTGGCAGGCGAGCATTCTACCACTGAACCACCGATGGTTATGAGAAATGACCATATTTGGGTATTTATTCCATTCACAAAGCAAACGGTGACAGAATTGATTAAGAATTGTTGCTTGATTATGACGCTGATAACTGTATATTTTAATACCCGAATATGGCCATTTTTATATAAGCATTTGACAGGTTCTGGGCAAAAATAGTTGTTTTTTTCAGTCAGAAAATGATTTTGACAATATTGCTGTATCATATTTGATTATCAGATACAAAATTATATCCGGAAAAATTCCAAAAAACAGAGACCACGGGTGAAGCCAGTTCATTTTTAGTATGCAGGAACAAAATTCTAACAGAAAAAACATTCATTCGAGCAGAAGACACAAAGCCAGATCATCTCTTTATAAAAATATCGCTTCTCAGACACAAAGTTTGGAGCGGGACGTTTCACAAGAATGACATCCACGGCGCCAATTTATAATTGTAACGAATAGTATTTGAATAAAAGCATTTAATCGGGTAAAACCCGGGCGTTGCCCGGGTCTTCCGGCTAGTACATTCTAAAGATGACAAAAGCGGTGAAAAAATTATATATATATATATATATAATTTTTTCACTGAACGTACTGCTATATAGAAGAAATAAATTAGAAATCAGTGCTGTAGTGGAGGGTATACGGGGGTATACGCCGTATACCCTATGCTTTTAAAATTTAGATAGCGTATACCTAGTGGTTTTACTTAAAAATAGCGTATACCCTATGATTTTGTTCAATTTTTTTATTAAAAATTTATTATTTTCTTTCTTTGTAATAGTAAAAAAAAATGATGATAAAAATTGTACTGAAAAATTGCAAAAAAATTTCAAATTAACAATTCACACAAAATATTTCATTCATTTAGTAAAAATTTCTTGGGAAAAATATATCAACTATATTCAAATTAATAATCAAACAAGCCTCCTTTAACGAAAAACGGAAAACGAATATAACCGAACCTTTAATTTTTGAAAAAGGTAATTTTGTTTAAAAAACCACAATGAAATGAAAACTTTAAACTTTCCTAATATTTAAAAGTTATTATGTTTGTGCTTAATAGAAAATATGTTAAAAAAATAAAGTTTAAATAAAAATAAAGTTATATTTTCTGATGTTAAAATCATTTACAAAAAAAAGTAAAAACGACTTCTTCAAGATAGATGTTCTCTTATTACCAATGCTGTATTTATCCAGCAGTGATGTAAACTAATACATAAACAATTTGGTTTTCGATTTAAAACGATTTTCTTCTAATTCTATACAATTGAAAATATATTTGAATTTTATCAAATACTCTTCTTTAACTAAAGTTGCTATGCTAACCATGCTAAACTACGTTATTGTGGACGTTAATTTTGAATATTCTTTAGTTTATTTGAAGTTAGCAAAAGCTGTTGACAAAATAACATTGATTTTCAAAAAAATATAATTTTGAAAACTTCTTTAAGTAAGTTTATTGATACTGGCTTAAAAGCTTATTTAAATTGTTTTTAATTGTTGATGAAAAGTTGGTGTTTGTTTTTTAAAAAAATAAATAAAATAAAGATTTTATTCAAAACAAATCGATTAAGTAAGTATCTAAATTTTGTTAATGTTAAATAAGATTCGCTAAAGTGGGTCGAATTTTAGGAGTACGATGGATTTCAAGTAGTTTTAGAACAATAAAAACCGTCTGGGAGTCATACGAGTCATTGCACCATCATTTCAAATCATCAACATATCTCGATTCCACATATCAAGGGTTATTAAGAAGATTGGAGAGTCCAGAATTTATATTAGATTTAGGTTTAATGTACGACACGCTTCAGGAAATGTCAATGTTGTCTTTAGAGATGCAGTCTAGAACAACTACTTTACAAAAGGCGGAACATATAATAAAGAGAACAATTAGAGTCATAGAAAGCTTCAAAACATCACCAGGAGAAAAAAGCTTGCTAGCTCTTGAAGCGGCAGAAAACTTAGTTTTTAGGAGCGTAACATTAGTTCCCAATGCCAAAATTATTCCGATTGATAGAAAAAAATTTCTTCTAAGTATAATAGAAAAGTTAAAATTAAGGTTGCGTACAGAATCAAATGAAGATAATGAGCAATTAATTAAGGATATTTCAGCTCTAGAACCAAACAATTTTGACGCAGAAAATGTTCGATATGGAGAGGTCGAAATGAGACGTATTTGTCGAAGGTTTAACTTAGATGAAATGAAATGCATTAACGGCTTGAGAGATTTTGTTGATGATAAAAACAATGTTCCCGAAACACTTCAACCATTTTTCAGGGCAATTTCATCATTGCCCTGTTCAACAGCTGAATGTGAGCGAGGTTTCAGCCTGATGAATGATATAATAACAAACTTGCGGACTTCTTTGCTAATATCAAATGTTTCGAACTTAATGTTCATAAATTAAAATGGACCACCAATCGAAATGTTTCAGCCGAAAAAATACGTTCAATCATGGCTTTTACATCATAGATCATCTACTGACACTAGATCAAGAGTTTGTGCCAGAAAAAATACAGATGCATCTCGGCAGTCATTATGGGACATTTTTATGTAAAAGTTGTATGTAATATTTTACGTCTTTTTTTCAAATAAAAATATAATTAAAAATAACCTTGTTTATTTTTACCAAAAATTTATATTCTCAAGCGTATACCCTATGCTAATTTTACGACTACAGCACTGTTAGAAATTAACCCTGAATAATTAAGAGAATGGGTGTTTCAAAGCCGTGAGGAGTACAGAAAAACGAGGAGTTTTGATTGAATGTCAAAATGAGAACCAATGTGAGACAATAAAAAAATTAATAAATGATGAACATATTAAACTGTATGAAGCTCAAATTCTTGAAAAATTACTACCCAAAATAATAGCATATGGAATAGAAAAAGACATTGACAAAGAAGAACTGCTTTAATGTATAATTTCCCAAAACGATATACTAAATAGTTAACACAAAGCAATAACGCGCCATCTATACATATAAAATAAAAGGATTTAAAAGCGCGAATGTTTCTTTTATACATAAAACGAACTTCTACTGTCCTTACTGCGATGAAAAAATATATTGGGAGGGCTTGGCTCATCAGTGGTGAACCCTCCCAGCGGTTTCGCCAATTTAATCCACCAGACCGCTTCTCAGAGCTCTAATATTGTATTGGATCATTCTGCTTTTATATGCTACACTGAAGGATGGAATCTTAGAAATGGTTTTCAAGTAAACTATGGACATAAGCTTATAGGACAGTATAATTATATTCAAATATTTGCTTCGAGCAATGCTCTTCAGCAAACTATAAAGACAAGGTCATTAGGAATAAATTAACACAAAGCAATAACTCGCCATCTATACATATAAAATAAAAGGATCTAAAAGCGCGAATGTTTCTTTTATACATAAAACGAACTTCTACTGTCCTTACTGCGATGAAAAAATATATTGGGAGGGCCAAGCCCAATATATTTTTTCATCGCAGTAAGGACAGTAGAAGTTCGTTTTATGTATAAAAGAAACATTCGCTCTTTTAAATCCTTTTATTTTATATGTATAGATGGCGCGTTATTGCTTTGTGTTAATTTATTCCTAATGACCTTGTCTTTATAGTTTGCTGAAGAGCATTGCTCGAAGCAAATATTTGAATATAATTCTACTGTCCTATAAGCTTATGTCCATAGTTTACTTGAAAACCATTTCTATGATTCCATCCTTCAGTGTAGCATATAAAAGCAGAATGATCCAATACAATATTAGAGCTCTGAGAAGCGGTCTGGTGGATTAAATTGGCGAAACCGCTGGGAGGGATAACCACTGATGAGCCAAGCCCTCCCAATATATTTTTTCATCGCAGTAGGTACAGTAGAAGTTCGTTTTATGTATAAAAGAAACATTTACGCTTTTAAATCCTTTTATTTTATATACTAAATAGTAATAGAATATAACTGTTAAAATTCTCACAAAACATGAAACATCTAGTGATAGATGTATATTCCTTTACTTTGCAATGAAAATATCCAATATAAAATATTCCGCTGTTTATAATCGCTTTCATTTATATATTCTAAGGACTCAGCTCTCTTAAAACATTTTTACCTTTAGAATACTTTTATTTCAAGCTAAAAATGTAAGAGAGCTGAATGCTGAGAATATGAAAGCTATTATAAACATCGGAAGATTGTATTTGGATGTTTGCATTGCAAAGTAGAAGACTTTACACCTATCACTAGATGTTTCAAAGGTTTGGGTCTTGGGAACCGTAGTGTATATTGCGAAAATATTATGTTCAAATGTGGCGAAGAGCATAAGCATACTGTTGACTTTTCTTTGAATTTTTAAAGGAGTTGATTCCAAGAATTTTAATCAAACATTATTGATTTACAAGAGATAGAATAAAATAAAAGATAAACTTATAATATAGTAAAAAAATAAACCTATCTTCTTACAGTTAGCGCCTATTTACTTGTGATCTTACACACAAATACTATATGTGGGAAAAATTAATTAATTAAACTTAAACTTAGTATATCCACCTACATTGTCTTCACTTTTAGAGTATGCCAGTTTGATTCCATTTGGTATTTCCTCTTTTACAAAATAATATTTTCAGTTAATGTGCTTTGTTCGTATGTATTTTGTCAGAGATTGTATCTTTTTTTTTTTTGCAGCCTGACTGTTACTTTTTAAGGTAATTGGTAAGGTTACATTTTTGCAATGTTCTTTTAGTAATCCATTTAACCATAATACTTCAGAATTTTCTTAACATATTGACATACGAGGTGTGTTCAAAAGGTATCGCGACTTTTGTGTTTTTTCAAAAATTATTTATTTATTCATGAATACCTATTTTGTCCCCTTCAAAGTAATCCCCATGAGATATTATACACTTGTGCCAACTGTTTTTCCAATTTTCGAAGCACTTCAAAAAATCTTTTTTAAAAATCTTTTTCAGCACCTCCTTCGATGCCGTCTTTATCTCGTCAAGCGTAGCGTAACGTCGTACTTTCATGGGCCTCTTCAGCTTAGGGAACAAGAAAAAGTCACAGGTGGCCAGATCTGGGAAATATGGTGGCTGCGGCATCATTAGTGTGTTGGTTTTGGCCAAAAAGTCGCGCACAAGCAACGATGTGTAAGCAGGGGCGTTATCGTGGTACAAAAGCCAATTTTTGTTCTTCCACAAATCCGGGCGTTTCTGGCGGAATGCTTCGCAAAAATTGCGCATAACTTGCAGGTAATATTCCTTATTGACCGTTCTACCATGTGGCAAGAACTCATGATGCACCACGCCCCTGCAATCGAAGAAAACTGTCAGCAAAACTTTCACATTCGACCGAACTTGGCGCGCTTTTTTCGGTCTTGGTTCGTGCGGCAGCTTCCATTGAGATGAGTGAGCTTTGGTTTCCACGTCATAACCATAAACCCACGCTTCGTCACCAGTTATGACCCTCTGGAGCAAATTTGGGTCGTCGCGGACAGAGTCCAACATCTCATTAGCAATGTTCATGCGATGCTGTTTTTGGTCGCAATTGAGCAATTTTGGTACGAATTTCGCGGCGACCCGTCTCATGCCCAAATAATTGATAAAAATCGAATGGCACGAGCCAATCGATATGTTTAGGTCCTCAGCAACTTCTCTAACGGTGATTCGACGATTGGCCAATATCATTTTCTCCACTTCATTAATTTTTTCGTCTGTTGTTGAAGTGCTCGGGCGTCCGGCACTCTCTTCGTCGTTCACATCTTCTCGGCCTTCTGAGAACATTTTGTACCACCGATAAACGTTGCTTCGGTCCAAGGTAGCTTCTCCGTATGCCACAGTCAACATTCGGAATGCATCCGCGCACTTAATTTCGTTTTTCACACAAAATTTGATACAGGTTCTTTGATCCATTTTTTTAATAGGTAAAAATCGAAGACGATCCAAAACACCTGCAAGCAAAGCAGCTGTCAACAATTAAGTGAACATTCAAAATGGCCGAGCTTGTCGGCATAAGTGAGAGACATGAGTACCAACATAAAGCCACAAAAAGATCAAAATTCGAATATACGTAACCCGCGAAAATTCAAAAGTCGCGATACCTTTTGAACACACCTCGTAAGTTCTGCTTCACATGTAGACAAGGCTACTAAATTTTGCTTCTACTTCCCCAGTTTATTAAGTTGTCGCCAAGTTTGACTGTATAACCCGAGTAGGATTTTGCGTCTCGGGTTGTGCACTATCTCGCATCAGTGCTTATTGTAATTTTGTTGTCTGTTGGATTATATGCCAACATTTTATTTCTTATCGCCTTTAGATATCTATAGATCCTTTTAACTTTAGTTAAGTGTATGTACCTCGGATCATTACTATACTGAGATAAGTTGCAGACGTTGAAGGATGTGTCCGGTCGAGTACCCTTAAAGGGAACATAAGTGATCCAATAATTTCCTGGTATACGGTTTTATCTAATGGCTTAGAGTCCAAATATTCATCCAAATTTTGATTTTGATCTCCAGGTGTCTGCACACTGTTGCATTCTTCCATTCGAAATCTGCGAAGAATTGTATCAATATAATGAGTCTGAGATAGATCAAATTCATCTTCTGCCATTTTTATTTCAATTACAATAAATGGTTAGTTATCTTTCTTTTCTGTTAGAGTAGCATATTTTTCTATTCCTGAGGCTATGTTATCGTTAATTTTCTTACTGTTTCCAGCGATTATGAGATCGTCTACATATAGACCGATATTGCATACTCTTCTCCTCTTTGGAGTTTATAGACACATGGATCGCATTTGGTTCTAATAATTTCCAACTGGTATAAAATTTGGATGATCCGTTTATTCCAACATCTTCCTGATTGTGGTAGACCATACAAGCTTTTTTCCAATTTGCACACTTTGTTTGAACATTCCAGCTTGTCTTCATTTGTTTACGTCCTGATGATTATCGGAAATGATCGATCGGAAATTACACATTTTAAAAATATTTTCTCCCTCTCAGAACTGCGTCGATTTCCAACGCCCAATTCTGATAATTAGCTCTTGTAAACGGTTAAATTTTCGTTTGGGATAAAAAATTACATTCAGAGATTTTCGCCTTTTGTGTGTGTCACTAATAAACAAACCAATATAATTTAAATACAATTATATATTTTGAATGTATTTTAAATCTTAGGTAGCATTTAAACATGTAATATACAGGGTGATCCAAAAGTCCCGCACAACTTTAAAAATTAATAACTCCGCGAATATTTGCGCTAGAGCAATGCGGTAAACACCATTGTGTTCAGGATGCAATGGGATTTTTTATGGCAAATAATGAAAAATTCGAAATTGATTTTAGTTACAACTTTATTCGCTAGATGGCGCCCTACCAGAATCAGCGATTCAGCGGCCAAATTGTTTGATAAATTTAAAAATATAACTGAACGACACGTATTTTTACTTTTTGAATACCAGTAAAGAACCCTAATAATATCAAATGATAAATTAATAAAACACCATTTCGCCAAAAGTTAGAAGAAATGGTTAACGATTTTTAAATACAATCTGAGATATGTAAAATAGGTATATGCAAATTAAAAATGTAGCAAAAAACCCCTGATATTTTAGATGCGGTTTGCTGGAATCCTCTCAGCTATTTATATTTCGAAAATAATAATTTTCTATTTTTTTAAATTCAACTCTCTCTCAGTATCGATTATATTTATTATAATTCATTTGAAAAATATTTATCTATCTCTGATGATTTATTTTACTCTGGAATGCCGTTGTTGTTTTTGTCGTGTCCAATAAAGAGCCTCAGATTATTTTCGTTTGGCCAACAAAAAATGTCCAATTAATATGCACATATATTCTTACATAATGAGACTTTAAAGAATCCAAATAATCTTCATCTATTTAAATACACAACACATCTCCCCCCTTAATAATACTCCAGTCGGTCTAGGGGTTTCCGGCTCTCTGAGGGCTAGGACTGCGGACGGGCACTTGCACAGCGGCAGCCTCCGGTTTAGGAGTGCAAGAGGGTACGTGCACAGCAACAGGCCCTGGTATAGGAGTCCAAGAGGGTACGTGCACAGAAGCAGACTCCTCCTTGTTTCCTGATGTAACCTCTGGAACCTCCTCTTCACTTTATTTCTGACTTCCACCTACAGGCTTCTCTCCTGATGTTCGAGGAAGTATCAAATTTCTTGTTTCCACTTGTTTCTTTCTCACAGGTCGCAATTGATTGATATCCCTCTTATACACGACGCCCTCGCAACTTATAAGGTAGTGACGGTAGCTCAATAATTCCAAAATGGTACATTTTTACCGTTTAGGTCCAGTTGCATAGTTGCGGAAATAAACCTCGCAACCTGTAGTAAACTGCTCCTGCCTTCTTACGGCCTCATGAAATACCTCTCGCGGATTTCTCATCTTGGTATTAAATTCGAGAATCTTGATCTTAAACTTCTCTTCATTAGCAGTTCCGCCGGGGAATTCCTTTATTACAGTTTGGGGGAGTGCTCTATGAGCAAATAGGAAACTTTGTAGATTCGTCTCTAAATCATCCTTCCCATTATTCTTTCTCAAAAGGTTTTTAAACTCTCTTACATATCTCTCAGCTAAACCATTTGTACTAGGATTATACGGACTGGTCTTAGTGTGCCGTATACCATTCATTTTGGTAAATTGCTCGAATTCACCGGAGACAAACTGTCTTCCGTTATCTGTAACAAAATATTAGGGCAATCCAATTCTGGCGAGAATTTCTCTAAGATGACTTATAATCGTTTTTCTGGTAATATATTTGATGATAAAAATTTCTATCCACTTTGAGTATGCGTCCACGAGAACCAAAAACATTCTTCCCATGAACGGACCCGCTAGATCAAGAAGAAGTCGATGCCACGGTTTTTCGGGCCAACACCATTCCGAGATGGTAGCCGGGGGCATGCTTGCCGATTCTTGGCATACTCTACATTCTCTAGTTAACTCCTCGATGTTACTGTCTATGCCTAGCCACCAGAAAATACCGTCTGGCAATCATCTTCATTTCAACAATCCCCAGGTGTATTTCATGCAAGTCATTTAAAATTAAAGATCTTAATTTTTGGGGAATTACCACTCTTTCACGCCAACTTTTGTTCATGATCTTCAAGGTCTTTTCCTGCAACCAAAATATCATCTATGTAGCAGGCCACACCTGGCAAATCAGAAAATAGGCCTTCCATAATCCTCTGAAATTTATTTGGTGCTACCGCTACGTGATATGGTAGTCTTTTATAAGAAAACAACTTCTTTGTTGTGTTTATATCAACAACAGCTTTGGCTTCTTCCGCTAACATTACTTGTAAGTAAGCCTGTGATAGGTCTAAAGTCGAAAGTACGGTGCTTGTAGATAATTTTGAAAAGATCTCATCGATCGATGGAATGGAATACCTATCTAATTCTATTGCTTTAATAGCTGTACATCTAGAATCACCACATATCCTTACACTACCATCCTTTTTTGATGCCGGTACTATTGGAGCGGTCCAATATGCATGAACTATAGGTTATAAAATGCAAGAATTCACTAAACGATCAATTTCATTCTCTACTTTGTTTATTTGGAGAGAAAGGTAAATTTCTGGCCTTACAAAACACAGGAGTCACATCCTTTTTTAATTAAAATTTATTTTAACGTCCTTTAGACAGCCCAAATCTTTGTTAAACAAATCTGCATACCTATCCATCAAATTTTTATATATTTAAATATATTTCTATTATATTCATTATTTAAAATTTTAATGCTAAACAATATAGAATAATCAAGTTTCAACTGTTCAAGCCAATCTCTTCCTAATAAAATTACCTGGATTTTTTCATTTACAACTATTAATCGTAAATATTGGTTGGCTTCTTTTACAAAAACATTTCTTTGATCTATAATTTCTATTGATTTAACACAAAAGGATTTTAATCTTAAATTTGTTGGAAATAATCTTTTACCTTGACTACCTTTAGGTATTAACGTAACTGGACTTCCTGTATCTATTGTAAAGCACAAAGAATAATCATCTACTGTTAAATTTATTGTGGCATCAGTGTTTCGCCCTGTACAGAATATATAGAGTCCTCTTGTACAAATTTACATCCCCACATTCTTTTACTTACTTTGCATACCCTACTTAAATGACCCAGTTTATTACATTTTAAAACAAGTCTTTGTTCTATGAGCTAAAACAGATGCCACGTGTGAATGTATTTCACCACATCTATAACACACTATTTTGCCTTTGCCACTTTGCCTGAAAGGCCTATACTGCGCCGTACTATTATTGTACTCGCCCTATTTATCCTTTCAATTCACAGGGGATATATTGGCCACTAATTTATCTTGTAATTCTCTTGTATTTATCTCCGCCAATTCGAACGAGATCGCCACTGCAAAAACTTTATCCAGGGTGACATCGTCGTCCTCTTGTAGTAGCTTCTTTTGCAGGATTTCCGACTTGGTTCCAGCCACAAAACGTTCTCGCATCATGGTTCCCAACATATCGACGAAATTACAATTTATTTCCAAATGTTTCAATTCTCTAAAATATTCCGAAATTCCGAAATTCCCGTTGAATTATCTTTGAAAATCTGCATCGCTGTGGTATCACTTTCTTCTTTGGATCCAAATGCAGCTTAATTCTTTGAATGATAGTATCATAGGGTTGATCATTCATTGGACCAGGAAGAAAATGTTGTTTCCCTGCTTCACAGTTTCAGAATCTGATAGCGAGGTAAAAATCAGCACTCTAATCTCTTCCTTCAAATGCCAAAAAGAACTTTCTACTCCTTTGTTTTCTTGATTCAGATAGTTTAAAAGATGTAATCTTAACCCATTTTCCTATTTTTCCTCTCCATAATCCGAGAGTCAGATTTGTTTTAAAGATGTAGTTGTTATACTTGCATAGACGCCGTTTTCCTCAGCTTTTTACTGGCTCTGTAGATCGCGCATCCTCGTCGCCACTTTTGTTGTGTCGTAATTAGACATACAAGAGCTCAAACTTGACCATGGCCAACAACAAATGTCCAATTTATATATACATATATTTTCACATAATGAGGCTTTAAATAATACAAATAATATTCATCTATTTACATAAACAACAGTTAATATATAGCGGGAAGAGTAGAGGACTGAGCGCAGATCCCTGAGGTACACCAGCCCATGTTCTTCGCTCCTTGGAAAATGTTCCATTGACCCGAACCTTTATCCTTCTTCCCCTTAAGAAGTCTGCAATCCAGATTAAGGTTTTCCCTCCCACTCCGATGTTGTGCAGCCTTTCATATAATTTCTACACTCGAACAAAAGCTGAGGTCATATCCAGGAATACGGCCGTTGTCTTCTTTGGCGGTTTTTCCTAGAAATATATTATTGATTGACAGAAGTAGAACAGTTTATCAGTTGTACAGTGTCTGGATCTTTAGGCAGTTTGGTAGAAGTTTATTTTATTATTGTTAGTGAGCCAGACTATGAGCCTAGAGTGGATAATCCATTCTGTTATTATACAAAGTATGCTGGTAAGAGCAATTGGCCGATAGTTCTTGCATTCCTTAGCATCTTTGTTTGGTTTCAGTATTGGCACTACAATTGATATCTTCCAATTCTTTGGTAGTTTACCAGTTTGCGATGAAATGTTCAGTATTCGTAGGAATTGACTTTTAGCTTCGTCTCCAAAGTGTTTAATCATTTGACCAAAGATTAGAGCATCTTCAGGTGACATCTTGGATTTAACTTTCCTATTGATGAATTTAGCTCATTCAGAGTGAAGTCTCTCGAGTAAATATCTTGTTGATGTTAATTTCTTGCTTGTTTAACTAACTTGTTTATATTATTTTTTAGAGTCCTGCCTTCATTCGTATAGCTGAGTCTGGAAGTGCTTGAAAGATATTCAGCAATTATGTCAGCCATCTGTTTGTTCGTTCTCGGTGTTCATATTGGTTAGAGTATTGGAGGATTAGTGTTGGTTTTGATTGTTTTATAACACTAATTATATTCCAGTGATGGCTTTCCTTTTTTGGATCCATTTTCTTCGCAGAATTTTGCCCATTTTTCTTGTTTGAATATCCAAATTTCTTGTTCTATTTTGTGACTAATATCAATGAGTTCCTTTATGATTTCTTCTGTTTTATTTGTTTTAAGAAGTTCATTTTTATTGTCTCTCTCTGCAATCATTGCCTCGATATTGTGGTCCTTCCAGTAAAGTATTCACAGGTCTTTACGTCTACCTCTAGGTATCGATACTTTTGCAGCTTTGGATATGTTCAAAGAGAATTTTTCCAAGTTTTTGTCAATCGTTCTGTGATTTAATTCTTCGTTGCACAGTTCTTCAAGCTTTTCTGTAAATTTTTTTCCAGTGTTCTTTTATTCTGTTGAAAATTCTCAATTTTGAATTTTAGGGTTGTTAAAATTGGTCTGTGGTCACTGATTGCACTTTTCAGAATTTTCCATTGTGTTGTGGGTGCGATGTTGTAATTTATCGCTGTGATGTCTATTGCGGATTCTGTGCCTGTGGACTTGGATAGATGGGTGTTATTTTCGTTATTTAACGGCGTAAGGTCGAGGTCGGTTAGCATGTCCTCAACCTGCTGACCTTTGTTATCCTGGACAGGTGATCCCCAAGTTGGTCTTTCGGCGTTAAAATCACCAAGTATGATTGCGATATCCGAAGACGCTTCACTTAATGTCTCTATCAGGCCTGTATTGATGCTAGTATTATCGTGGTGATAAACATTTATGATTGGAATTGTTTTATCTGTAAGATAGATTTCTATTGCCTGAGCTTCTGTCGTGCTTTCTCTAGGCTTACTCTGATTATAGGCGATTTCCTTAAATTTGATTTCTAGAGTTTTAATCAAAACGGCAAGTCCTTCTCCGAATTTTCCCGGTCTGTCCATTCGTAGTTTTGTATAATCTTTGATATTGAATCTCAGATTCTGATTCAATTTTGTCTCCTGAGGACAATTAATATGTACATTGTTGTCACAGTGAAGACAAGTCAGCTCTTTATTTTCCTCTGGGTACCATTTATATTGAGTTGTAGTCGATTGAATTGTGTGTCCTCGTAGTAGATTTCTCATCATGAGCTCGAGCTGCAGCTCCTGACGCGGCGGTTACCCCGGACGCGGTAGCATTACTGGAGATATCAGTTTTGCTCTTCATTTGAAAATGGTTGCCGTGGCAACGTTAGTCATCTTGGAAACGAACCAGAATTTGGTCAAATATTCCAAGGGTCCAGGGGGGACCGCAAGGAGGTGTGGTCGAACTTCTCCCCTTCCCCCTGGAATGCCGTCACTACAGGATAAAGCACTCTTGGTGAATTTTTTAAATTGTGATTCAGAATCTGCCACTGAAGCTTTACGAGCGTTTCGTTTCTTTAAAGATATTCGAAGCGGTAAAGGACCAATGAATTGCTACTCTCTAAAGCGATTGATTAAAAGTTTTGAGGAAACTGGATCTCTGGAAGCAATACCTCGGAGTGGAAGACCATAGACATGCAAGTCAGTGGCTGTTACGGTTTTGTAGAATGCTGAAGCTATTGAAACGTTATCCACGTATGGAGAAGTAAGTGCTAAACAAGTTTCTCGACAAACGGGGATTTCGTATGGAACAGTTTGGAGAGAACACACATTTAGAATTTTTCTTAAAAAATACCCATACGAAATTCAAAGTTTTCACGAGTTGAAAGTCAGCGATTTTGAGAAGCGTCAAGAATTCGCTGCATGGGTTTTCCGGCATATTGATATTGATGAAAACTGGCTATCAAATGTTCTAAGAACAGATGATGCTCACCTTTATCTAAAGGGAGAATTTAATATTCAAAATTGCCTTATTTTGGCAACAGAAAACCCTAGGATTTTTACAGAAATACCACTTCATCAGCACAGAGTTACAGTTTTGTGTGGGTTCACTTCTTCTTTTATTATTGGGCCATTTTTCTTTGAAAAAATCAATGGAAGAACTTTTAAAACCGTTTTTGTAACTGGTGAACGTTATGTTCAACTTTTGAGAGAAAAGGTTATTCCCATATTGCAGGACAGACAAGCACTAAGCGAAATAACATTCATGCAAGATGGTGGACCTCCTCATATCTCCCGCGGTGGGAAACAATTGCTGAAGGATATGTTCGGTGGAATTCGTTGATAAGTCGCAACCTCATATACCAGTGGCCCCCAATATCACCAGACTTGACGCCTTACAATTTCGGTTATGGGGGTACATTAAGTCGCGTTTTTATCGATGCCGGCCTACCACATTGGCTATGTTGAAGGCTTCTATCAGATGGCACGTTTTTATAAATTTCAACTATTTAATTGTGACCATTCTGTCATCTATCGTCTGCAGGCGGTGTTTGAGAATGAAGGGCGCCACATTGAGCTAGGATTGTGACCTAATACAAGAGAGAAGGCAGTTACCTCATGTGTTATATTTTGCAGCTCTTTGTTTTGGGTTATGGGAATAATAAATGCTGTCCTCACATATTGACTCTTTTTTCTGTAAACAGTAATTATTTTGTTTGTCATTTGCCCGAATCTTATATTATGTCGTGCAGGCCAAAGTGTTATAACTTCTCGAATAACACTGGTATACACAATTTTACCCCTTATGTTTAGTTTATCGCTTTTCGCTCATTAGAAGAAATAGCATAAGGAATAATCTCTGTATCCCCCCCAACTTTTGATGTTTTGCGCAAAAAAATAATACAAAATGATTTTACTACCACGTTTTTCAACGCAAAAAGGTCGATTTAAAAATGATTTTTTTAGGGGATACATTTTCAAAATTATGTACAGTATAATAAACAATGATAACATTTGACAAACCCATAGGATATTTGGAATAAATTACGACAAATATATTTTGTCACTCCCCTCTATATTTCATTTGCTGGATCATGACAAATATCCAGTTAAATAGTCAAGTGTCGACAATTAGTCAAGAAACTATACATTCCTTATAGCACGAAATCCTATTAGTAGTGCCATCATAATTTTGGTACTATATTAACATTTCAAAAATCGTGTATTGATATCAGTAGTTATTTTCAAACATTCAATTTATTTCACAAAACTCCATCTAAAATATAAATATTTTTTAGCTACATGTTTTAATTTGCATATACCTATTTTACATATCTAAGAATGTATTTAAAAATCGTCAACCAATTCTTCTAACTTTTGGCGAAATGGTGCTTTATTAATTTATCATTTGATATTATTAGGGTTCTTTCCTGGTACTCAAAAAGGAAAAATACGTTTCGTTCAGTTATATTTTTCAATTTATCAAACAATTTGGCCGCTGAATCTCTGATTCTGGTAGAGCGCCATCTAGCAAATAAAGTTGTAACTAAAATCAATTTCAAATTTTTCATTAATCGCCATAAAAATTCCCATTGCATCCTGAACACAATGGTGTTTACCGCATTGCTCTAGCGCAAATATTCGCTGAGATATTAATTTTTAAAGTTTTGCGGGACTTTTGGATCACCCTGTATTAATATAATTTAATTTATATATATAAATACCTTAAATCTTCTAAGTAGGGGTTTCAGTTTACCGATTAGAATAAACTTCTTGCTAAATCTTCTGAATAAATATTTTCGCTTTTGAACTTTATATCAAACCACATAATTCTGCTACTAAATGATGACTTTGCTTAGACTTTTTAAAGAAATTGATTCCAAGAATATTAATTGAACATTATCTTACGATTAGCGCCTATTTTTACATGTTATCTCACATCCCTAAACTCTGTGGGAACAAATATTTAACTAAACTTGAAATATATACAACACATACTGACTGTAAAAGTGGAATATTCAAATGCTGACACTTGTGTGTATTATACAAGGATCACTCCAAAGATTTTTGCAATCAATATTAAATAGTAAAAATATTTAAAAATAAATTATACAATTAACATCTACATGCATATTTTACCTAAAATAAACATTTTCATAAAATAGTGAGAACAATGACTCATAGAGGGCGCGACTTTGTTTACAGTGGCAGCGGTAATTTCTAAACATTGCATCAGACACGATGGAGTTGACTAGAGAAAGTTTACGCGCCATGATCTTTTATTATTATAGAAGTAATTTAACTTCTAAAGAATACCATGAAAGATTGATAAAAGCTTTATGATATAAAGCTACTTCTATTAGAACAGTTTAAAATTGGCGTAATGAATTAAATTTTGGAAAAACGAACCTTGAAGATGAACCTCATTCAGGTCGATCACCAACAGCATTGACCCAAGAAAAAATTGAGCTGGTAATAATTTTAACTTAGAAAAGATCGAAGAATTGCGTATTGGCAGTTAGAGAAAATAATTAATAAATAAAAATTTTTTTTTAGAAAAACCTTTTATTTAAAAATGAACAAAAAATAAAAATAATATATTTTTTTAATTCTCTGTCATTGAGCAATTAGATGCATCTGAGAGAAAATAAAAGCGTGCGGGGGGACGATCATCATGAATTTCGAACCTAATGTGGTTTAATATGTAGCAACTGATTGGCGAATTTTATAAGTGTTTGTTATATTTTTGTCCTCTTCTCTAAATATGATCGTCCCCCACCGCTTTTATTTTCCCTCAGATACATCTAATTGCTCAATGAAAGAAGATAAAATATTTTATTTTTCCCTTTTTAGTGCATTTGAATAAAAGCTTTTTTTAGAATGTATTTTTATTTATTAATTATTTAGTTAGTTTTTAGTCATGAATTTTCAAAACTTAGAGTCAAAAGCTCACTGGGGATTAGCCCTTAAATAGACGTAAGCCTGCTCGCGGCGGATTGGTCAATTCTTTGTAAGGGGCGTAACATAAGACTTAAAAATAAATATAGAAATTTGTTCATTCCTGGTCATTCCGACCACCCAGAAGCCTGAATATTTGTAAACTTGCATTGTCCTTTAGACTGAGTGAGTGTTAAAAGTTTCATACTTCTATGTGATCTGAAAGTATATCAAAATTTATTTACAAAATTTGAAAGGGAATTTGAAAGTTTGTCCATTTCCGGCCACCCTGACAACCCAGAAGTCTGAAAATTTTTCAAGTTACATGTTTATCGGGTTCTGAAAAGTGTACCCAATTTTAGATTCCTACGTGCTCGAAAAGTATATTAAAAATCGGTTGCAAGATTTGTGGAAGGACAGACGTACGGACAGACAGAAACGCAAGTTAAATAAAAGCTTTTAAAAAGTGTGGCCATTTGATCGGCAGCAATCAACACCATTATTAATGATCATTTAAAATACAGAAAATTTTTAAGTAGATGGGTACCTCACAACTTGACTGAAAACCAAAATTTTGGCCGCGTTAAATGGTGTAATTTCATGTTGAAAAATTTTGATGAAGGCAAATCAAAGGCTGATTTTAATATTGTCGCGGAGATAAATGAAGCAAGGGCAAAGTTGGAGATAATTAATTTATTTTAAAGGGTATTTTTCTTTAGTTCTCCAATAAAATTATTTACAAGAGGTATTTAAGGGAGAGAGAGTCAGATGACAAAAACAACTTATCCCAAGGTAAAGATAATAATAAAAAGCGGCCTCAGCCACCGAGGCGTCCCGTTTTCCTTATTTGCAGTACAGATTCCGAGAACCCCTCTCACCTGTGGTCCCCCAACCCCCGGGGTCCAGGGATAATTGACAGGTGTCCCATCTGGATGGAGCTTCTTGACATTACTCCCTCTTTAGAGAAAACAGCGACCCGCTGATTAGCTTGTCTCAGCCCTTGTTCTGGAAGGAAATCTATTACGGCTGGTGTTCCCTAGCAGAATGGAATGTTGTTCTTCAGGGTCCAGGTAGGGCTTCTTCCGAATGACATGGACGATATACTTGGCTTTCCGTGATCGGGGAGACGGGTCTACGGGCTCTACTTCATACGTAACTTCTGAAAACTTCTTGGTCACCTTGTAGGGACCGAAGTATCTCTTCACTAGCTTTTCTGAGAGTCCCACTTTTCGGATGGGAGTAAAAACCCACACAAGATCATCCTTCTGGTAATAGACTGGAGTATGTTTCTGGTCGTAAAGTCTACGGTCTTTCTCCTGTGATTGTAGAAGGCGCGATCGGGAGAGTTGACGCGCTTCCTCAGCTCTGGTCACAAGTTCTCCAACGTAGTCGTCAGAGATCTCATCTGGTAGGTAAGGTAGTACGGCATCGATGTAGGTCTCGGCCTCGCGGGCGTGGACAAGAAAGAACGGAGTGTAGCCGGTCGCCTCCTGTTTAGCAAAGGTTAAGTAGGGTAAAACCTGATCCCAGTCTTTCTGCTCAACACCTGTGTACATGGACAACATGTCTCCCAGAGTTTTGATAAAACTTTCAGGCTGGTCGTTGGTCTGGGGATGGTAGGCCGTTGTTAATCTGTGCACAATTCCGCACAGAGCATTGATCTCTTTTATTACTTGAGAAATGAAATTTCTTCCGCGATCTGTTATCATTTCTCTAGGAGCTCCATGCTTCAAGATAACGTCTTCAACCAGGAATTTAGCTGTTTCGATTGCTCCTCCGTCTGGGATCGCTTTCCTTATGGCATACCTCGTGATATGATCGGTGCTCATCGGTTTCCATCTTTAGAAACTGGAAATCTTCCAAGGAGATCAACCCCGAACTTATAGAAGAGCTTTTCTACAAGTGGTATGGATACAAGTTGTCCAGCCGGACGTCGAGGTAATTTCTTCCTTCGTTGACACTCCCGACAATGGCTTACATATTGGCGAACAGTTCTATAAAGGCCAGGCCAATAGAATCGTTTCTTCACTTTGTCATACGCTCGGGCGAAACCCAAATGCCCAGCTGTAGGAGCGTCATGTAAATCGGCCATAACTTCCGATCTTAAGTGCTTAGGAATCATCATAAGCCAGGGTCTTTAAGTTGTGCTAGAGTTTTTCTTGTATAAGATACCGTCGATAATGCTGAATTCCTTTCTGGTGTAGCCCGAGTTTAAATTATTGATTATTTTAGCAAAATCCGGGGCTTTAGTCTGCTCTATATCGAAGGGGTTAGTTACATCACAGCACTTGGTTGATCGTTCTCAAGAGGGCTCCTTGACAGACAATCGGCATCCCTTTTTTGCGTCCGCTCTTGTAGAAAACGGCCACGTCAAATTCTTGCAACTTCAGCGCCCATCTTGCCAAACGGCCTGAAGGATCTTTCTGCCCTACCAACCAATATAGAGATTAATCGTCAGTGACAACCGTGAATGGCCGACCAAACAAATATGGGCGGAATTTGCTAATAGACCAGACTACAGCAAGGCATTCTTTTTCTTTTGTAGAATAGTTATTTTCAGCCTTTGTCAAGCTTATAGATTCATAAGCTATAGGCCGCTCCTTTCCACCTTGTATTTGTAGAAGAACAGCTCCAATACCATGTCCGCTTGCATCCGTGTGTAGATGGGTATCAGTCGATTCATCAAAGTGTCCCAAGACAGGCTCTAAAATTAGAGCTGTTTTAAGGACTTCAAACGCTTTCTCTTGAGCTACATCCCAATAGAATTGTTTTTCAGTCTTCAGTAGGCCATGCAAAGATCTAGCTTTGTCGGCAAAGTTTTCAATAAATCTTCGGTAATAGAAACATAAACCAAGAAAGGTCCTCAGTTCAGAGATATTCCTTGGTCTCGGAAATTTAGAGACGGCTTCAACTTTATCTGGATCTAGATGAATTCCAATGGAATCAACAAGGTGTTCAAAAATCTTTATCCTCCTTGATCCAAAAAGACACTTTTTGTGGTTCAAGCTTAGTACAGCTTTCTGGATGCACCTTAATACAAGTTGTAGACGATGTAGATGTTCCTCAAAGGTAGGTGTGTAAACCACGATGTCGTCCAGGTAGAAAAGGCACCATGTTCCATTTAAGACTGCCCAGAACACTATCTATCATCCTTTCAAACGTTGCTGGAGCGTTGCATAGACCGAAAGGCATTAATCGGAATTCATACAGCCCATCTGGAGTGATGAAGGCAGTTTTCTCCTTGTCTTTTTCGACCACTTCAATCTGCCAATACCCGGACCGAAGATCCGTCGTGGAGAAGTAACTAGAGCCAGCTAAACTGTCCAAGGCATCGTCAATGCGTGGCAGCGGGCAAACATCTTTTTTTGTTATCTTTTTTTAATCGACAATAATCTACGCAGAATATCCAGGTCCCATCTTTCTTTCGAACAAGAATAACTGGAGATGACTAAGGATTTTCAGAGGGCTTCACGATGTGATTTTCAATCATCTTGTTCACTTCATCTTGAATTAGTCGTCGTTCACTTTGTGCTACTCTATAGGGCCGCTGTTTGTTAGGAGAGTGGTTTCCTGTGTTTATCTTGTGCTTCACAGTACTGGTGGGCTTAATAGGAGTTCCCCCAAAGTCAAATATGTCAATAAACTCGTCAAGGCATGAAACAAGCTGTAACCTTTTAATTTCAGACAGCCCTGGATCTAGAGTAAGGTTTATCTTCTGTGACCATTCACGTGACTTTAGCTGCGTTTCTTGTAACTTATCGCTGGATTCAATAAAACTGCAGATATTTCTATTCTCATAACTTTCCATGGTCACATATTCATTCCTGATGGAATCAGTTGCGGCCAAGACGCTCCATTCGCAACCCAAATGCTACCTCGGCCGTGTCGAAATGTAACCAATGAGTTTGGTATAAGAACTTCCTTTCTTAATAATACACAAAGCGTTGCACACAATAAAAGAACTCAGATCACACAGAATCTATCGATAGTCCTATACATTATTGATTATACAACCAGCACTATCAGAAGATTTATGCTAAGAATATTGATATCCATGGTTAAGAATCTAACGTGAATGCACTTTAATAACAATCCCAACTGTCCATGGCCACGCACAAATATACTCCGCGACATTTTGAAAGAGAATCGATTCACACCAACTCCTAGAATCAAGACCAAACAGTAGGTCTTCTTCTTTTTATCTGATCGGATTTATGAAAACAAATAAAACAAACGGCCACTCTCCTATGAATTAGAAATCTCAATTTGGCATCAATGTAAATATCCCTAGAAATAATCTGCTTGACACTATTAATATCTTGGACTTCCACTCTCATTGTAAATAAACTAAAAATACACTAAAGTTTGAATGACAACAGGGGGGGTTAGAGAGGTTTTTTGATATGGCCTAAGAAATCTTTATTAATTTCATATATACAAGGTATGATCAAAAGGTTCGGGTAATTAGTCAAAAAATATTTTCTGAAAGGTTTTTCGATAAATAAAAATTATCATCATAATCACGAGACCTCCTTCTCTACTAGAAAATATTTATATCTTCACGATATCTCAAATAATAAGAATTTTAAAAGCATTTTTTTAAAGAAAATAAACAAATGCGAGACGTTTTTTTTTTACAATGGATCTTAAAAGTGAACAAAAGGTATTCATAAAGTTTTGTCAAATATTAGGAAAAATGGCGTCATCACATTTCAAATGTTCAAATTGGCGTTCGGGGAGGCAGTCTTATCACAATCAAAAACGTTTAAGTGGTTTGCGCGTTTCAAATCTTGTAGAGAGTCAACTCAAGATGACGCACGCCAGGGAAGACCTCCTTTGGAAAATCATGAAGAACTAACCCAAAAAATTGGCTCTTTAATAAGGGAAAACACCAGGACAACGATCAGAGAAGTAGTAGAAGAAACAGTGGTTTCATATGAAACGTGTCAAAAATATTGACCGAGGATCTTGGACTTGAAATAAAGTTTTCGAAATTTGTTCCAAAAATTCTGCTTCATCTCTCAAGATAACGCCCCAGCACACAGAGATCTTTCCGTGGCTGATTTTTTTTTACTAAAAATAGCATGTTGACATGCCTCATCCCTCGAACTCAACTGATTTAGCACCAAATGACTTCCATCTCTTTCCTAGAACGAAGTCAGTTCTTAAAGGGCATAGATTTGATACCGTTAATCCCATAAAGAAAAGATCGCTGAGCGTTTTGAGGGGCATTACTTCTGACGAAATTTTTGGGCGCTTCCGGAACTGGGAAAAAATAATGAAACGCTGTATAGATTCCCTCAGACAGTATTTTAAGGAATATGAACCATTTTTGTATATATTGATCTAATAAATCTTTTAGGACCCAATTCCCCAAATTTTATGATCATACCTTGTACTCTAATATAATAGTGTTTGAACGGTTATTAAAGTAGATAACAATACTGGGAGTTTATAATATCGATGTGCATATTTACATATTTTGATAAAATTTCGTATATATTTTCACTTTTGATTCTATGTTTTGTAAATTCATGACTCAAAACTAACAAAATTTTTAATAAACCAAAATACCTTTTAAAAAAGGCTTTTATTAAAATGCACTAAAAGGAGAAAAAACTTATTGTATATTGACAACAGAGTGTTGTTGTCATTGACTTGTTATTTATTCATTTATCATCATTATTACGAGTATATAAGTCGGACCAAATAAAGAGCTATCATCTTGTGTCACCTACTTACCTCTCCTAGATCCTACATGCCATCGAGGATATAACGAGGACGAATTCGACGAAGCCGTAAGTGTATACGCATTTATATCACTAAAATTAAATGTCGTTTTTTTTTTATAACCTGAATCGAAATTTTTGCATTTTTGCAAAAGATTTGATTTGTATAAATAAAAATTTGAAAATTACTCTATCGATGGTATTGATGAACTTGATTGAACCTTTTGATTTTAAAGATTCAAAATACTCATTTGATAGTTAAATTAAAGGACTAGACTACTTTTTCAAAACGAATGCTATTCTAGAAGAAGGAAAAAGAAAAATTTATATTTCTGGCTGTTTGCGGTACCTCGACATTTGATCTGATTGAATCTATAGTTGCTCCAAATGACATTGGAAAACTTGAATATGCAGAAATCGTTAAACTGGCAAAAGCTCATTTCAATCCCAAGCTAACTGTCATCATAGAAAGATTTAATTTCTATAAGAGGAAGCAATTTTTTTAAACAATATTAACTGGTGATGAAACATGGTGCTTTATTTTTGATCCACAAACCACAAAACAATCACTTGAATGGCACACACAAAGTTCTCCTAGTAAGAATAAAGTTCGTCTTGACAAGTCCAAAGAAAAAGTAATGCTTGTAGAGTGTTTCGATTACACTAGTACACAAAATGAAAAATAAAATTCTCTTCCTCAAATATACAAAACATTTTCTGGGTTAACTTTTTGTGCTGATTAACGTGGTATCAATAATTATTATCGATTAACTCAATTTCTCAAGTTATGGATATAATGCCTTTTACCCATGATATTCATCTATTGGAGGAAAGGTTATGACATTAAACTTATTACTATATAAATAAATGCCTCAAAGATAGTGCAAAAAAGAAACAATATTGTACAAATATGCATGTTTATATATTTTACTTCAATAACTGCCCTTAGATATATATATCTATCAAACTTCACACTCTATATCCATATAAATTTTCATTTAAAAATCTAATTTATTTCCCTTTCTTTTTCAAAATTATCAGGAGAATTGTTTTATATATATGATGGAAGGTCTTAACAAAAAGGTGTAGTAATATTTAGGAAGTAATAAAAAAATTATATTCATGGATTTAAAGATTTTTAATGTGAAGTCTATTATATTTTGCTTGTCATCACGCATCAGATTCCAACAATAATCCGCCACAATATGTTGATTCCACAGACCATTGTATCGTTGCTCAATGATTTTAATATCTTGGTGGAAGCGTTTACCTTGTATTTCGCTCTCTGCACCGAGATTTTCAGGGAAAAGGTTTAAATGTGAATCTATAAAATGAAATTTTAGATTCGTTATACACTTGAGCCTATGGAATTTGTAAATCAGATTTTCGACTATTCTCGCATAATTCGGTGACTTATTATTGCCTAAAAAGTGTTTGACAACGTCGATGAGTGCAAGCCAAACATTTTTCTCATCTTCTTTCAATGTTGCAATAAACTCTTCGTCATTTATTAGTTTACGAATTTGAGGTCCAAAGAAAATACCTTCTGTTATCTTAGAACAATTAATCTTCGGAAATTTAGTCATTAAATATTTGACAGCATCAATATCTATATTTAAAGCCTTTACAAAATTTTTCTTCAACCCTAATTTGATATGTAAAGGGGGAAGAAGCATTTTTAGTTTATGGAAAAGCGGTTCATTTTCAACGTTTTGTTCACCTAAGCGAAACACTTCTTTCTGGCCACTTTTTTTTTGTATATAATGATTATTTCTGTCTCTGCTGTCCCAGTTGCATAAAAATCAAGGATACTTTGTGTTTCCTTTCTGCAAGCCCTGTAAAATTCTTATTTTTCCCTATTACGATAGACAGAGGTTTTGATTTGTGGTAACAAGAGGTTCCTTTGCATTAATCTTGATCCAAGGATTTATGCTGCTTCTTTTGATAGCCCTATATCCCTACCTAGAGCATTTAATGATGCCTGATCAAATAAATGTGGAATGCCACTTTCATTTGAAATAAATTCAGGGTCTTCTAATTGATGATCATCTGCAAATGCTGTGTGCTCATATCCTTTTTGAAATAGGATTCTTGAACCGTTTTAGGAATCGGTATGGGATTATCATGATGAATAGATTGCCTAGCTGATGGTATATCAGGATAAGAGTTAGTTTGCTTCTTTTTGCTATTAAGGCGTGTGATTTTGCAGACACAGAAATAAAAATCGTCATGGTGATATTTTGGTTCTTGCCAAATCATTGGTACACCAAAGGGCATACCTTTTGATTTCCCCGATTTTCATTGCAAAAGCCCTTGATAGCATGTTCCGCACACACTTGTCTTGATCACCTAAGGCCACACCAAAATATTCTTCATAGCAATCTTTTATCTTTGGGGTGATACGTTTCCTCTGTTTGGGAATTGTAAATTTTGCACAAATGTAGCAGAACATTTTTAAAAAATATTTATGAAAATAAATGTATTGTTAAAGATTTTCTTGATATAAAATTGCAATGGTATGCATTTCATCTAAATGATGATAAAATTCTATGCTAACAAAGTCAATATCTTCAAAATATTTTGTTGACAGCGATGACATCAGCTTCTTTATAGATTTAAATATTTTCAAATATTTTTCAAAAAATTGAGCTAATTTTGAAAAATGAATGTTATATACATGATCTACGGTTTGGAATTTACTAGAAACAACTTACAAATATTGAGAAGGAAAAAGTGTGTGTACTAGTGTTATCAAGGACTTGTCTATTATGAATTTATTAAAGCCTTCGCCTTCGTGATGCGATAAGAA
The DNA here is from genome assembly GCA_030710605.1 of Cordylochernes scorpioides. Classification (NCBI taxonomy): domain Eukaryota; kingdom Metazoa; phylum Arthropoda; class Arachnida; order Pseudoscorpiones; family Chernetidae; genus Cordylochernes; species Cordylochernes scorpioides. The sequence goes on along the minus strand of CP092882.1, from coordinate 35,012,624 downwards.
GAAAAAGAAAACCAACTCTTTAAATCAAAACAGTGGAAATGGCTACATGATAATGCCCCTGCTCATAGAGACATTATTGTTGAAGACTATTTAGCCAAACACTTTGTATCTGTCTTGCCGCATCCTCCTTACTCTTCTGATATCGCCCCATGTGATTTCTTCTTCTTTCCAAAACTTGAAATGACGTTAAAAGTAGGCGCTTTTCATCGTCATCAGAAGTAATTGAAAATGTGACGGTGGAGCTAAACAAGCTTAGAAAAATTGACTTTGAACTAGCATTTCAACAACTTTTTTCACGCTGAAAAAAAATGTGTAGATAAACAAGGCTCCTATTTTGGAAAATTTAATGTTTAAATTACTATACTATAAATAAATAATTATTTTTTAAAAAAGTTCGGAAACCTTTTGATCCTACCTTGTATATGTATTTGTAGATACTAGTGATAATTATGACAGATTTAAATATTTTTGTAAACATATTTATGCTAACTTATAACGGCGGACATGCAAATTCTCGCCACAATTGGGCTGATTGCCCGGAATTGGACTACCAGCTTCCCGAGGGCGTAGATGGAATCTTCACCACAGTGGGAGGCTCAAAGAAAAGGCCACATGACTCTGACCACGCCAACTCGGGGACGAAAATAGGCTGCGTTCAGGCACCGAGAATCACTACAAAGACCAGCAGGCCACGAGCCACGCAAAGGCCCAGCAAAGTGCACGAATTCCAAACCACCAGGCAGAAGCAGGCAACCTTCCGAGCAAGGTCGGCAGCGGGGCAGGCGGACTAATGTGTCTACCTGGAGTTCTGCCCAGACTTCACCCAGGATCAGTATTTTCGGGCATTGGAAGCCGAGCTGGTCAAGTGCACCGTCTACCAGCTGACGAAGATGGAGGGGCAAATCCTGGTCGGCCTCTCCAGTGTCCAGCAAGCCGACAAGCTCGTGGAGGGTGGGCTGGAGATCGAGGACGCCCTCCTGCGAGCAACACCACTGAAGAAGCGGGCAGAACGGATCGTGATCGGGAACGTTCCGTTCTTCGTTGAAAACCTGGACCTCGTGGCAGCCCTGCGGACAGATAACATCCATCGTCCAGAAAATAATGGAGCTGGCGAATTATACTGGGCTGATGCACGTCGTGATGCCTTCATCACTCTTCGAGACGGTGTGAAGCTCTCACACATCCCAGCCCGTCTCGAAATAAAATCAAAAGGAGTGATTAGCCACGTGTACGTGACGTATGGCATCAAGTGCTCCTTATGCTAAAAGCACGGGCACAAGTGGCCCCCGATTCTTGCAAAAGTTCAACCCCACCAGCGAGTGCAAGTACGCAAACGGGGCTCTGACATATTTGTAAGTTTTTTAAGGAATAACTCTTATCATGACCAATTTAGTATGAAGTAAGGAATGAAGAGTAGCTTCTTACATAGACACTTTATTCACGCTAGGTTTCGAACCTATGAGGTTCTTCAACAGGCTTGGGTAGCTTTTTACACTAACAAAAGTACTGCAGCACAGGGACCTTATATACACCTAGGAGGAAATTTACATACATAAGCCGATGGATTAAAAGAGATTATATGATGCCGACGTTAAAATTGGGATATTTACATATACAAAACCGAAATCAAGATTTGTAAAATTATGAATATATGTAAAACAGCCAACATTGTTGCGATAAATGAGTAAAAGTCCAAGTGCAGAGCCCGGGTCTCCACTCAATGTCACAACTAATGAGGAGGGGAAGGGGGGGTGTGTAGAGGGTGGGGGTGTACTTGAGGAGTAGTACGCACTATTAATGAAGGACTTTGTATATATCGGGAAGGTCTATTTTACGGTTGATACTGTTGGTTTGTGAGAAAATAATGGATTCTAAGCAAAGTCTGTTGTATTTATGGTTTATATGCCTGTATTTATTATGTGGATGTTCAAGGTCAAAACTGTGGCCTGTTTGTGCAATATGGGTGTAGATTAGGGATTTGGTATCTTTGTTGTGAATATTGCGGTTATGCTCTGAAATTCTGATGCGTGTGGTTCTGCCTGTTTCCCCGACATATGATGCTGGGCAATTATTGCAATGTAAGGAATAGATGGCGCCAGTAGAGGTGTCACCTGCAATTCAACCTACTATGCCAGAAAGTCAGCTTCATCCCACCATCCCTCAGGATAAAAAATCCAGTTAAAAATCCCTTCTCATCCATAATCACCAAAAAGGTTCAGCTAGAACTACTGGATGCCAGAGTGCAAGGCTCATACTCAAATATCCGAATTATTTCTCGTTCCATTAAAGGTCTCATCTTCCATATTCAACAGTTAATGCCCGTAGAGGACCTCCACGACCTAGTAAAATCCACCACGCTCAAAGTCCAAAATCAAACAATAGCCCAAAACAACAAACACCTAACCAAGCTGACTCACTGGAAGCGGAAATATGATTTTCCAGAGGTCCCCGATGCTAAGAGCGCTGTCCCTCCCAAGATCATCAACTTATCCACAACCCGTTTGCCCGAAAGAGAAGAAAAGCTACTAGAACTTGGCCTCCAGTACGTCCCTCCAACCAAACTGGACATCCCCAGAATCATTGCTGGTGTTGAAGGCATTATGAGCACTCTAAATCAGGACGAAACTTTTAAAGCACGGAACGCGATAGTCCAAGCCCTACTAAGACCAGACCGGAACAAAGTACCCAACCACAGCAACAAAGCCATAATCAACAGGTTGAAAAGTCGCAAAACCCTGGTATTTACAAGAGCTGATAAAGGAAACCACCCCGTCATAATGGACCCATCAGACTACATAGCTAAGATGACCGACATCCTTCAAGACAGCTCCACCTTCTCATCTATCTCCCCACAAGAAAACAGCACCCTCACCAAAATGTTCAAAAAATCCCTAAATAACATGAAAAGATCGGGTCTCATAACAGCTGAACAACATACTCATTTCACAGCCAACTTGAACAAGAATGCATACATTTATGGCATACCCAAGGTGCACAAACCAGGAGTCCCACTCAGACCAATCATAGCTTATCACCAATCCCCAGCATATTCTGTCTCCAAATATTTGGTAAGCCTTTTATCCCCTCTCATGAAGCAAAACCCGAACATTTACAGCATCAATCACCCCCCCCCCCCCCCCCACATTTATAGATAACATCACAGCCTTAACTCCGCCACCACAACACATCATGGCGTCCTTTGACGTCACATCTCTGTACCTTTCCCTTCCACACACCCTCATCACAGATAAATTACAACTATTCCTCATAACAGCTAACATAAACACACAGACAGCGTCTACCATCCTAAAACTAACCTCCCTCTGTCTGTCCGTTAGCTCCTTCACATTTAACATGCAATATTACAAACAAATCAGAGGCACCCCTATGGGTAGCCCTCTCTCATCAATAATCGCAGAAATAGTCATGAATTCGCTCGAAACATGGATCAACCAAACACTCCCCTCTGACATTCACTACTGGAGGAGATATGTGGATGATGTCTTTTGTATCATTAACCCAAACAGCCTCCAACGTATCCATAATACCTTGCACGAATTCAACCCAAATATAAAATTCACTTATGAAACCGAATCGAACTCCGTTTTACCCTTTTTGGACATTTTACTCATACGCACACCGCACACCTTTCAAACCACAGTTTTCCACAAAAAGAACATCCCCCTCAGTACACTAACTTCTCCTCCAGTAGCCCCATAGCATATAAAATACAGTTAAGACCCTATCCAAAAGAATCATCACCCATTGTTCGTTGCCTATATTTAAAACTATCGAAAAATCTAGAATCCGATTGACTCTCAAAGCGGCAGGTTACCCCTTACCCTTTATAGACAAACACATGTTTGATCCAAGTGTCCCCACAACTACTACAATCCATAGATCCACATGTTGGCTTCCATATTCCCCTAAAGCCGTTTCAATATCCCGCATATTACGCCCATACGGTATCAAGGTTCTATGCAACTGTCCCCCCAGCCTATCCACCATCCTCAGAAATAGCATTACCAAATCAGATAGACCTACCCTCCCTGTTGACTCTACTGGCGCCATCTATTCCTTACATTGCAATAATTGCCCAGCATCATATGTCGGGGAAACAGGCAGAACCACACGCATCAGAATTTCAGAGCATAACCGCAATATTCACAACAAAGATACCGAATCCCTAATCTACACCCATATTGCACAAACAGGCCACAGTTTTGACCTTGAACATCCATATATTAAATACAGGCATTTAAACCATAAATACAACAGACTTTGCTTAGAATCCATTATTTCCTCACAAACAAACAGTATCAACCATGAAATAGACCTTCCCGATATATACAAAGTCCTTCATTAATAGTGCGTACTACTCCTCAAGTACACCCCCCACCCCCTACACCCCCCCCCCTTCCCCTCCTCATTAGTTGTGACATTGAGTGGAGACCCGGGCTCTGCACTTGGACTTTTACTCATTTATCGCAACAATGTTGGCTGTTTTACATATATTCATAATTTTACAAATATTGATTTCGGTTTTGTATATGTAAATATCCCAATTTTAACGTCGGCATCATATAATCTCTTTTAATCCATCGGCTTATGTATGTAAATTTCCTCCTAGGTGTATATAAGGTCCCTGTGCTGCAGTACTTTTGTTAGTGTAAAAAGTTACCCAAGCCTGTTGAAGAACCTCATAGGTTCGAAAGCTAGCGTGAATAAAGTGTCTATGTAAGAAGCTACTCTTCATTCCTTACTTCATACTAAATATTTGTTAGTGCAAAGTCGAACTGCTTTTCACATGTGTAGACATGTGGTGCACTTACGGTAGAAGCAGTCGCCTACTTCAACCCACCATGATTATCATGGGCTGTACCACGTGTACTAGGGATAATTAAAAAAATCATAATATTCTGTGTGTTCCGGAAAATTATTATCAATAATATTCGTTAAGCAAAATTTCACTCGGATAAAACCCGGGCGAAGCCGTGTACACATCCGCTAGTCTATATATATATATATATAATAATAAATAGTTATTTAATTTTATAGTCCAGTTTTGTATTAAGATTATCTTCACTATTATGATCATTTAAATTCAAATTATAAAATTTGTAAAATGTTATTAATTTGTAGATAGAGGGAGAAAAAAAAATCCTTTACTTCTAATACATCCTCAAGTTAATTATATATTTATAATTAATAACAATAAAAATTAACAACGTAACGTCTATTACATCGGCTTTTACACGTCATTTAGACATACTCTAATCCTATATATAGAATAATCGAAGAGAGAATATATATAATAGTTAGAAAAAAGAGAGAAAGACAGAACCATGCACTTTTAATCAAACTAATAATAAGGAAGAAAAAAAAAAGTTTTGTAAAGAAGGTAGATAAGATTGTTAGTATATATATATATATTTTTATAATTTTATATTTTATACTTTTTTTTTTTAAAGATTTTTAAAGATTTTTTTTATTTTATAATATGATTATAAATAGTTGTATTTAGTAATATATCTATAGTATGAATTAACATTTGTTATAAGTTTGGATATTATGTTTTGAAACCCTAATGGTAGACATACACAATGGTAGACATACACAAAAAACTTTAAATTGAAATAAATTGGAAAAAGAGATCTGCTGGACCGGGGATCTTCAGATAAAAGTCCAACGACATTTCACCCCTTCTTTATTATGTCATAGATCTCTTTTAAACCGGATTTTATGTGTTAATATTAAGTTGTTTCAGTGAAATATTTAAATGAACATATATAACAGATACAAGTGTTAACAAATTCAAACTGTAAACCTACCTCGACCGCGGCGTCCTCCATTGTGAATATCTATTTCTGGCTGACACATGTTGCGGGGTGGGGGACATTTCAAATTTAGACCATTTATTCAGAATTTTTTTGAACAACAAGAAAATTAAAGAAGAAAGGAAAAATAGTTAAGGGAAGAAAGCTGAATTTCATAATCTTTACAGCTAGTTATATCAAAATAACTGATTCAACATTTATTCATCTTTTAATATTCCTTTAAAAAGGCAAATTATAAGAGTTTAATAAAGCTATTAATTGTGCAAATTCACCTTTATTTAACTTCCATTTTCCTCCCCAGAAATTGGAGATTAAACAAAATGAACTATATACTATAATACTTTAAAAATCTTGTGAAAAAATCTTTTATTCAGTTATTTAATCAAAGTTTAATTAACTGTTAAAGATTATAAATTTGTATTAGTTATTATTAAGAGAAATTATAGAAAGTTGATTTCATAAATGGATATTTCCATTTATTTTTTTTTAAATATTTTATAATTGATATACTGTTGAAATATTTTACTTGTTTGATACTATATTTGTTTTTAATAAATTCCATGTTTAAATTTTTAACATCTTCTATGAAATTATCTAATATATTATTTATTCTATAAAATCTTAGAAACTGACCATAATATATACCTTTACAGCAATTTAATGATATATTAGAATTCATATTACAGTATTTTATAATATTGAAATTATAATTACTCTTTTTATTATAAACTCTAACAGCACTATTTGTAAGGTCTATATTCAAGTCTAAAAAGTTAACTTTTTTGTTTCTATAAATTTTTTCATTGTTCTTAAGTTTCAAGTATTTAGGATATATTTCAGGTATTAATTTTTTAAACTGTGGATAATTAAATATTATTATGTCATCTACATATCGGAATATTTGCCAATTAATATTATTTTGTAGAAAGTATTCTCTTTCGTACCAGAACAATATTAGATTTGCTAATAACGGACTAGAAGAAGTTCCCATGGGAACGCCTTCTGATTGAATATATATTTTATTTTTAAATTCTATATAGTTGAAATTTAAAAATGTTTCCAGTAGAGTTTTTGCTGTTTTAAGATCTAATTTAAATGTTTTATATCTGTTATGAATAATTTTAATGTAGAAAGTTTTGTCATTAATGAATTCATTAAATAAATTGGTTATTTTATTATTTAGATCTCTTAAATTTATTTTAGAATATAGGTCCTCAAAGTCAAATGTGTGTACTGTTTCAATGTTTGTCCAATTGTTCATTAAATAATTAATGATTTTTTTATTTGAGTCGATAAATTTATAATTATATTTATTAGTTAATTTATTTATAATAAATTGTAGTGTTGAAGCTAATTGTATATCAATATTTTTTATGACTGAATTTATACCAGATGTGATAGTTCTGAAAGAAATAGGTTTTTTGTGTAGTTTAGGAATTATATAGAACTTTGGTATGTTTGGATTTTTGTGGTTATTATAAAATTTTAGTGAATTTTCAACATTTTTGATGTCTTTTTTGATTTTTGTGCCTGTAGTTCTAGCAAAAGTGTATTTATGATTATTATCAATTTCCTTTTTTAGTATATCGTGGTATAGATTTTTACAAATTAAAGATAAATTATTGGAACATTTATCTATAGGAGTGATAATATAGTCCTTCTGTAAATTAATTATATTTTCTTTAAAAGAAGGAATGTCTGAATTAGGTTTTGTGTATTTAAGTGTATTATTATAATAATTTATAATTTCCTTTTTAATATTATGTTTCCATTCCAGAAAAGTAAATTCTGGAATACTGTATTTTATACTAGTTTTATTTATGAAAATATCTATATCTTTTAATATAGATTTAATTGTATTATTATAATTGTGTTTAATTTGAGGTATATATTTATATCCTTTATTTAAAATTTCTTGATATTCTGGATTTAAAAAAGAAAAATTGCTAGTTAATATATGACCTGAGAACTTATATTTATCAATATAGTTGTTGCAATTACATTTAATTTTTTTAAAATTTGCCAAATTATTAATAAATTGGTTATAATTGCAAACTAAATTACCTATATTTTTGTTGTATCTCCAGATTGTTTTGAAATTTAATTTTTTTATAGGGAAAAGATTATTGATGATTTGGTTATTGAAAATATCATTAAATTTAATATGATTAAATAAATTGTTATTAAATTTAATGATAATATTAATGTTATTACTAGCTTGTTTAATTTTTCTGTATTTAAAGATGTCGTGTGTGATATCTATTAATCTGTTAGTCAGATTATGAATTTTAATATATTCTATGAGTTTGATAAATTTATTATTATTTAGTTTAAATAATGTTTTAATAAATTTATCGACGAAGTTGTTAGTGTACATTTGTTTTGGGTCCAGTAATTCTTCAAATTCAATGTA